>VZSF01011148.1:285260-350598 GCA_013398295.1 Chionis minor
AATTATTTTCTTATATAGGACATGTCTATTTTATTCTACAACATCTTCCAAACTGAAACAAGGCCCGCTTGCTGGTTTTCATATCAAAATTGAGTAGACCTAAAGGAAAGTTATGCCACTCTTTGAAATAAGGTAAGACGACAGAACTTTAAGACAACTAAGAACATACAGATCACGGGTTTGCATTCTTTTTATGCTCACACCCTTTATAATAGTCATAGCTGAATGGTTTAGGAAACCAAAATCAACTCTTTGCAAAACCAGAACTGTACATTAAAAATAAAAACAGATTTATGTCATAAGAAATGACCGCACATTAAAATAATTCTATTCCCTGATTTTACACCTGTGCTGAGAAATGTAATTTTTTTTGCTAAGGAATTACAGTTAATGCAACATTGCTATGTGTACACATAAACATATGCACTTCATGTATCGTATACATGTATTCTGTGCAGTAAAACAGCTTCTAATGCCTCACTATTTTTTGTGGTTTGATGAATGTTATAACCAATTGGCTTTTTTCCACTCTGCAGAGAACTGCAAGTTTCAAATGGATATATTACAAGGACAAGAAAACATTGCTTTTTCTGATGAGAGAGTGAAGATGAGTTTTGGTTCTTTGCATGCCCGTATCACACAGGCAATGTTGTGAGCATTTCTGTTTTACAAAATACTCAGCAGAAAAGCAGTTGCAATGCATGTAACATTTGGCCAAGTAAAGCATCAGATATAGAGAAGCACTTATAAGAAAATTTTGACTATCAAATTCTAAAATTGTTAACAAGCAAGATTAAAGGAAAACGTCAGAGAATTACTCATGTGTATTAAGGCATAGGAAAAAAAGGTATTTGTGTACAGCACACTAACATAAAAGTAACTGAGCTGATACAACTGAAGTCAAAAGTAAGAGGAGAAAGCTGAAAACTTCCCTTTTCTTTATTCAGATAAGAATAGTCTTTAAATAGACAATCAGTGTGTTTCTACTGTAAAGGTAGAAAGAGACTTTTTTTTTAAAAAAAAAAAAAAAAAGAAAAGCCTTCTTTTCCCCTCCCCTGAGGTCTCAGGAACTTTGCTGGAATGCGTCACTATGGAGCCAGAGGCACAGGCAGGCAGGCAGAGGGACAGAGCCTGCGCTGGGAGGCGTGTGACACCCGGCACACTGGGCACCCAGCGCAGGTAAGAGGAGAGCGGCACAGCCCCTCTCGGTGCCTCCTCCTCTTCTCCCGGGGAAGCCTGCTCCTGCCGGGCTCGGAACAGTCAAGCGGGAATGTTTCCAGCGCCGGGTGCCGGTGCCAGGGCTGCAGCGTGGGGCAGACAGGGGCTGGCTACCACCCTCAGCCTTTCCCATCCCTTTCCCTCATTCACTGCCTGCTCGCAGGTAAATCATTCGGCATCCAATTCTGAGCACACCGAAAATAGCGATATTCCCTCCAGTTTCACGAGGAGCAAGACTTCAGTGCGCTCTTCTGTTTTATTCAGAAGAGCAACCAATTCTGAGCACACCGAAAATAGTGATATTCCCTCCAGCTTCACCTGGAGCAAGACTTCAGTGGACTCTTCTGGTTTATTCAGCCGTAAAATGAGAATACTACTTATCTGCAGCATCAGAAAACTTTTATTTGGCCTTGTTCATCAAAATGCTTAGAGATATTCCAAGGCAAAAAATATTTTAAAACAAATCTGTTCAACAAGAAAGCAGCATAACTTATAGCTAGGCTTGTATCCCAGTAATTAAAGAGGGTGGTTCAGGAACGCATTTGGAAGAGCCCTGAAGAATGTGGACTTTTGAACTAAAAAAGCAAAGCAAAAACCTAAAAATAATAAAAGTATTTGTTTCTATGACGATTTTTTTTTGGGGGGGGGGGGGGGGGGGGGAGGAATTTATAAGTGACCACCTGCATCCGCCCTGTTCTGGGATACAGCAATGGAGTCCCAACAAGCAGAGTGACGCCGAAGATTTATCGGTTTAGCGCTGCACACTGCCGGCGCCAGGCACCTCGTAGGGCGTCCAGCACGTCGGAGGTGTCGATCCCGACGCGGCGCCCAGCAGCGGGAAGATCGCTCTTTTCATTCTTGTCAGAGCACGCCGCGGCGGGGGCATCTGACAGCTACCGAGAGGGACGGTGACGGGCAAGACGAGGAGCAGGGAGCAGGGGAAAGCAAGCAGGGCGCCCGGAGAGCCCGGGGCTGCGCGGCGGCGGCAGGGAAGGACTTGCGGAGCCATCACCTGACCGGCACCCACGAAAAGGCGAGCGGGAGACGCTTCGGAAAGTGGAAGACTGGCCGATCACTGCTGATCCACCCCGGGATGATGCCTTTATGATAAACACTCACGACAACTTGCGACCAAAGTGCTGTTACAACACTAATTGTCCATGAAAGCTGACCTGCAGCAAAGCAGCAGAGTTCAGTTTCGATAGGCTTGGCTCAAGAGTACGAGCGTGATTGGGGATGACAGGAGACATCCACGCGTCAAAGATCTCCCAGAATGGCTGACGTGACTTTGCACGCTGTAAAAAAAAAAAAAAAAAAAAAGCGCAGCGGAAATCCTAGAGCCCTGACTCTTTGTCAGGAAGGCAGAAAGGACCGCGGGGGTGGCATTTTTAAGAGCATCGTTCCAAACTAGAGTAGGCTTTGCATGGCCTCGAAAAGCACGGACGGATCTCTTTTTCCCCCGTGCCATTCTCATTATTATTATTATGTCTTTAACCAAGCATAAATCCCACACGGTTAATGACGGAAGATCGCATTTTCTCAGCCAAAGCGATGTTCCTCCTTAAATTTCCAGATATTTTCTGATTTTGATTCAACCGAACAGTTTTCTCCCCATTTTGTTTTAACTCGGCAAGTGCCAGGACTTGCAACTTTCTGGTGTAAACCCCTTGCAGAAATGCTGGAAGTGTGTCAAGGCAAGTGGGAAGCATTTTTACTCCTACTCTCTGCTGCGAATATTTGCATCGTTTTAGAAGATAAAAGGACTATAAAATAAAAAACCCAATGGTACAGATAAGGTTATGTATTTGAGAAGGACTAAAGACCTACTTTAAGCATGAAAATAACCACATTGAAAGAAAATAAAAACAAAATCTTTAAATCATGAGCAACATAGGGTGACCTCCTATTGCTGTGATGTTTCAAATCTTTGAATGATTAGTTTGAAAGGAAAGCTTCAGCTTTATTACGTTTTGTAATTTACTACTACAGCAGCATTTCTGGCTTTTTTTTTTTTCTTTATAATGTACATGAGGCACCTTTCTACCACTGTGATTTAAAAAACACATTTTGTGATATTAAATGACCTTTCTTATTATATCTTATTAAAAATAGTGTAGCCCAAACCCAATATTTTAATTGATAATTTCAGCAGTTCAACTTTTGAAAGTCTGAGAAGAGAATGAAGTGTGAGGAATAAAATCAATCCTGAATCGTATTTGATAACCACGATTTTGGATCAGATAAACACTTAATTTTGTTTAACTTTTGAAATGGTTCAATGTTTAGATTGACCTAAATGCAAAGTTTAAAATTAAATTGATTAAAAATTGAACCAGGTTATAATTATTCAAAAGATTTCAAAATTAGCCATTTTAAATATTGAACGGATTGAAAATGTTAAGCTACAATGAGTAAAAAAATTAGAAATGTGACCCTAGAATAACATAAACACACGTATGGAAAAGCTCAGTGGGAGGGGTTGGGGGGTTTTTTGTTTTCATTTTACTTTTTTAAAAGAAAAGGAATAACGCACAATAAACTAATGAAATTTTATGGAGATGATAGGACCAATAAAATAGATAAGACAATAAAGGACCATTACAACATTTAGCAGAGGAAACCAAATCAAATGGCTTATGTTTCAGGGACAGCACAAGATTACAAACCCAGTAGGTTGCTTGCCCCTCCCCTCAAATTTCTCCAATCTGGATATTTCTTAAATACTTCCCTCTTTAAAACAAAGACAGAGACACACACTCGCACCCTCAGATAAGACGTCCCCCATAAGACAGCCGTAGGCATCAGCATTAAACACACATCTGGGTGGACCAGTAGGCAGGACGAAGCGGGTCATTCAGGTTATTTAATTAGGATGGCAGATGACACAAGTCATTCAGATACAGTGGGGTTACTAAGTTTTAAGAGAACACTAGGTGTAAATCATGTTTACATTTACCCACATTCCTCAAAAGGAAAAAAGGAAGTTTCATATTGTCCCATATATATATTTATTTATTTTTCAAGTGTGTAAGTCTACCATGTTATCATTTAAGGCTACCATGTCATTTGCACAGCACCTAATGCAAAGGTTTGAAATGAACCCGGTATGCGAGTATTGCTACAATTAAAATGCTGTATTACTAATAATTTAGTAACACATATAGAATACTGAAATAGCTTTATACTCCTATACCTATGGGCAAAAAGGCTAAAGACCTCTATTACAACCATCTTAATACATTCTTGATTTTTAAAAAGCTGCTCAAACTTCAAACAACAATTATTATTACAGAAATGCAACAACCTTGACACACAGAGTGTAAAACAGAAACTTTTTAACTATACAACCTTAGTAGACTAAACACAAAATATTCTACAGGGACACATAAAGACTTAAATACTTTTCCTTATTTTTTCCCCCCAGTATTAACAACATTCTTCAGCGTTCATTTAGCTCAGCATTTTTGTCCAGAGCCAATAAAATATTTGATAGCGTATACCATTGTTTCCAAAGAACACTTTGTACAAGTAATAAGAGAAATATAACCTCTGCTTGGCACTTCCACTGAAAATTTAAAAGGTCTACCTGCAATCAATGCTGAGCTTATACACCATTAACGGACAAAGCAAAGAAATAGCTTACAAAAATATACATTGAAGAAGAAAAAAAAAAGGGAGCCACAAGTGGGACATCAAAACCAGAGTGTAATTAAAAGAATGAACACACACCACCAACTAAAATGACCATGGCTAAGCTTGTTGCATCACAGAAATCAGAAATGAGATGCAAAGAATATAAAAATGAAGCCACCCCTTTCTAAAGCTTCTGCTCTTTTCAGGAGATGTAGAGGACAGTACACAAACTATTTCTCCTTTTAAATAGAGGATTGGAAAAAACGGGAATTTCTAAATGTCAGAATAGGTTGCAGGTAATCCATTTCTTAAACTGCTTAGTTTATAAAAAAGATGGGAAATTTGACAATTTTAATATTAATTTATAATATAAATACACACATATATATTCATATGCAGACACGCACAACATTCCAACTAGTGGAGCCATTAGATAGAAGAAACAATGGCAAAAAATCCTTAAAAGCACATCCATGCCCTGCTTCCTAAAAGCTGGACATGCTCCCAAGGGCAGCACCCGCAGTAAGCCTGGCGTTTCACGGGGTACTCAGTGCTGCGCTGCCCCTTCCCCACACACCCTCTGCCTTCCCTGCATCCCCAAAGCTGCTCCCTTGGCCAGCCAGTCGCCAGGATTAGCTCGCTGATCTAACCAGAGGCTAATTTACTTTTAGCCTAAAAACTAAAGTTGAGCTCCTCCAGCTTACCTTGCAGCTTTCTGAGCCATGTTTGACCCAAAAAAATGGCCAGGGCTGCAACTGCGTGGCTACCATAGCACCAGATTTTAGCAACCACACAAGCTCAGATCAGCTTTAGTTTCACAGCCCTTTAAAGACTGTAGTCATAACAGATCCCTGGCTTTAGAAGATGCAGGTTTTGTTTTATACCATTTTCATCCATTTTTATGAGGTTCTAGGTCATTAGTTACACTACAAATAATATCCTTAAAAAGAAGACAATGCCCAGAACCTGTCTCCAAAGATTTGAAGTCCGAACAATCTAAACAAATTATAGAAATGCCTCATGTTTTAGTTGGTGCCAGGCTGTTACCTCCCACGGGTGTTCATTCCCACTACTCATTTCTTTTCTGTTGTCGAAAAGACATTAGCCTGTTTTTTCCTTCTTTTGATGATACTCCTATGTTGGCACTATTCTATCAGCCAGACCACACTGTACGGCTCCAATATTCTAACACCTGCCATTTTCAACAAACACTACACAGAAAGTATCAGAAGTCTAGTTTAAAAGCATCCTTAATTATGAAGTGGTTACAAATGCTTAATATCATCGTTTATTCATGGGGATACAGCCTTTCAAATCTATGATATCTATTGATAATTCTAACAAATGCTCAGTCCATAAATATTTAATGGCCACTTGTGGGTGTTTTATGTTGCTGTCTTTGGAGTTGACCTATTCTCAGGTTTATTAATCGGAAAAGGTTTATTTTACCCTAAATAAGATACGTAATTTTACGATACTCAAGTTATGCATAGAGGAAATCAGATAATTCTGTCTCACACAAACAAGGAAAAACACATCTTTCACAGAAAGAGCATAGATCAAGTTAACGAGGGACAGTTTATTTTGTATGATTTCTCAGGGCTTTCAAACAGAAGGCTGGCTGACAGATGCCTCCATCCTTAAACAAGCCAACAGCAGTTTAATTGTAACTCCGTGGTTGTTCCCATTCCTGTGTGCCTAACAAGCTCCCTCCTTCCTTTTAGCATGGGTTTTACCTGGATAACCTGAAGCTAAACCTACTGCTGAATCTAAACCCCTCCTGCCCATAAGACCGCTTACTACTACAGTGCGTGCAACCATTGCTAAGACATGAGATCCTGAAGAAAGAACACAAAATGTGAAATACAAAGCACAGCTGAGGGTTATGACATAACCCATGGAATAAAAAAAACCCCTGTGTTTTCTGTACGGGACCACTGCGCCTGCCCAGTCTTTACAGTGTCACCAACCATTCCTTATTAATGCCAGCTTACACTTCTACCCCTAAGATACGGCAGCACCGCACTGCTGCAACCCCGTCACCCCAAGTGGACCCTTACAAAGCCTGAAGACACACGTTGCCTCTGCGAGGCCTTCAGCTGAGCGCTTCTTATATATGATTCCTTACACATCCACTGTTACGACAACAGAAATATTGACTGCGCCAAAAAAAAAGAAAAGTGGTATGGAGAACACTCACAAAAGTTGACCTTTTGCCATTAGAACCTCTTATTCTGTAGCAACGCATTACATACATACTGTACAATTATAAACCACAAAGGGCATTAAATGACTTTATTAAGGTTGTAAAGTCAAGCACCTAGTGCTTAGGAAACTGCAAAAGTAAGATTGCCTTTGAAATCACAACCCCTTACAATGCCCACGTGCATCTTACTCTATAGCTACAAAACTTCCAGTATGTTTCAGACTTATTTTCGGTTTTAATGAGTAATCCAATTATTTCAGCTTAAAAATATTCAAAAGTAAGTCTGTGTAAAACAGATATCCACATCTCAATTTAAGGCAGGTATCAAAAACCAGATAATTTAATTCCAAATTAAATAAAATGAAAGAAGAATCTTTTAATAACAAGTGTCAAGGCACTTAAAAACAGGCAGGCCAGGTATAACTTTAACACACACTTTATCACATTATATATACACACACTAGATGATAAAGAATAGTGGTGACATCTATCAAAGAGAAAGGAACAATTTCTACAGCTACACGGCTGCAATCTAAAAATTCAGGGTCTGCTATATTCCAGTCTTTCTCAGAACATAAATTCTGTGAGGTAGGAACTTGCCCAGCTCTACATTTATAAAAGCAACTAGAACTATAACCTTTGATCTTGAGGCCTCCACACACCCTTGTCGTACATATATTCCATAGCATTAAAATAGCATGTTATTCTAGTTTAATATTTTCATTTCTTTCATTTGTAAAGCAAAGAAATCAGAATATCCAATCACGTTGGATTTACCCAGAATTAGTTCTCAATTTCACATAAAGCCCTGTAAAACTTCACGTCCCTGCTATGGTGAATGTTAAGAAGATGGAGTTGCTCTTAGTGCTTCATTAAAGAGTGGTCGCCCTTAGCCTGGGCGCTAGAAGTGGTATCAGACCACAAGGCCATCTTTCTGAGTGAAACACCGCTGTACCAAACACCATTACCATGTGCAAAACAGACAAGACAGTTGGCATTTTGCACTATCCTCTGGTATCATCATTCATTTACAAATTTTCTTGATTAAAAAGTGGTAGAGCTGAATGTCTAGGCTACGTTTGCAACATCGTCGTCTCCTTGGCGATAAGTGGAATTAGCTCTCTGTGATCAGTACATTAAATTAATACCTCCAATAAAATAGGGGTTGTCCACTATTCTAAGCTATTGGAACTAAGGTACACGAGAGCCAATCACTAGTGTGCTTTGGCAGTGGTCCAGGACACTAATTTGTAAAGGGTTTTAACCCGTTACAGGGGCACAGGTTAATCTTGGAACCTAATTTGTGTGTCTTAAATGCAAGCTCCTTGTGGCAGAGGCTGTGCCTTCTGCCTTTGAGAATAGTTTCCGTAACACAGGTGCACCCACAGCAAACAAAACTGATAACCTAAAGCACTGCGACGCAAACAGGTCATCCGTTCAGCCAATACAACTAGTAGGAGCCTACACCTTCCAAGTCACCTTTGTTACAGCTGGACTAATTTAAGAAACTTACACAAAGTCTTCCCTTCTTCATATCTACCTTCTACATGACAAAAACATACGTTATTACCATTAACCCAGTCACTTAGATAGCTTTAGTCAGTGACAGGGAAACGTTCATAATAAGAGCAACTGCAGACATATTTGAGATGGAAGATCATTTGCTTATTAAGGCCAGAAGACTGAGTGCTAGCAACAGTTTTTAACCTAGGTAATCCTGAATGCTGAAAATTCCTTTAAAAAGCTGTTTTAACACCAAATAGAGATCTTAAAGACAAGGTATGTTCCATAGCCATAAGCAGTATTTATTTTTCCCTCATTAACCAAATGGAAAACAAAACATTTTAGTCTTTCACTCCTTTTCACCTATAGTGAATATTCAGAAAAGAGAAGAAAGCCTCAAATCACCAAAATGAACAGTGAAATCACCAAATTGCCATGCTGACAATTAAATTCAAAACCGGGGACATCTTTGTCCAAAGGCAGGACTCTATACTGGGGTATTAAGTTTTATGGCATGTTTGTTAACTTCATCAAAACTTTTAAAAACAACAAAACATCTTCCTTTCCCCTATTTACTGATATTAATACTAAGAAAAATAGACATTTAAAATGTTAACATTCTTTCAGAGTCCCACATTTCAGCGAGCTGGTAGGTGATGTGGCAGATGAAAAAACACAAGACATCTAACAGCACTATTTAGCACATGGTTTTCACTCTTTGAACTTTGTGACTTCTTTGATTTTCTTTCCTCATTATGGTCACATTCTCCTAAGCTGATATATTCTGTATGCAGTACAGTAATTCTCCTTTTATATACAACACTGAAAACCTTGGAATGCTGCCATTTTCATTTGTGCAAGAGATGCAGAGGGAGCCACTGTCTTTAATGTATATTTCTCTTGGACAGTGGAAGTTTTTAAAAACAGAGAATGAAAAGTGAAAGACTTCTAGTAATCACTTAATTTCTCTAGAATGATATAAAAAGGCAACGCTTGCAATATTCTTGTCTTTTGAAAGTTAAATAATGAGGCCCATTACACCTACTCAACACCGCACGTTCTCAAGGAGGTAAGTTCCTAGGCAAGAGAATGAAGCGAGCCTCCGTGTTTAGCCAGAGCTATACTTGACCTAAAGGACACGAATAAACTAAAGTCAGAATGAAATAAAATGTGTACTCTAAATGTATTCTTCTATGGTTTCATCTTTTTTTTCTTTTTTGGGCGGGGGTGGGGAAGGGAATTGGCACCCATGTTGAAAAGGGAGGAGAGAAGGTAATTTCTCAAAAGTCTCTCTGCAAACCCACTAGATATAGGTGACTTGCAAAATAAGCTCCGCCTACATAAAAGCATTGCTCTGAGTAGATAATGTTGCTGTCAACAGATGATGCCTGTCAGAAAATCACATATATTGATGGACCTTGCAAGGCTGCTTATCCTTCACTCTCCCTGAAATGCAGAAAGAAAGTGCAGGAGACACACTATCTCCCTACTGCTGATTTTTGTAGAACCCAAAAGAGATGTCAGTTCATTTAATTGTGCAGAAGAGTCTTTCTTCCTTCTCCTTTCTGCCCACGATCAACAGAGTAGTTAACAATATTGACATTTAAACCATCATCATTGGGCATCTGAATTAACACCTCACAGAGACGAACAGACAAGTTCACACCTTTCAAATCTACTGCGCTAAAGGCACTTCTGTAGACATCCCTGTATCAGTTACACTTGGTTAATACTTCTGAGGCACACTACAAGCTAAAAAAATATTTTTTTTCTTAATAAAAGCTAAGATAGTGAAGAACGAGAAAGCAGTTGAGAAAGTACACTCTAGTATTACCTACCAATAGTGTTTAAATTCAGATTAGGACAAAACCTCATCCTTCCACCACCACAGAAAAACTTTTTTTTTTTGGTCCCTTTTCATGAGTTTTCCTCTGGGGTTTCTTTCAGTAGTTGCTCTATATGACTATGGACAGTTACTTTTTAAATAGTAACCACTCTCTCTAAGCAGAACTTTATACAACAGATAACCAATAATTTCAAAGCCGGGGAACAATCTTCTTCCACAGCAGCTGCTTTCTTCATGGGTTTATCAGACCTCACCCAAACATTCAAGTATCTATTACACAGTTGCGTGGTGCTTAGCTAACAATTCCACCCTTTAAATACATTCTCATATTAATGATTAGATACTGCATATGCATTTGATGGCAGTAAATGTTCTAGACATCAAAACACAAACACTTGGGCAATTCCAAGTAGGTCCACATGGCCTCACACAACGTTTTGCATTCAGTCAATCTGCAAATCCAGAGCAAGGTTTGTTGCTGGAAGCACTGCAAGTAAATTATAAAAGCATTCTGCTAGGGAAATTAGCTATACAGAAGTGCAAGGCATATTAGGCATGGTGGAACATCAAGAAACGGAGCTAGCTGAGATTCCTCCACACAGCACTATACTGCTTAGAGACATGGTTTAGTGGCGGACCTGGTAGAGGGTCAATGGTTGGACTAGATGATCTTAAAGGTCTTTTCCAACCTAAGTGATTCTATGCTATGAACACAACCCAGAAGACATGAATGAACAAGGCACATAGTGCTGAGGCTGTGCAATTCAAATCAAAGACCTTTTCCATCACCATTTTTGTTCCTTTAGGGACAAGTTTTCCTAGGGACTTTTAATCTACCTCAAACTGAGTACCTAAACCCATCCTGTAAAGAAAACAGGTTTGCACATTACAGACAAGTTTTGGAAATCTATGAGGGTTACCCGGCGACAGCAATCCCATCTCTTCCTCCTGACGGCACTGTCTGTACCACAACACTCCTAGGTTTCTGTGGCATTTTAGATTTTAAACTATGCTAGGACAGCTAGCTCTTCTTCCTCTCTTTCTTAATTAATTCTGACTCTTCACCTGTTTTCCATTTCATATTCCCAGAGACATATAATGTAAAAAATTAGCTCTTATTTGTACCTAATAACATTCTCAGTTGAGAAGCTTATATTGGAGTCATATTTGCTCGAGAGATACTGAATCCCCTTGAGACTGTCTGCCACAGATACTATCCCTTTTAATTTCCAATTCTTTTTATCACAAACCTTTCTCTACACTACAGGACTGTGGAGATTACACAATAGGTGCTCTAAATAGGAATGGTCCAAGATTCTTAAATCTCCATCTCAAATTGATACTTAAAAGCCAGTCAACTTTGAAGAGGTTTTGTAAAAGGAAAGGTCTCGGTGAAGCGAGTATTTCCAGTTTGAGTTACCTAGCCCTTTAAATTCTGTGTACCATCCATACATACGCATAATGCTGACTGAGAACTATACTCCCTGCTCCTGTCATTTTTTTTCTCCGCAGTCTTAAGTGGGGTCATCTCCCTTATCACCAGGGAATCAATGCCAGGTTACTGTGCCATCAATTTAATTGAGGGGAGGGCTGCTTAAAGCATCTCACATTTCCCATCGAACGTAATGGGATTCTGCCTCCTCCTGACCTGTGGTGGTGAAGGGACCTTCCCCGGGTGAAGGCCTGACCTGCAGCCCAGCCGCCCCCACCCCAAACCCCGCTGTCCCCCGCTCCCAAACACTGGGGGTCTCTGTTAATCCTCCCTGTCAAAGGCAGCCGGGGAGACTGAGGGGCTTCCAAGATAAACATTGCCTCCCCCATTCAGACATTTAAATAGCACTTGGTAGTTTTACCAGGCACATTACATGCATTTAAGAAAAGCTACGATGGGAGAAAGAGAAGGAAAGAGTGACTAGCTTTCTAGAGACCACAAATATGAATAATTAGTCATTAGGAGGGATTTTTGTTTGGTTTTTTAAATAACATGGTAAGCAGACATCTTCCCAAAGGTCCATCAATCCTGATGACCACCGTGCTCAATGTAGTTTTGGAAGCAGATTAGGACTTCTCCGGAAGAGAGAAGGACAGAGCTTGCCTACCTCTTTCCCTCATTGGGTTCCAAAGTTTTGGAAATTGCAGATAAAGCTGTGTATTGCTGCAGTCTCCTTTGCAGCAGCAGTAGAGAGAAGAGGAAAAGTGAGAAGTGAGAAAAAGTGAGAGCATCAGAACAGGAACATCATGGGTTTATTTGCATTACTAGGATTCTCTGGCACGTTAGGTTTTTTTGGTCCTTCACCCTCTGTTAGGGTTTTTTGGTCCTTCACCCCTGGCTTTCCTCCAATATATCCAACTGATATTGGTAAGAAGTACAATCATTTTCAGCATCCTATGCATTGACATATGATATATAATATATACTGCATGAAGAAGATACACCCTCCCACTCAAGACAGCAAAAATATAAACAACTACAGAAAAAACAGGATTATTCTTCTAGTATGGAAACAGACATTTGTGAAGAAAACACACAGAGAAAGATCTATAAGGTATTTTTGATACCTAATATGGCTAAAATAACTTCTATCAAGACCAATCTTCTCTCTTCAATGACAAAACACAAGCTAAATTCAAAAAGCACACTTCTAAACATTGTATGGTAGCCCCTGAGAATTGAACACAGATAATCTTTCTTTCAGGTGCAGCACATTATCCGATCAACACAACACAGACTGATTTCCATAAGAAATTCTAGCCTCATCATGCAACCTTCGCGTTAATTTAAAAAATAGTCCTTGATTTTGAAATAAAGTTGAAAGTATAGTGTCAGAACAAAGTGAAAGAGGTATCATTAGCCTTCAGATGTGACAAATAAGAAAGACACAAACAAGTGTCAGGATAATTAAAAAGGCATTGTTCACTTTTTAGAAGAAAAAAATGAATTGCGCAAGAAATATTAAGCTAACAAAGAAAGAGCAAATATGAGTAGAAAAAATGACAGTTATCTGCAAAATTCATAAATGTGTCTTTTGTATAACAGTAATGATCATATTTTATGCTGTCATTTTACATTTAATTGCTCACCCTGGTACTTTTCTTCATAGAAGCCATCAGTACCCCACAGAGCCAGATGCTGAATTGCAAAAAAACATACTGTGACCACAGACTTATAGGAAAGTAACTTTGCTGAGCTATGGTGTATGACAAGTTAATTTTTGCAATTATACTTTTTCCAAGAATAAATGAAACTGCAGGTCATTACTATTCTATATCATTAAAAAGAGGCAGAAAATGTTCTTGATCATAAAGGCCTCAAACTCATTTTATCATTACTTTGACATATGAAAGCAACTTTTCAAGCTGCTTTTCCTCAATGTGACTTAATGAAATAAGCACCACCTCAGCTGAAATATGTAAACATCTTGATACATTAAGAGGCACATAACTAGAGAATATTGTTATTATTACACAATGCTAACCCATCATATGTCTAGCAGGAAAGAAATGTTATATGTGCTACGCTTACTCACAACTGTTAGCTCTGCTGTGTTACACTACATGTAAAAGTACTGAAGAGACATGGTTGCTCAGTTGTCATGCAGACTGAAATCGTCCCCTGTTCATTTATCTTCCAATGAAACGTTAAATGCTAGAAATGTTTTTTAAAAGAATTAAGCATGAGCAATGTCCATCACTGTCAAATTGTCTGTGCAATCAAACAGCATGAGAGCAGATACCATTATGAAACACGTAATGTCTGTTTTCTGTATCTGTGCTTATGCCATCTGAAGAAAGGCTTATTAAGAACTCAAAAGCTGGGTGGTTCTTGGAATTTCAAAATATTTACTGTGCATGGAGAACTCACTATTTTCCAGAGCATTCTTTCTCATAAAATGCCTTTTCATTTTCTCCACAATTGCTTTACTTTCCCATCGCCAATACGAACTGTAACACTCGAGTGAGGAGAAGAAAAGATTCTACTTTCCAGATGAAGAATATATTTATTAAGACAAAAGAACAAGAGGAAAATGTTCCAAGTATCATTGCATCTGTTTGCAATAAACATCAGGAACCTTTTAAAAATTGACTACAAAGCTGACAAAAGACATCAGGTTGACAGCCACAGAGCTGGAAAACCCCAGTTCACGCACTGAACAAGCAAATACAGTAACCCCCAAGCCAAAAAAAACCTCTCAATCATTCAGAATCTTTGCTCCCAATCCACGCAATCCTTAACAGTATTGAGCCAAATACATCCTTTGTTACCACACCCTTTAGTGTATCTCCTAAATTCAGGCTGATTAGTTACTTCAATTTTCTTTTCTGACAATGAGCAAGCAGGGACCACTAGATAGGTAATAGGAGAAACTGTCCAATAAATCCTTTGCTGAGATTTTCAATTTCATGGAACTAACCAGAAACAAAAATCAAACCGATTTCTTAAAACAGACTACGTGTAACTTTATATTCTATTTTTGTCCAAGTCCTAATGCTTTCCTACAGAATAGTTAAGGTTCTCGTTCAGAAATTATTTATAAACATTATAGGTTGATAATTAGGAACACCTCTCCCTCATTCTCCATTTGATCTCCTTGCATGTCAGCCGCAGATCCCTATGCACCAGATTCTATTCATATACACGTTCTGCAACAGCAGTTTCACACTATTTTCATAAACACACAACGAGCCTCTAAGCACACTTGCCATCAAAAAAGAATACCACAAACACTGGACACAGTTGGTTTTTACTCTTCGGATACTAAGACTTTATTGCTTCAAGGAGGTGGTTTTGTCAGGAAGAAGAAATTAGAATTAGAGGGGGGAAAAAAACTATGGTTTGAACTGCATACCATTACGTATAAGTCTTCTATAGAAATGAAACACTAGCCAATTAATTCTGTGCAGCTACAAAATAGGACGAGGTTGTCCGTAGGCAGACGGGAAACCAAACAGCTTTTAAAATCTCCAGTGCCACAATTTTAATCTCAATGCACCCTATTTGCAAACAAATCATTGCTAAGGAGATTTTACTATTATGAATAAAAAAATAATACTAAAATATAATCAAAGTACTTAGTAAAGAATATACATCTTGCCCTGGACTACCAATTACTTTGCTGAGAATTTATATATACAGCATGGAACTTCTTTTTCCACGTATTTTTTTTTCAACAGTGTTTTAAAGTCATGCCTATTTACAGGACAAGGAATAATAAGCTTTCTTTTCCCGCAAGAAGAAAAAAAAATTAGAAGAAAGGCACTCGGCTATTTTTAATCTAACATTCTTTATCAGAATTCCTGTTACAACGAACTTGAGACATTGCAATTCTATTTAAAAAACAAAACACAAGTCTGCAGCAAATCTTTTTACATACTAACAACCAACAGCTTAGCACCTGTATAACCCAACAACAATAAAAGACAGCACGTGTACCCTTTCTGCTTGGAAGGCAGTATTTAGGAAAACGCTAAGAACCTGAAGCAGTTGTTACGAGGTTACTTCCATAAGGAAAGACATGTTAAAATAATCTGGTCTATGTGGGCAGACCTTGGTAAAGTTGTGAGAGTTAGCAGAGCTCAATACAGAGACATGGGATTACCTGCGCAGAATGGTTCATAGTCAGGGCTTAACGCATGAAGGACTAAAACCTACCTATTCTCTCTCCCCCTCTTTCACTGTCAGCTTCCATCTGTGTTCATTATGTTCAATGTAAAACTCCTTTTGCACACCTCACATTATACATAAAATTTGTTATAAACATTATTAGAAGGGGGAAAAAAAAAAAGACTACTCTCCTAAGAGAGATGGCTTGGGGTTTTTTCTGAACCTTTTCTAGGGGTTTTTTCTGAACCTTTTCTAACTCCGTTTCACCTTCAAACCAAAGGCAACAATTTTTGACAACTAATGAGCGAGTTTAAAAGAAAATACTGTTAAAGCTCTTATTCACGAAACAGTATTAAAGCCACTGTACTGCAGTTCAACACATGATTAGGAGCAAAATTAAAGCGTTTGTTAAAATATATACTTTTGATCATGTAATATAAATGCAAAAAATAGCATATGCTCTTTAACTGTCAAGCATGGATTTTTCATATCTAGTACACAATTTACCGTAACAGGCCCTTTGGTGCTGCAAAAGTATTAGTACAGCTATTAACTATTTAATTCTTTAGCTGACACTGTGTTTTAGGAAAGGGATTTAAATAATTTACTTCTACATTCTACTGTTTAAATTTTGCTGCTAGGAATTCATGCAACGAAGTTGTAGAAAAAACACATGACGCTTGTTGATAGTGATATAAGACAGGATTATTATAAAAACCAATTATATCTTTTCATTCTCTTTTGCTTAATTAAAGCAAGAAGAATCACTATCTTTCTCAGCAGCAATCATGTGGAAGCTGTATAGCACAGATACAGTAATTAACTTAACCTTATCACTTAACTCTATTGGGTCATTGGAGTGAGGCACAGTATCAGAGCTCAGAATCAATGCTGGAACGCTAACATCTTTGAGCAGTTCAGAGATTGAATAATGCCATCTGTAAAGGACAGTCTTTGTTCCTGCTTAGCTGTGCTGGATAAATGTTCCCCCTCATAACTTTAATATGGCAGCTTAACCATTTAATCATTGTACATTAATACATTATCAATATTGTGAACATGTAAGTACAAAATTACTTGTCAAAGTAATCAGATATTACTGATTTTTGTGCATAAATACGATACATGTGGGATTTTGTCTTAATTATATATTTTCACAAAAAGAAGATATAGCCCAGATTTTTTTAAAGCGACTGAAAAGAACGATCACTTCTAAATGTAGATTTATTTTCCCTTCATCGAAAGCAGATTTTTAAAATTAAAAGCAATGTTCTGTATTTGCTTTGTTAAATTAACCAAGTGTGCAAAGTTTAGTGCATTTCAACTATACAGGGGATACTGGGGCATGCGGGGGATTTTCATAACTGAAGACTTGTGCTGTATCACAACAAATTAAGCATAATTAAACACTCTGTTCAGTGTCTATTGTTAATTGCAGCAGCTAATTTGATGCTTAGTTAGTGCTATGTTCCGAACTATTTCCGAGCGCACAGAATTCTTCAGTTAAGTCTGCTCGCTTATAGCGCTAAACTTATTTTATTTTTTTCCCCCCCATGCTCGTTTGATGGATTTCAGCGCATTTATTACTTTTGTTAAACGATCAGAAATTCCCTCGCCGAGGCAGTACTTTGAGGTCCTTCACTTTCACCAAGTCAGACACTAAATCATAGGGGACGATTATCAGCAAATGCTCTCCGACAGGCCCTAAGCCTGCTGAGGTAATGCAGCTGACAAACTTTGATGCGCCATGCCCGTGCACATTATGTTCACGTAGTGTGTACATCTGGGCACCCTTTATGGCGATGCAGCAAACAGCCAATCATTTATTCCACTCTAATTAGCACACATGTAAATCCTCACCAATCAAGCCACTCACAGGGTTACCGTTGTGGCAGCCATACAGCAAGCTGGCAGGACACGGGAAGAAAGTACAAGAAGCAACTATTGGGTTTGATTTGAACCTGCCGTCACGCCACGGCAGGTCCCCCCAGTCCTGACTGTAACCAGCTCTCCCCTTCACAACCCATCACCGAGCTACACGAGAAAAAGGTCATCGGGCAGACTGCCGACCGGCCAAGATGCTTTGATTCTTCACAGGCTTTGGGAGCACACCTGAAGCGACACGCGTCTCCGATAGCTTACAGCGCAAGAGCTGTCGCGGGCAAAAGTCAGGCGTAGCTTTAAAGCATGCAGCACAGCATGGAGCACGCGGTACCTTAAAGAAGCACTGTCCACCTCAATATTTTAGACCCTGTTATGTCGCCGGGAAACTATCTGCCAGGTGTCAGCATCCCTTTTCTTTCCTCGCAAGCCCAGGTGCCTCCGCCGTAACTCTGTTATTGTGAAATAAATAGCAAACGCCTTCAAAAGGACAGATCCAGGCACTCGGAAAAACTACTGACACCGGTTTATATTATGCAACTCCAAAGAATACCGTGCGCTTTGAAACACCTAACGTGGTTAGCTCCCATTCCCCAAAATTGAATCAAGTGAGTACGTAACGCCCTACAGTGCTATTCATTACTAAATTACAAAACGCCCTATTGCAAAACGGTTTTAAAATGTGCACGGTTATTGTCAAGGATACCACAGTTAGCTTAATAAAAAGTATTCCTCAAAACACAAAGTATGTCTTTTTAGAACAAAAATTTACTTAAATCTTGTACCTTCGTGGTTTCAGTGCTTACTGCAAGGAAAAAAAGAAGTAAAACTGCGTTGAGCAGTGGGATTTAGTTACACTGATTTACATTTTTATTCAATGGACTGGAAGGATGGAAAGACACATTCGCTAAATGAGTCTTCAAACTTTTTATACTTATGTGTATTTGTACTCACCATTTATCTTCATCTGCATTTAAGTAAACATGTTTATAAATTGACTTGTTATATTATACAAATTAATGAAGCAACTAGCTATGAGAAGTCTGACATCGGCTCATTTTTCAAGCAACTTTTCAATAAAGTATCACTAGAAATAATTATTCATCTAAGATTATATGGACAACCAGAACAGAGGGACAGAAAGAGAAACTAAACCAGGGTGATCCTTCTCCAGATAAGCTGGAGCGAAGACAGTAGGATGAGAAAAACCTGCTCAGAAGTTTAATGTTAGAGTCATATTTTTAACAAAGTTTGAGAAGCAAAAGAAAATGAAGAACGGGATTATCTTCCCTACAGTAACACAAAAACAGGAGAATAATGCAGTAAATACTACACGCCTACCAAAAACCAAACAAGGAAGCATACGGATCTTGTGAAATACTCAGCTTTTATACACAGAAAAAAAATTCGTGGAGGAGGGAAGAAGGTTCCCTCCCAGGTTCACAAGAAATCGCTGTCTATTTGATCATAACAAGTTTTATTGGCTTATGAACCAATTGGAGAGGGTACAGCAAAGGGCTTCAAAGATGATTAGGGGGCCGGATCATCTTTCTTATGAGGAAAGGCTGAGGGAGTTGGGCCTTTTTAGTCTGGAGAACAGAAGACTGAGGGGGCATCTCATCAATGCTTATAAATACCTAAAGGGAGGGCGCTGGGAGGAGGGGCCAGTCTTTTTTCAGTGGTGCCCAGTGATAGGACAAAAGGTGACAGGCACAAACTTGAACACAGGAAGTTCCACCTGAACATGAGAAGGAACTGCTTTACTTTGAGGGTGGCAGAGCACTGGAACAGGCTGCCCAGAGAGGCGGGGGAGTCTCTGACTCTGGAGACATTCCAAACCCGCCTGGACACCATCCTGTGCAACCAGCTGTAGGTGGACCTGCTCTGGCAAGGGAGTTGGACCAGAAGATCTCCAGAGGTCCCTTCCAACCCCTGTGATTCTGTGAAATACACACCTCTATCAGAAGACTTCCAGTGCAAAATCGGAGAAGACAGTTGGTACAGCACGCACAAACGCAGAAGGCGATGATGGGGAAGGCCAATGGACACAGCACCCTCTCCCCTCGGGCTCCTGCCAGCTGACCCCTGGGTCTCAGCAGAGCCACCACTGGGGTGGCCCAGGCAGGGCTGGGAGGTGGCAGGGGCAGCAATGGCCCCAGCTGAGCCCCAGAGGGCCAGCTCCAACCTGGCTGCCCTAGAGCTAGCCAGCATGGCAGAGGCAGCAACCTCATGGACCACGCTGAGTTGGAGGGCCACCACCTTGCACCTATTGCCCATAACACTGGCCTCCAGGAATGGGGTAAGGCAAAGAAAGAGTGAAATAAGGTCCTGTGGTGACCAAAAGCTAAGTATCACGCTGCTCCCTACAGCTAGAAACATGGGCTGCTGCCTCCTCTGACTGTTCCTGAATAAAATCACCAGAGAGCAGGGTCTGCATTGCCCATCATATCCATGGGGAAAAGCAGTGACAACAGCTCTCCGAGTACAGAGCAAAGAGAAAGACCGCAGACAGACCACCTTTACCAGCTCCTTGGCAATTCTGTACAGATAAATGAAAAAAAGAAAACCCATAATGTTCTTATATTTTCCTTTTCAGATATGTTTATAGAATTTTTTTTATTTGATGCAAGTTTTTTCCTTTCTTCATTATCAAAGAATGAAAGAATGTTGTCCATGTACAATGCAATAAGATTTTGAACACAAATGCTTACAAACTGCTCAAAACTCATTAAGTATCCCCTTTGATCTGTTAATAGAGCAATACATTAAGTAATCTGATCTAATATTAATAAAGATTTTTGTGCCTTTTAATTGTCATATGGTTCTTCTTCTTCTAGATAAACAAACGTTTATGTGCAGCTACAGTTTTCTCTCATGATGTGTCATTTAACTGCAAAAACTAAAACATCTC
The DNA here is from genome assembly GCA_013398295.1 of Chionis minor. Taxonomy (NCBI): domain Eukaryota; kingdom Metazoa; phylum Chordata; class Aves; order Charadriiformes; family Chionidae; genus Chionis; species Chionis minor. Next base: position 306,061 of record VZSF01011148.1, read on the forward strand.
AGTGGTTTTGTTACCAAATTTGAACGCAGCTGCTCTACCTCTTCCATGTATACAGAAAATGTTTAAAAGTTGTACATCAGGAGTTTTTTTAACAGGTTTTAACTACACGATCCACTTGTTTCCCTTTATTACATACTGGCAGATGTTCCTCAATTCTCTGACAGCACAATAACCAAAACAAAACAGTAGTTACATCACCGTCATCAGGTCCCCCAAATCCGATAGCCACACCAGAAAGGCAGCAATGCCCCTACGCCATCTGTGCGTCACTTCAACCACTCCGCAGTTGGCCAGGCTGGCCGGACCACGACAATAGCTGGGTCAACACGATCGCCCTGCAGCCTTTGAAAACCTGACCTTTTTGACACATGTAAGTCAGAGAACATTATTCTAGTAGTATGCACGGCTCTAGCAGGGCCACACGCTCAAACCAGCATCCCAGCCACCTTAAGGAAGTCGAGAACAGATATAAGAAACCTTCCAAAGTGGCAGACAATCCTGAGAAGATTAAAAATTAAATGAAATACGGTAGACCTCTGTTTCTTTAGGGGGAAAAAATTCCTCAGTGAGGATTAATAAAAATTATGAAGGGAACTGACGCAATCACTGTAGGTGGCTATCTCAGCTCATCTCAAATGCAAAGGCAAGGAAAGCTCACTGAAAGCTATAAAAGGCAAAGGCAATCAGGCAAGAAGGGCAAATATGTAGGAACTCTAATTAACGAACAATAAATGCATAAAATAAACTGCCAAAAGATGAAATCAAAGCAGGTACTTTTTTTTTTTTTAAATGAGCCAATACACTGGTCTACAATTAATTTTTGGTAACAATTTAATTATGACAATGAATAGCTTTCTTTTTTTTCCTGTTTCCTATGGGAAATTGTAAAGCAGTTTGTTAGAGTAATGAAATTATACATTTTTTTGTTCTTTTTAAACATCCTTCTGTCAGTTTAATGACACAGAAGACTGATGTGCTGTGTAAATTCTTGCCTGTTGAACCTACCTGAACTACTGTGTACTACTAGCAGTCATAGCACTGCAACCACAATGTCCAAAAAAGAGATCTTATCTGCAGTCTACAGGGTCTGCCTGTTGAAATTAAAGGGAAAAATCAGTGGTTTATGATGTCCAGCAAGCAAAGTTTTATGATGGTAATGACATTTTGTGTACTAAAATCTACATGTCATTTCCACTAGATGTCATTTGCTACGCTCTTTGGAATGCACGGTAGTATTCTACAAAACAATTGGAGCCCAAAATATTTAAGCAGTTAAATCCAAATATTATCTAAAAATTCCATTAAGTAAAAAGACCCTAATGCCAATTTACATTTTAAAATTATGCAATAGAAAATTATTGATAAAGTTTTATCTGTGTACAATACTTTCTGTAATTTTGAGATTGAGATGAAATGTATCGTATTATAGCAAATTGTTTCACCATACACATATCCTAGCTTGTTTTACCTGCCAAAATTAGGACCGTGGCTTAGCCAAACCATTCACTGACCCAAGACAGAAGCTAGAGAAAAGCATTTGCAAAGACAGCAAAGCGTATGGCAAATAGCCCACACAGGGCATCTAGTACAAAAGAAAACTGATCATTCCAGATAACATGAGTGAAGGACTCAGAGATTGCTTTACATAAAGCCATGTTAGCTCTTTATGAAGAAAAGCACTTTTTTATTCATCAGTCTCAGGACTGTACTCAAGCTAACATCCTTTCCCTGATCACTACAGATGGATCTAATTCTTCCATGCTTGTGCTCACTCTTGGATAATGGCTCAAGAGAAGGTGGGTGGTTATCTCTGAGGTTCTTAACGCTACCTTGGCTACCAAGCGCACAGACTCCAGTAAGTCACCAAATGCCAGGCAGAACTCTCCTCTGCCACATGTCTGTCTTCAGCAGCTAAATATATAAATGACAAGGAATGACAATCAAAGGCTTGACATGTTCATGTACCTTGGACTACAGACTCATCCCTCCCCCTGCCTTTTTTTTTTTTTTTTGGTAATATCTGTCACATCTGCTATTCCTGTTTCAACCATTCATGTGATTTCATTGTCTGTTATGGCCATCTCCTTATATACAGCGCCTGTAGGCATTAATTTTATTTAATGTACTATATGCTTGACACTCCACATGGTGTTAATGAGTTGCCAGCTGCCTGTTGTGATACAAGAAGTAACCGCAAACCCAGTGTCGCCTTTACTCCTGCACTGGTTCCATTTTCTATTGTGACACATAAATGTCAACTGGTACGATCAGAAGTAAATAGTCATGACAGACAGGAAAAAAGGAGCTGACAGTTGAAGGTGATGATATCCATTAGGCTTCTACAGCTGCCACCTCCTGGGGAGACTGCTGAAGGATTTGAAATGTGGTGCAGAGCTCCTGGCTAACATGGCTCTATGACAAAGAATATGCTTACCTTCAAAATACCTGGCCTACCACCTAACCATCTGGCTTATTATCATTCAGATAAATCCACTTATATGCACAGAAAGAAGAAAGCCATGATGGAACATCAGAAGTGCACAAAAAGGGCAGAAACATTAGTCAATCAGCCCGATGATTCCCGAACAGTTGTTAAGGGAGCATGTCATTGCCTTGCTCACTTAACCATGGACATAAAAGAAAAGAGCTTCCCAAAAAGACAGAGTTGAAGATTTCAATTCAATTAAGCTGAATCTTAAGATGTCCATCAAGAGCAGTTAGAAAGATTATATCCAAGTCAATCTTTATTCACGTTGCACTCTTTGTGATAGTAGATTAAACACTTCATTTTGTTGAAGAGAGAACTTTTACCTGATAAATGCAGAAGTGAGAAAAATCACTTAGGTTAAATATCAAGCTGGTTTTCTTACCACAACTGGCTCCACTGGACCTTAGGTTGTGCAAATCAACCAAAGCCTGTATTTGACGTGCAAGAGGATGACTGAGGAAATCTGAGACCTCCCAGCGAGCGCAAACCCCCAGCAGACACCAGTGCCTTTGCTCTCTCTCCCCCACACCTCTCCGACACATTCACAGGGATGTCAGGGCAGAACGTAATCCTCAGATGGCACATGTACCTCTAGGCTGCTGCAATTTATGCCAGGGCTAACACAGCTCAACCCAGAAAATTAGAGTTGTAACTGCTTCCATGATCTCCTCCTTCCATCCCCCACACCAAAAGCAATATTTTTCCGTATAAGGAGCTCAGTTAATTGCCTTTATTATACACAATATTCATTCCTTAGATTTCTATCACCAATAGAGCTATTGTAAATTATTTCAGCTGTACTCTTCATGCTTTTATCCCAGTATTGATTTTATTTTTAATGTAAACTTTTAAATTATAGTGCCAGAGAAACAACTACCTATATAGCTACAAAGGCTAAATTGCAAGACCTGAGAGAAAAATACAGATAGGTGCTGAAGATATTTGATATGAAACATTAAAAGCTAATATCATTTTATGAAATATTAAAATGCAAGAAAATGCAAATGTAAAGGTAGTTCCACCTTCCAGTATACAGCAATAATAACGTATTACATTTAAGCTTCATAATTAACTTAATCAGATGGAGTTTTCTTTAATTCCCTAATTCCTTTCCTTGAGACGTCTAAGCTTTACTCAGCTTGACGAATACAATTATGAAAAACACCAGCAGATACTACCAGAAATGTCTTCCTATGCCTGTATTACAATAAAGCATGTAGTATTTTACAGCATGCCTGGTATTTGGCCATTGTAGTATTTTAGATGTAGAGGTGCACATCCCTGCAAATGCTAAGGAAATGTTTTTCTGTGCCTCTGATACAAGGACATAGGGAACACCTCCTCTAAAATGCTAAACTAAACACAAAATTTAAAGGTGTTCTTAGTCTGGTCTCTGTAAACGTATGCACACAGAAATACCGTATGCAGAATCTCAGCATTTACAATTACTGGGAGGCAATTTCAGTAAAAAATAAACCTTTTATACCATGGAATTAGAGCAATAGGTTAAATTCTAATTTTTGCCAACGAGTCCATTTTTACTCTATCGATTTGCACCAGGTGATGCGATGCACTGATTTGAATCTTATATACAGAAGTAATATTGCATTAATTGAAAAATAATTGGATTCCTCCCACTTTATAACATTCCTTCTACATTATCAAAGTTTTAATCTCTGATGAGTTTTGCAGAACTCACAAACCTAAAAATCACTGATTTATATCTTAATTCAGATATGCCAAATACTTCATGATGAGGAATTCCAAAATAGCAGACTATGCAGACTGCAATGCAAACACGAAACAAAGTAAAAACATTAGCATTTTCTTTCTGTATATTGCAGCATATTAATTGTTGGTTTTGGTAACGTAGCTTATTAGTTTTGCATAATTTAAGTTTTAATTCATCGTTTAATTTTTAATTAAGTAGTCTCTTTCAAGATGAGCTTTCTGCTCAGATTTTAGTTAGATGCTAAACATGCTATGCATAAAAGCAATGGCAAGAATGTAATATTTAGTTCATATGATTTCTCTGTGATTTCAGACATGAAAGTAACCAGTTTTTCACAGTATAAAATAACAGCAATTGTAAGATGCCATATAAATTTTAAATAATTAAAACCCTCTGAAAATATTTGAAAAACTAGTGGGGCAATTATACAGAGAAGAGCAGCTAAATACTTTTTATAAATTTTGCTATGGTGTTTTTGTTCTAGTTGTTTCATTTTGAGATTGTGATATTTGTTTGCTGGTTTTTTTGGTTCCCCCCTAAATCCTGCAATTTTGCTAGAGCAAGAAGACTGGATTTTACAGGGCTAACTGCCTACAGAACACAACAAACTCTATGCAATTCCAAATATGGGGAAATAGGCTAAGCCATGAGCAAGAGTTACATTTATTTTTGCACATAAAGAGAAAATATAAAAGGCCTATTTAAAATGGCAACAAAATTAAATTTGGTAGGAATTCTAATAAAGCATGAAACTAGTCTGAATGCTTATTTATGGGTATTAAAAAAAAATTAAGAGAAAGTCTTGCTTATCAAAGACTACCTGTGGCTTACTGGAAAATTCACCTAATTATGACATTACAGACTCTGTGGACATGACATTTTTAAGTGTCACAGGTTTGATTTTTTTAATATTTATTGCAGTGAAAAAAAAAAAAAATCATGCTTTAAGAACACACCCGTCAATTTAACTGAATACTGTGAGCGCTCCCAGAATTTCTCAGGCCCACAACAGCCTGCCTTCAAGGTGAAGGAAGGTCAGCATCAACACACCTGAGACACCCAACAGCAAAACCCAAAACTCATCTACTGCATATGATTTTAGCACACATAAACATCAATACATAAATACCAGTGCAACCCTCAAGCATCATTTTCTTTTCCAATACCTTCAGTGTCCTGAAAAAAACCTAATACTGGTTTACATACAGGTTTTTACACCAGAACTACCTCAGTTACCATTAAGACCTATAAATTTAACCCCAAGTAGTAACACCTGTAGTGTCCACAATGGGACCCTAGACACAAAAGTACCATCCCACTGAGCAAGACACATAAAAATACAGGCATACACACATGTATCCTTCCTAAACGAAAGGGGAGCAGTTGCCTATTCCAGTTCTGGGAGATTCTTTGGCCACAGTGTTGAGGGAAAGTTGAGTAACCCCCACGTTTGAAGTCTCTAAACCTTGGAGCTTAGTTTACAATTATGCGTTTATGAGCTGGAGGAACTTCAGTGAAATTCAACTTCAGGAAAGACAAATCCCTTATAGGATCCACCATACAAGATCCAGTTCCCTCATTTCTCCAGAAGAAGTTAACTTTTGAGGGTGTCCCTTCCAGGAGACCGAGATCTCCCAGCAGCATCCACTGCTGCCGGGCTCCTGCTTCAGTGGCACAGCAAAGCAGAGGCCCCGGAGGCTGCAAACTCAGAAAAATTTAATCAAGAAAGCTGTCCTGAAGTCCCATAAAATTTGCCAGGTAAGAATGAAGTAAACAAGTCAGAATTTTGCACTTCCTTAGAATGTTTTATCTTGGGTACATCTACATTCTTTAAAGGAAACATTGATAAAATATTTTTTAACAGCTTGCTTGCTGTTCAGCTAAATTTCTGGAGGAAACAAGGAGTAATGAAACCTTGCTGGGAGATCTCGGTCTAGAATATGGCCTCCCTTAGGGCTGGAGTTGCTCTATGTGAACAGGGTAGTAGCCTGTTCTTTTAAACCTGACTACAGGGATCAATTTCTCCACCTGAAAGAACAAACCAGCGTCCGGTGGCTGACCCCCAGGTGCACACTAAAGGTCTGTCAGGGAAGATACTCATAAAGATGGGCTACACACAACTTCACAGCAGACTATGGCATGTGTTTGCTCCTGTTCAGCAGGAAGCAGCAGGAGGAAGCCCTGGTTTTCCAGACCTCTGCACTGTTGGAATAGTCTGCTGTCCAGCTACAGCTAAACACGAATGGCAGAGTAAGAAATGACCGAAATATTGATGTTTAGATTAATCACGCTGGTTCTTCTGCTTTTCTGGGTGTTTGCTGTTGCTGTTGTTTTGGGGTGTGGGTTTTTTTTGGTTGGTTGGTTGTGGGTTTGGGTTTTTTTAAACCAAATGGCTAAACTACAAAGACCATACTCAGCCAAAACACTTGACCAACTTGTAGGAATGTTAGTTGTCTCAGTTTGGCTAGTTTCCTATTTAAACCAAGCGTTTCACAGACAATCAGAAAGGCTTATGATTCTTTTGAATCTGTCCATGTTATTTTAATACATGTTTTTGCATAAGGGTTAAGATAAAGGCTGCAGCAATCCTAATGGAAACTCCAAAATCCAACTTTAAAGGAAGCAGCTGAAAATAACCCGTAGGAGCGATGGAAGACTGAGGTTGAGACCTAGTGGTATCACTTCACTGACAACCAGTTAAAGTTTCTGACACGAAGATCTGGATAGACTAGCATTCACCAGAGGAAATGGTCACTTATTAAGGGCACTAAAACAGCTCCTTTCTAGAGACAAAAATACAGATTGTAATATCAATTGTAATATCAATGAACTCTCCAGTTATCCCTCATCATCGGGGTACTAGCACTGCAAAAATAAACTTACTCAGCAGTTCAACACAGACTAAAAGGTTTTCTTTCCTTGAAGTGCAGCAGCATAGCACGTCTTCTCTACACATTCAAAACCTGAATAATTGGGTCACTTGGCCTGTGTGAGTAACCTATTTTGCTGTCATATTTATATAAACAAACAATTATTTTTAATAATCATTCATGCTGCTTGACTTACTAATCTTATCAGATAACAGTAGCGCACTCCAGCAATATAAAAGAGCCATGACAAAAATTTATCGCCTAGCCTTCAGCTGTATACAAAAGTATTGGAGAGAATGAAGATAAAAGAGAGAGATTGCCAAATTCACACACACCTTCCTGATACTGAAGGCCAGGCAGGAAAGGACTTAAGCAATTCCTGTTTCCCCACCCACAGACACCAGTGGCGGCAGCCTCTGTCACTAGGAGATGCATCAGAAGCATTGCTGCAGATCAGCATTCAGCCGGTGGTGATAAGGAGCCGCCAAGACGAGGAAGGCGATAGGCTTGTGGTAGAAACTGTTAGCTTCCATTACTCATTACTGAACATTCATTTTGAGACAAATTTATGGTAATTTTGAGTAAGAGCACCACTGATTCCTCAGCCTGCATTAGCCTGTGTATGCCAAATACATAGCTGTAACAGAAATGCCATGTTTAAACCTGGCACTCTGATTTGCCTGAATGAGCTGATAACCCAGAAGACATGATAAGGATGTAAGAGCTAGCAAACTGAGCCCGAAAGAAAATCGTAATTCTACAAACAGCGGTGTTAGCAAATTCTGCGTTCCCATGATTTCATGTCTCACAAGTTATTCAATTGCCAGCTGAAGTCTCCACTGCACAGAACATTCCCTCCGCTGTGAAGACTGGCAAACAGAACCAACACACACAGACAGGAGCCTTTCTTTCCATCAGGGCACTTATCAGGTCTTTTTTTTTTTTTTCCCCCTCCCCAGACACCTATCTCCACAAAACTTTCAGGAACAGAGGCCGTAACCTGAAGTACTATAATAAGGTGTAAATCACGCCTCAAAGACAGATCGATCAAAGTAGGGGAAGGTAGTAGGCTGTTCATCTCTCAAGGATTTAAGACATTACCTTCGAATGAAAAAAATAAGCATTTTAAAATTTCGTTTTCCTTTCACCTAAGGCCCTAGCAAGCAGTATAAATTTTGAGCAGCCATATCTATTTTTCAGTGGCTAAACTGGCAAAAGTTTCCAGGCATTACCATATTTCACAAACCGTGAGGGGTTTTCTGTGGTAGTTTTGGGCCCAGTGAGATTCAGAAAGTACAAAAGGGCACATAAGATGCTGTACATTTTATACCCAGTAAACTCTGATCTGCGATTGATTTATACAGTGTGCTAAGTCTTTATTTCTTTTCCTTTAGCTTGGCAACATAATTTCACTTTGATGGTCAGCCTTTCAATTAATCAAAGTGGACACAGCATTTGCAGCTTCTTTTGAAGTCAGAAAGAATTGTGTGCTCAGGACCTTTTAAAATGAAACCACTTATTTAGGTACTTAAAGATGGCTGTCAACACCTAACTCCAGTCTTCCCAAGTTTGAAGTTGCTGACTTTAGTAATTTGCCCTAGGAAAGTGAACCTGGGGCACAGAGAGACTACACAAAAATCTTACCGCTCATGACCAAAAACGTCCTTGGCTCTTAGTTATACGTGCAGACAAATCTCTTTCTCGACTGGATTGCCAGTACTGAAACACATTCCAGTACGTAGCAGCGTACCATTGCTAATGCGCTGGTTTTCTCCGAACGGTTTTCTAGGGGGATCTTATGTCCAACTGCAATTATGTGATAATGGAATCCAGACATGGATTTACAGAAGTCAGAAGAACGCAGCAAACTTATAAGGCATTTCTCTGTGTCTGACTGCTCAGACGAATTGCATCCAGGTCTGCCGAGCGCTGGCCGTACCATGCTTAATTTCAAGTCCCAGAGGTAGGGAGCCTGAAAAAGGGAGCACTGGCTGGCACCGCAGCCCAGCGCACGAGCAAGCAGCACTCCTACTCTCTGGCATTCACAAGAACTCCTCTCATAAACTAAGAAGTGCTGCAGCATTAATAAAGACTAGTGGGGGAAAAAAAAAAAAAAAGAATTAGCAGCTGGGTGGAGCTGAGACATTTTCCAGTTCGATGTCTTTTTCCCCTTCAGTTATGTGTCAAACAGCCTGTCTGTACTGATGTGCAAGCGCAGCTAGCGCAGGTGACGGGAGATGATGTGCTACACGAAGGGAACCACAGAAGTTCACATCAGGGCTGTGACGGGCTGGTACCCTGGCCGTTAGGCCACAGCGAAGCTCAGAGTACCAGACGAGAGCTGTGGCCGCTATCTGCCCTTGTTAAATCAGAGCGAGCAGAAGTGTGCCTGAACAAATGCTTTGCCTGGCTCTACAGACCTTTGACGAGACGGACATGAACTACAAAGGTCCAAGGAGGAGTTACACTGCTAGGAACAGAGAAATGGATTTTACTTTGTAACTTGCAAGAGATCACAAAATATTGTAAGCACTTTCCCGTTCTGTTTAGAAAACGCATCTTGGTACTTCACTTGTAAAACATAATACATTACATTAGAGCATAGCCGGTAAAATACTTGCTTTGTAAAGTTTTTGTTGTGTACCAATTTCAAATACTTCAGATACAAATGGAGCTCAATATAAAATCAGTATTTAGTTACCTGCAAGCATACATTACCGTCCATCTAATGCTAGCCTGCCTTTCGTTCAGTAACGTATTTTGCCCCTAAGATATGTATTATCACGCTTCCCTCCACCATGGTATTTTTGAATAATGCCACTGAATCCATTGCTAGACCAGATCCTTGGACCGATTGTCCTTAATACAAACAATATAAAATAAAAATCAAAATAGGGAGGGAAGGAAGCAACTCAGGAAACACAGAAATGGCAGCACCTACCCATTCCAGAATAAAATCTGGATGACACCGTGCTTCAGTATCACAAATAGAGATATTATCAAAAGCTTTCATACCTGACATATGCCTCCACTTGTAAAAATGTAATACTGTTACATTCAGATATTTGCAAAACCCATCAATATCAAGTTTTTCCTCTGGACTTCATATTTTGCGGTTTGGGTTTTTTTTAAAAAAGTTTGGACATATGAGTAAGAACACAGGATGTATTAAAACATTACATTTCATACATGTTGAACTCTCCTTAAAATAATCAGTTCACCTCCCTTTCAAGTCTCAACGTTTGCAACAGCAACCATACAGCAACCAGTCTTCACAACAAACTGGGATTTACAGGTTACTGCTGGTTGACAGCTGAGGTTCAAAAAAATTTATTACACTAGTCACTGCACTAACAGACAAAACATAAGACCCTCTAAGAGATGCGGTCCATCCACTACAACATTTAAAAGAAAGAGTTGTCGACCAGTACATGTTACAAAATTCTTAAAATTAAGAAATTGCATTTTTTTAAATCAGAAATTCTTTAAATGCAGGTGGTTGTAAATTGAAGAATCTGTTAAATGTAATGCAGTAGCCTATGGTAGCAGCTAGTCTACCACCCAAGAGTTTATCAGGGAAGAGATGACAACTTTTAGTTGTCACCTTCCATTCTGGGAGACAGTGAAACAAAATACTTTTTCCCCATCCCAAATTTGCGTGAAAAACCTGTATGGTGCCTAAATAATCTGCAAATCCTCATTACAAACCCTTAATGCTAAAAAATATGTAACTTTAAGGAAGAAAAATGCTTTAAAGACAACTTGACTTGTAGGAACACTACAAACAAGTGTGCCCCATAACTGTATTCCATATACTTTCCTGTGAAAAGACAATCTCAAAGGATTCAATATCCTTAATTGCGTTGCATCCAGTCTAAGTAATGGTGTCTAGCCTGGGTAGCAGAGCTGTATTGTGGTGTATCTCACAAGTTCTTTATTGCTCACTTGCACAGATTAAGAAGATAGTCAAAACATATTACACCTCCCAGTCTTTAAACACAACTTTCTTTTCTACAGAAAGGAGGTACAAAGGGGAATCAGAAGTCTCCAAACCTTAAGATGGAATCAAAAGCAAAGGTTGACCAGGATCACAAAGTGTTTCTCAGCTCACTAAATTAAACATAGCCCCATGGTAGGCTGTTCCACTTCCAATAATTTGCTGTACTTACTAATTGTGTTTTACTAGGTGCTCTGGAAGCAACTCGAAGAGGAGAAACAATGTTATGCAAAAACATGAGGCAGCCAACAATAGAGCACAAAAGCGAAAGACCTGCTCCAATGCAACATGGCTCACCTTCCTTCTCGCTGTCATCAGGGAGAACGTCCTGCTCAGCACCTCTCGCAAGCGGGCCAACAGAAAGAAAAGGTCAAACAGCTGTGGCAAATCCAAGGCAGCCCAAATTAAGGGTAAGCTTAAACACATTAATGCAGAACAGGTGAGCAGGTGAGTGCTGCCATTGACATTGATACAACTACTTAGATGCAAACAACCTGTGGAAATATTTGCATAACCTATTCAGTTCTGTGAACCGGGTCCTGATTTGTATCATATGTGAGCAAATAACTCACAAATAGAGATTTATAAACAAACTGCTTACTAGAAATCACCTACTGAAGTCTTAAAGGCACATTTAACCAGGCACAGACCAGTGGTTCCTTTCACTAAGCCTCTGTGCCTCCAACTTCAACCTTTGTGCAGGCTAACATAATTCCTTAACATGCCTAACTTGCAGGGAATCAGTCTGGCTATGACACAGGAAAATAAACTATTTACACAAATAGTTTGACGTACACTACAACTAACCACTCAGTTTGCCATTACTTGGCTGTCTTAAGTATAGTGAATGCACTGTTATCTTTGTTTACTCTTTGCTTTTCTTTAAAAAAAAAAACCAAACAAAAACCAACCTACCCTAAGATGAGTAATATTAAAAACTGTATTAAAAATAGGAATGTGAAGAAATCCAAAGATACTTTTTCACATCATGCACAAGCCAAGCCACACTACTTATAGACACATGCAGATTATATGAAGACATATTTTACATCATATGAAAATTAATTTGTTTTCAAGAGTAAAAGATTAAAAGAAACATCTAGAGCCTGCTTTGTTGATACGTGGGATGTTTTCTATGGTTTTCAACTTTGCTGCCAACGACTTAGTCTTTTTAACAATATATACTATTTCCAACCCATTTCACTGTTTGCTAAGCCTTTCCACAACCTCCCTACTCCCAACAAAGGTGTCTCCTTGGCAGCGTACTGCTTGCCTTCAGGGAGCCGACCCACCGCTTTGGATCACACCACGTGCAACAGGTGTCCTGCACCAACTCTCTGTGCCTGTTGACTTCCACTTCTCTTGTCTTCCCTTCTGCTGTCTCTCGTTAGCACCATTCCCCTGCTCCAAAAGTATCAATCCTCTTTTCCTCGCGATTCTCCTAACAATCCTAGTCAATTAAACTCCAAGGCAACTGATCTCTACTTCTGTCAAGCTTGAAGGCTGCAAATTCTACTTCACACCTGAGGAAGAGCTAGAAGCGCCCAAGACTTATGTGTCTTTTCCAACTGTATAGCTGGTCGGTTATAAGGTATTCTCTCTCCTTACAAACCTAACCTTTGAATTGTCCACACCATACTACTCATCTAAAAAATTGTACTCTGTCATTTTCTCTGTTCCACGTATCAAGGAGCGCTGAGAGAAACTCCGTTGCAAAGAGGTATCTAATTATTTGGGCTAAACCTTTCCAGGCATGTAACAAAGTGGTGGAAAGGAAGAAGAAACTAAATGGAATTAAAATTTATCTTACAAACCGCAGCCCTCTGTATAAAGAAAATTGCATGCCAGGAGTCAAAAGAGTTAGGATGCAAGTTGCCCTTGTATCAATACTCGCAGGCAATCACTCACCTTTTTATGAAGAACAATGACCTTTTTTGATACAATGGTGACCCAGCTTAGAAAAGTAAATGGAAAAAAGTATGGAAAAAAAAAAGACTTTTTATTATTCCTTGCAATCAAAATGTAAAAATTTAAATGATCTAAAAAAGCACCTCTTTATTAAAGAGTTGATGAAAGTGTGGGTCAGTCCTGTTATCCTTTTAAATTAATAAAAAATTCCTGATCTTTTAAAATTCAGAAGAATAATGTATATTTAAAATATTCTGTAATTACTGCAAAAGTATTAATTAACAGTTCATGGATGCATAAGTAGCAAGATGAAGGAATAAGCCATCTACTCACTATAAATATAAGCTTAAAAAATCATTTTATAGCATTTTTGTAGCTGTATGATGTTAGGCAGGTCATAACACTAGTACTTTCCTCTGAAAACCTAATAATTATTAACCTTTTTAATTTTTAAGCTGAATATTGACTTTGCAATAAATTGGAGTAAGTTCAATCTTACAGTCAATTCCAAACATGAAAGAGTTTCTCTTCCAGCCACACTGACCATTAGCACTAATTTACAGATATTTTCTTAGGCTTGACTCGAAGAGAAGTCTGAATTATCTTACTGCAAACGATTTTAAATAACGGCACAATAATTCATACATAAAGCACAGAATTACAGATACGTAAAATCACTATTTTCTCTACCCAAATATAAAAGGATATTAAAAGTTATTCCCAATTGCACAGGAAAACATTAAAATATACAACACAAGCTTCCTTCCACAGTAAGACCCAAAGGTAGAGAGGAAACGTATGGGATGCAATTTTGTTAAATTCAGCCCTTCACAAAACGCGGTGGTTTTGCTACTAGATTTTAAGACAGCTTTTGTTAAATGTTTTTTGTTATGTTTTCAAAAAAATAAACTTTCTAGTTAGATTTGACCACTACTAGTTCTGTAATGCCATCCTTCAGTTCCCAGAAACATCCCTCTTCTCACCACAGGAGTCTGAATCCCAGGAATGTAGTTAAGAAACTCCCCGTTCCCTGAGCAGAGGGGAGGCTGGCTGATCGGGCAGGGATTTCCTGCTCCTCCAGCCCATTCCCTCCTCTCCCGTTTGTAATACTGAGCCGAGACAAACGGTTCGGCTGCACCGGCACCACAGGACGAACTCCATTTTCTCATCCTGGCAACCCAGAGGGAGGAAAAGAGGAAGAGGTGGGGAGACATTATGCTACGTTTCCCACATAGCATATGCTGGAGACATCAGCCAACAGACTGGGGAGAGGGTGGAAGGTCCAGTGGTCCATGAGAAAAGCGCTCATGGCACGTGGGCGGTGGGGACCTGAGCTGGGAGGGAAGGAAACCAGTTAGGCAGCTAGTGGGGTAGGAGATGCTCTCCCACGAGCTGCAGCATGAATTGAGCACAGGGGCTGAAAAGGCCGGAGTCAACAAGGTTGGAATTTGCAGTGTCAGGATTTCGTGGCGACAACAGTGTGTGGACCGATACATTCACCTACAGGTTGGTAAAAAAGAAAAAGGCTGGCTGTTAAGAAAAGGGATGCATGTGCATGTGTAGGTATAGGAAGCAAAATATGCCAGAAGTAGGGATATTAGGATAATAATATAGGGATCTTTCTAAAAATTACAACTCAGAACTTCGCTGTTTCACACCAACTTCTCCATGGACACCGAGATGTCCCAAGAGTGCAGAATGCTCCTTCCAATACCTCTTTAGCAATAGAAAAAAAGAAATTAATCATGCAGACAGTCATAGCCTTTTTGTGTAATCACACTCCAGCAAAGCACCCACATTATTACCAGAATCTGGGCACAAATTCACATCTCCAGTGCTGTACCAGACTCCCTTTTACTGTGCTGGGAAACTCATGCTACTACAGTTCCTTACACAGGAAATTAGGAACATCAGATAATATATTTCTGAGGTTGATATTAACTTCGAACTTCAGAAACAATATTGGATAATTTCCTATGGTTTTTATATGTATGTATAAAGATAGAAACCTCCTCCAAACAAACCCTGAAGCACTGTCAAGAAAATTATTTCAGGATATCCTTTTTATATGGACAGCAAACACCGCATGGTCCAAAAGATCATTTGTGTCACATAATGTCACATGTCTGTTTAACTAACTGATGGGATAGTTGTTTGATGTTCTCTGGTATGATCAAAGAAAAAAAATAAAGAAAAAAGGGAAGAAAAAAAAAAACCAGAAGAAAACAAACCACCCCAAACAAAACTAAATAAAATCCCATGTATTTCCTTCCTCAGAACTTTTCTAATTATAAAGATAAAATCGTGTTATGGATATTCATCCCAAACATAAAAATAAACCATTACATGGATTTAGTAAATTTTCTGACGGACACTTTAATTTTTAATGAACTGTCAGGACTCAGGCATCTAGGGTACTGCCTTCATCAGGAAATAACTCACAAAAGAAAAGAATAAACTCATGTCTGCAATGGAGACATTGCTGAAGAAGCAACAACCTGCTGGAGTCTCTCCACCCACCAAGCTCCCAAATGTTATCTGAAAAACTTGCTAGTCTCTAAGTGACCAACCTCACATTCTGATTACATGCCATCCAATTTCTACTACTTTAGACCTCAATATAATGCAATTCTTGTAGCGTTCCAACCCTCCAACATACCAACAATGTCTCCCGGTGCTATGCCATCAGCAGGTTTTCATAACTACAATTTTGTTTTTTGTGTGGGTGTGTGTGTGCAGCAAGGTCAATAATGAAAATATTTAATAAGATCTATCCTAGTGTAACCTTCAGAGTAATCACCTGCTAGACCTCTCATTATTTTTTAATACCCTTTGCCAAATCTGAGAGCCTGATTTTTATCAGTTCTCACTAGGACCTTATACTTCTTGCTCACTAAAAAGAGAAAACTTTTCCTGCTGATCAATTTTTTTACCCATTTTTAGGCTGTCTGTTCACACCTAACCTTGTTTTTAAGGTGGTTACTCATCCTCTGAGGTCTACATCTCTTTCCTTCTAAGGTTTTTAATCTCATGAGCCAGATGCTTAGGCTGTGCTCTGCAGGCCCTTGTTAACCTTCAAAAAGAACACACACTTCTTCGCATGAAGATTTACTTTCCACAGCAGCCATTGGCAAGAAGCCAAACAAAAACGTCTAGACAAATTCTTATAGTCGTAACAGCTCTAAAATAATTTTAAGAATATTGTTAATCTTGGGAAAAAACAGTATCCTGTTATTTCAAAAAGAAATAAAAAAAAGAAAAAAAAAGAACTCTGTGCATAATAAAACCATCTCACAAGAAAATGAACGTATCTCGCCATCAAGAAATCCAATTCATCAATAGGCTATTCAAATTTTAAAATAAAAAAAAAGCAGATGTGTACAATTGGCTTCTGGTTCAATTTAAATCTGAAACTATACTGTTTTGGGAGAATTGTTTGATACACAAAGGGTCCGCTCACACAAACCAGCCTGTCAATGAATGATGAACTGGCTGCATAGTGCCAGGCAGTCAATGAATGATGCAGATGGCTGCATAATGCCAATATATGATGTCCAACGTTCTGTTAGCTCTAGCAGATTCCACCTGCTTCCCCTATAAGAATCTGTGGTTATTTTTAAATGGTATTTTTAACCACTTGAGGAGTTGGATTATTAAAAAAAAAAAACCATCACAGTGAAATAAGATGGATTCCAATTTTTTTGAATCTCTAAGGCTTTTTTGGAATCTAAAAGGCTCTTTTTTAAGGTTAGGTCTCAGTACTACAAAGTTCACCTCTGGCATTGCACTAGTGCTGAAAGAGAATACTGGTTTGCCTCGAGTCTTATAATCCTGACTACTGGGTAGGAACACAGAAAGCTGGTTTCCATTCTTGGCTCCACCACTGGCTTGCTAAATGTCCACGGCCAAATCTCTTCACCTTTTCACACCTCGATTTTTCGCTGGGATATAGAAATGCTTTCTTAGACTGACAACTGATGAAAGTATGTAAGTGTTGTATTCTTAGTCTATCCGCTGCAAGATGCTCCTTTCTGTGTTTATACCTGTCTCTTCTACAGGTCTCCTGCCTTCAAATTAGTCACGAGTGCTAGAAGCAGGTAACTATAGATAACTGACCTTTCCCATATGTCCTGAACAGACTGGCCCTTACCACAGCTGATAAATATTAAAAAGACCCACAATTACTTTAAATACGCTTACAAAAAGCTTAACTCGAGCAGTTATGTGCCTTGACCTAAGTGATTGTCCCAAATTAAGAAGGAAAAGCCAAGGCTTACAGTAAGGTATACTTTCCACCATCGTCTTTCATCATATATAATTGTCCTTATATCCTCCTGCATACAAACTAATTGTGTACCTACTCTTCTCCCTGCTCCCCACCCCACAGTTTGTGCTGAAAAAGGCTTCTGCATACTCAGAACCCACTTTTGACCTCAAGCCTGAAGGCGCCAATTAGCTGGCCTGCCTCTGGCTGCCAGCTCCATGCTGCTACTTTAGGTTATATTCAGTTTCTCCTGGGCCATAAACCCCTGAGCCCTCTGTTGACTCTAGATGTTGCCTCCTCTGCCAACGCATTAGGGTTTTGGAAGATCTTTCTTGGCCGCTTGCTGAACTGAGCACAATGCGGTGTCGCACCGGTTACCCTACCTACTCAGCTCTGGTAAAAAAGATAAACAAAAAAGGTAAACAGGCAGCATGTTCTTTGCAGCACTTATTCTTATATTAATGAGTCACTTTAGAGATTTGAAGTAGTTGTTTTCAAGCAACAGGGTCGTCACAAGTCTGTAGGAAAAGTACCTGGAACTGCAACATACATCAGGTTTCTCCAGCTTGCGCTTAAACTTATGAAGACTAAAGCATTGTACTTTTTGTTAAAACAGTATGAAATAACTACAAAGACCAGGAAACAAACAAACAAACAAATAAATGAAATTTAGGCAATTGTTTAATAAATAGAACCAGTTCAAAATGACTCTACATACTTCTTTAAACTGCAGCGGATTCTGCTTGGGCTTAAAGAAATCGAAATAAAGTTGTGAACCATGTACGATAAAAGATCTCAGAAAAGATTTCAGCAATAACCACCATAGCCGAATGATTTCCCCTACCCAAGTATCAAAGGAAAATAGCTGTCAAAAGTGTAAATTAAATCACTTAAATTGAACAGAAAATTATTTCCTATTTTCCACAGGTTATGATTTGGAGTGATCTTAAACCTCTGGAAAAGAATTTCCCAATTTTCAAAAATTCTGAAGCCCAATTACAAGTAATTATAGCTTTTCATTTTCAACATGATGAAATAATTTGATTCTTTTTACAAGAGGTCTGGTTTAGCTCAAAATAGACAAGTGCTTCTGCAATGAGTTAGTACACAAAGACAATAAAGATCATTCTCAAAAGAAAATCAGGGATACAAGTTGGCTATAAATCATAAATGGAGCATTCAGGCAAAAATAGTTTGTGTGTTCTACAAATGCCACTTATTTCCATTGCATATGAGTGAGATAAAGTAAGCAGACCACTGACAGTTTTGGCTTTCAAATACAAAATGGGTAAGATTTGAAAGAAGAAAAAGAAAACGTATGGCATAATCACTACTGTTAGATCTAGTTTTAAAGTATAATTTGGAGAAACAGAGTGCATGAATACAAGCTTTTCTATATTCTCATTACAGAATACAAGCAAACTAGGACCATATAGCACTAAATTAAAACTAAATATTATTTTAAGCATCTTGTTCCCAGGTCCACTTGTTTCCTCTCGCCCCGAAAATTACCATTTTTTCTTATTCTTTGGGAAAAGAAACTGTATTCACTAAATTAGAAATTCCACTTCAGTAAAGCTCCTAAAACCTTTCACACAAAATCTAAAGCTCAACAAGCTCCAAGTCGGCGCAGCACAGTTCATTACCATAAAGTTCAATGCACTTTGCAAAAGGCCTGTTGTAAGTAAAAAAACTCCTGAAATAACCAATACATTCGAAAATAATTATACGCACGCTAACTTGTATTCGAAGCTAGATTTTGGGCACATGCGAGACCACCTAGTAAATACTAAGTGCTGTAGTAAACCTCTACACCTTTAGTTTTTAAGGACAGAGGTTTGCACAACACCTCCAAGTTATAACCAAATGTGATATAACGCATATATCCAGTAGCAAGAGGAAGTTTACGTGTACTGTAGCAAGTATAATTTAAATACATTTATCAAAGAGAAGCAAATCTTAGCCTTCTGAGCAGAGAAGTATAGTCTAATCTAGAGGCAGAAAAATCTTAACACAACAGCTCTCAAACTTCCAGCTGGGCTCTGATTTCCAGCATTCCCACCTTTCCCTGGTCTGTTTGAAGGTTACCTATTTACACTGTTACCCTTTCAAACACATGGAAGTTTGCACGTGTGCAACATACAGGGCACACTATTGTCAGCACATAAGCAGAAAGTGATGTAAAGAATACTAACAATGATTATATTATTTAAAAAAAAATAAAGCCCTGTGGTATTTTTTGCACCACTAAAAGTGGCAATAGTATTATTACACTTAATTCTTTTCCATAATAAAATATATGTTCTTTTTTGCCTAATGCTACAAATTGGTTAACAGTGTGTACTGTGTTAAAAAGTGACTAATATAAAAATCAAAAAATATTTCTGCTATGTTCAAAGCACCTGGTTACTATTAAGTTTTCACAAAGAAAATCAGTAGATTGAACACTGAAATATTCAAAAAACACAGGTTTCTCTTGTGGTCAATCTTCTGGAAGTAAGCAAATCTTCAAGACTATTAAAAAAAAGTGTCAGCCATAGGAAAAAATACCACACAAATAACTGCTTAACCTCTAACAATAAGGAGAAAAAAATATTTTTTGTTGATAGACAACAACAAAATGAGAAAATCTGAATTCACAGACATTCATTAAAGGCTTTTAATGCTATCCCAGCCTTTGGGCTGGTGTAGGAATGCAGCAGTTTGACCAACAGCAGATACATGGAGGGATGAAGCACAGCACCCAGCAAAAAGCCAGGCACAGTAGCATCAGAAAAATGACATACACAAACCTCCTACTCCCTCAGGTAAATATGTCGCTGAAAGTTAGGCAGGACTTAGTCATTTTACAGAATATAACATAATTCCATAGTGTTTTATTAGTGTGTACATCTTTTAATGTCATCCCCAAAACAGCAGACAACAAAGCTCATTTTATATTTGCACAGGCCAGGTATGGGGGTTTTTCCCCCCATGCTTCTCACCTGTTTCAGAATATCGGATAGGACACTACATTATAGGAGTTACATATCCTTGTCTGTCTTGGAAGGTTAAAACAGCAGGACAATGTTTGGCTGAAGGTAAAAGTAGTTCTGAGTGTACCAGCAAATACTGCCTGCAGACTATGTTGGCGTTTTTTTTTGTAATATTCAACAATGACATGGAAAAAAATCTAAGCAAAAGGGACTTTATTTTTTTTTTTACTGCCTTATTTCCACTACCAGACAGTATTTATTTTTATTAATGTTTGCCTCTTTCCAGACAGTTGATGCGGTTACAACTTGAAGTAGTTTTTGAAATGCATACTATTTTCCCCAGTGTCTACCAGCCAAGACTATGTTCAAACACCCTTGGGTTACCTCATCTAGCAAGACCAAGTCAACATGAATTGAAAGTGCAAGTAACAAAACAGGAGGCATTTGGCCTACATACAAAACTAAAATTATTCTAAAGTAATTATAAGCAAATCAAGAGAAATTATTAATACTAGGAGATAAATACATGATATTTTTAAATATGCCAAATACTTATGCAGCGTGCGAGGCCCACTGTCCACCATATGATCCTAAGGACGGGCAATGGATCAGAGGACAGATGAGGTCTGCAAAGACGACGGTAACAGGAGTGGGTTGTGGGCTCGTGGCAAGTTAATATTTGATCTGCAGGCTGCAGAGCACCTCAAAAGCCCCCTGTTACACCTTCCCACCACTCAAAGTTAAACATTACAA
This sequence comes from Chionis minor, assembly GCA_013398295.1. NCBI lineage: Eukaryota > Metazoa > Chordata > Aves > Charadriiformes > Chionidae > Chionis > Chionis minor. The sequence continues at coordinate 327,048 of VZSF01011148.1, forward strand.
ATCTTCAGTCCATATAAGAAGTTCAGATCACAAACTAAATACCACAGCCAGCCTGCTGGTGACTATAGTCGTCAAAATTCATCTTGACAACTGCATTATTTTACCTACATTAAGGAATATTTAGAATACAAGCAAATAAGAGGTAATTCTAGCCTATTACTTAGTCTGAAGAGCTGTCAAGATATCTTTTTCACAGTAAAAAATGACTGGCTCCAACCTGATTTACTCCACGTCCTAGGAGCACTATTTGTTCAGACGTTTATAAACACATGATCTTCCCTAGTAAGGTTTTAGACACAGCAACCCAGTAGACATGAAATCCACCCTTGTTACATAGCAAGTAAAGACACATAAGGCAGGCTAAGGCCCAACAGGACACTGTATATATCTCCAGAGAGGATGAAAGGATATCTGTAATTTGTAAGAAAGAAGTACAGTCATTCGTTAAAGGAACTTATTTTAGCAACTGCAACCATCCATGCACTGGGCAGGGATGTGAGTGATGGAGAAACTTTAAATGTGCTTTGATTTTACAATGATCTGTGCCTTCTACTGACCTAGTTTAAGAAGTGGTTTTACGTGCTTTTATCTTCACTGAAAAGCAGACATAAATAAATTATCCATCTCAATTTTGTTGGCATTTTGTTGACTTACACATGAGATGATGAGATTTGTAATGATATACTCACTGTTCTCCAGCATCTTGGGACGAGTATTGTTCTAACTGTCTGAATGTCACATGGAGCACATGGAGAGACCTACTCTGTGGAACCGCCTAAGTATCTTCTAGGGAGACGTTCTGAGTTGTTAGTATATCAACAGTACTCTAATCTAGATGTTCTTTGTTCAAAGCACAGTCTCTTCAAGTAACTTGTGACTAGCAGCAGTAGAAAAGTCAATAGGAACAATTTTTTTTTTTTGTACAAAGTACATCTGTCTAAACTGGGGTCGTATTTTAGAAAAATCTGAAAAAAAGTAAAGATTCGAGACAAATTAATTAGCATTTCTGCGACCGTGCTTTCAGCGAGATGCATATGCCCAGACTCACACACACTTCATTGACTTAGGCTGTGACACTGCATATTCACTGCACTTGAGCAACCTCTGAAATCCACGTTAAGAAGAAGCCCTCCATTCGTCACTGTTTGTATCACAGGGATCTATGCAAGTGCAGCACTCTACCTGACTGTGGCAACTTCTATCTAGCACTGAACATTATTCTGAAAATAAAATTTAATTTGCTGTTGACCAAAATCGTAGAACCAAATTCTCTCAAATGTAAAAGATCAATGACATTGGAATCTCAAGGCTCATTACAACGGCTTTGTAATTAGCCTGCAAAAACCTCTCAGAAACTCTGAAGTTGAATATTGTGCAGTTGAGTTTCTCTTCTATGAGGCAAATCCCTGAAACGAACAGATTAGTCACAATGCCCTTAAAGGCAGAAAAGTAAGGAAAGCTTCTGTTCTCTCCAACTCTTAACACAAGGGACTTCCAATGAAATTTAAACATTATAAATAGGCAATACTCTATCATACAGTTCATAATTAGACAGTGGAACTAACTGCTACAAAATGTCATTAAGGCTGAGGACTTAGCAAGGCTGGAAAAAGGATTAGACATTTATATGGGGGTAACTAAAATATCCGGAGCTCTAATAATTTTCCAAGATCTATTAAATATAATGTTCCAGAGTTGCACCAAAACTCTAACCAGCCAAAGAATAGGTGGCTTCTTGCATCTTCCTCTGAAACCTCCACTGTTATCACTGGATCTTGAAATAGCATAGGTTAACACGTCCAGTCTGTCGTGGCAATTCGTTCTCAGTTTTAAACAAAACAACCAAGTTGATCCACAGGCTTCAGCTCAAAGTGGCTAACTGTCACGGCATGTGCAGTCGTAAGAATCTGGGAATCACAGGGAATGGGAAGCAGCTTCTCATGGCAGCCACAGACACATAAAGTAGACTGCAATGACAAGTTTAGGTGTCAACACTACATTAAGAACCAAGCCACAGAGAAAGCAAAAAAACGGAGAAAAAATTCAAGAGTTTCTTTGCTGTTGCGTTATAAACCTGTTTTCTAAAAAAAACCCCAAACCCATTAATAGTCAAACGTGCAAGGGTAAAATACAACTGACTTCAGAACCGAGAAGACTGTTTAAGTCAAGAAGTTTTTTCTTCCACCACTTCTTTGCACTTTCCTTCTTTGTAGGCAGCCCTGTCATATCTGTTCCTCTTTCCACAATGTAACCTGTCCTTGTTTCTCCATGTCCCAGAGGATATTCTAATGCTCTAAATCATGTGTTCTTTCCATTTCTCACCTCCCTTACCAGCTCCACAAGAGACAGGCTGTGAGGGGCCACATCTAGGCTGACACCTCAGAGAACAACCAGGTACCTACTGGCTGCAGAAGGCAAAACTCAACAGCAGAAGTGGAATGGGGAAAAAAAAAAAAGAAGAAAAAAAGAGAATCTAGCCATGGCTCAGGTAACATAGAGCATCAGCTCACTCTTAAAACCACCAGGTTGAAAGGTTTGAAAAGAAGACGTGCAATTAAAAATACATAATTCCAAATCCATACACGCTAATCTCTGTGTGTTAATAAGCCTATCTGTAAAATACGAGACAAAGTTCTACCAAATGAAAAAAACCCCACATTGATAGTTCCTATAAAACACAGGTCAAAAGATTGACTTCCTCTGTAAATATTTGAACTACATACTGTAAGTAACATTTCAGCCTCTGCATGCAATTATTAAATATTAAGTAAATAGTTATGGATCATATGTACAAAGGTGAATGCAAAATGCAGTGATATTTAAATTAAGATCAAAACAAGAAACAGCCCTTTGGTGTTTTGTTTTTCTTTAGTGTGGTGGATAAAAAATATCCAAGAGCTTTCCAAGGCCTCAGAACAGATTGGATCAGTTTATGTTTCCTTTTGTAATCCTGTCACAGAAGCAACGTATCAAAAGATACAACCTGCAATTTGGTGGCAAAGAAACACTGAACCTCCCTCTAGTCCTTGAAGATTTTTTTTTTTTTTTATTTTTTTCCAAAAAGCAGAAAGGCAAATCTGACGACTTGCACTAAAGCGTTCAAATCAAGAATTTTATTACTCAACTCGCCCTCCTCTACACTGAGAGCTCAGACTAATCCAGCAGGTCAGATACAATAAGTCACCAACCGTGGCTATTCGTAAATTTATAGGAGGCCTGAAACCATCATTGGTAACTACTTGTCTAAGCCTACATACACAGTATGCTCCTCGGGGTTGAGGCAGGTGGCAGTCTTCGGACCTCACCAGGAAAGGGACCACCTTATCCACCAACAATATACAGTCGTTCTGTTGACAAGTCCCAGATGACAATAACTGAGCCCGCAAGGATCCCTGCTGGTGCGCAGCAGCCCATCCTTTGCCTGCACCCTACAGAGGACAAGGAATGACATGCACACAACCATTACAGAACGGGGTCCGCAGACACACAGAAGAAACGCTGCACTCTGACCCCGGATTACAACTGGAATTTAGAGCATGGACTCATTTTCCCCAGTCTATTTCCTTAACCAACAAAATCCAATTTTACAATAAAACTATTATGCACCGAATTAGGAAATAAACTTCACAATCACAAGGGCAAAGAAAATTCATCCGAAACTAAAGAAAAAGTTTTTAATATACCTATCCATATCTATGAAATTATTTTATTTATCTTAAGAAAACAGAAAAAAAACCCTAAAACTCAGATAAGCCACTGAAGGTGCTATTTAAAAAAAACAAAACACCTTTTCACATTTTTGGGTAGCTGAAGGTACTTGGTTTTGGTTTTCTTAATAAAGTAGAAAGTCAAAAGTCCTTGAATGAACTGGTGCAGTGCAAGTAACATTTAGAACCTTCTTACTTGCCCTTTTTTTTTCCCTACAAGTGATTAATTCCATGAAATAACGCCAACAATTTTTCATAAACTATAATGCAGTCTAAGAATAGGCTCCTGTATAAATTGAACACAGTAGTCACATATTTTGTGGGTAGATTAAGGATAAAGCTGCTAGCTCCATGCTGTGCCAGATGAAAAGGAACTGTTTGAGTACTTTAGAGCATGCATATTTAGTAGGCTATCCAAATTATTTATAAAACTTTGGGGAAAAAATTACTATTTAAGGAAAATAGTTTCATTCCATGAATAAGGAACCTGAAGAAGAAGAAATTCAGGTTCCATTCTCAGCTTCCAAGAGACTAGGCATATCACTTCTTCCTGCACAGTTTCCATATCTACGCAATGAAGGTAGCATTTACAAGTTTGGTAAAAACGCTTCAGAGTCTATACACGAAACATCTTGACATAGGAACTGAGTATTCTGGCAGAAATAAGACCTTCCCACTGAACAGACTTCCTGAACTGCTGCAAGAATTCAAGATCTCAACAGTATGTTGAGGAGCATGGCATATTTACCACCTTCTGTACATGTGAGCAACATACATATATTCAGCTCCAGCTCATCCAATTTGGGAAAATCCCAAGGGAACAAGTAGGTGAGCTGAATAAGTATGTAGAGCAATAGACTATTCCTGTGCAGTCAGACAGCTACAGTTCACACAAAGCAAACCGAGTCTTCACTACCTTCAGCCATCCTTTAGCCTTTCAGAGACACTCCAGTCACTGGAGAATGAAGCGGAGTGATACGAAAGAGCCAAGTACCAAAGAAAAAGCCTGTAAAATCTATAAAACAAAATGGGCATTTACTTTAGCATCAGAACATAAATAAGTAGTAATGTTTTAATAAAAGATGTAAACGTAGGGAGCCTCAGCAAGCAGCTCAGCAGTTCCATGTAATACCAGTATTGAGGTCTTCAGAGAGACTTGTCTACATGTTCTTATAGCACTGTGAAATGCAATTCACGATCCCTTTTGACAGCCTCAATTTAGACATATCCACCTTTACAGTAGGGACTATACTCTACAAATAACTGTCACAACTTATTGAAGAGCTTAGTTACTTCTACATAACGAAGAAGCCTCTTCATCTCGAGCATGTACAAAGAGACCTCCTAAGAGAAACACAAAAGATATACAAAAGAAATGAAGAACAAAGGTTTGCCCTAAAAATGAAACCCATTACTAACTTTTCTGAAAGTGAGACACTATCTTTCAATGGATCTCAATGGAAAGCCTCATTAAGAACTTGCCACTCAGTAACATTTGTATTGTTAGCAATAATGAAGAAATACATTAAAAAAAAAATACTACTAGCCACAGTCCTGTAGAAATGCAGTAATCAAGTATTAAACAACCTGGTTAAAACCAGAATTGATATTTCAAGAAAGAATAAACATAAACTGATCCATAATATCAGATTTTATAAGGAAAGAAGGAATATTTCTGCTATGAGTGACCTACAATGCAGGAAATAAAGCTTCTATCCAAACCTAAAAAAACCATCTAAACAGTCAAAAACATGTCCAATAAATCCAGAAGTTATTTCCAAGCTCTTTCACTTCTCCAGAAAAGGGCACTGCCCCTTCTCTGCATGTCCAAGACAGCTAGGATATTACTGAAGAAGGAGCTACAGACCTTTACATTGGTAAGTGTAGAAGAAAGCAAGCACTCTTGTTTACAAAGACATTCCTTACCACCTCTTATTTTTTTCTCTCCTTGAACAATTGTCCATGGGGCTCTTCATCTGCTTCGCAATCTGCCCAGAATATCTTTCTCCTCCTACCAGTTGCCAGCTGTTCCTCATTCACATGGATAGATGCAGCGGTTGTTCATTTCTCATTCTGAAGGATGTTAAAGCAGATGGATTTTTCCCAGTCAGGCTGGGAAGGAGAGACATATGAAAGGAGGATCGTTTTTCCTACCAAATATTACCAAGAAGTTTAGATAACATCTTATCTTCTAAGAAAAATACCACAAAGCAAGTAAAACTACAATACTAGGAGAACCAAGGAGAACAGAAACAGGAATGGGCTGGTCCTCCCATCTTCTAATGGACAGATGATGAATGCAATTCCAGCCTGACCACTCTCAGTATTAGCAGGTATGGCTAGGACATGTTGAAAAGGGAAGCGGATAGATAGGTAGCTACGAAATATCTCTGTAGCCTCAGTGCACTGAACAAATGCACGTGAAGTCCTGCCTTCCAGGGCTCCTCTGTGCACCTCCAAGATGAGTTCAGCTCCGTGTTCCCTATACTCCACATCTGGTGGTTGCAGACAGACCGCTCTTCTTCAGGCTGAATAAGTCCAGCTCCCTCAGCTTCTCCTTGCACGTCACTCAAGAAGCCTGAGGCCAGGCTGGGACCGGCTTGGTGGCCATCTGCCAGACTCACTATGGTTTATTAAAGTCCTCCTTGTACTGGAGAGCTCAAAACTAGACATGGTATTCCAGATGTGATCTCAAATGCCAATAAGAGGGGAATAATCACTTTCCACAGCCTGCTGGCTATATTTTTGCCAACACAGCCCAGCATGCAAGTGGCCATCGTTGTTGCAAGGGCATATTGCTGATTCATGGTCAAGCTGTCCTCAACCAGAATCACAGGGCCTTTTTCTGCATTGCTGCTTTTAGCAAGCCAGTGCCCAGACAGTCCTGCTGTGTGGTTTATTCCTTCCTGAACACAGGATTTTGCATTTTTTTGCCTTTCTTTGAACCTCATGAGGTTCCTATCGGCTCAGTTGTCACCCTGAGCAGGTCCCACTCAATAGCAGCCCTGCTCTCCAGAGCACTGACTGCTCCCACAAAGTTGCGCTCATCCACAGATTTGCTAAAAGTGCAGCAAACCTGTCTGCTAAATTACGAATGAAAAAGAGAAATACAATAAGCACGGTAAACTAGAATGGCCTGCTCTGTGTCACAGGAGCCCAAGAAAACTGGCTACTGATTGTATGATGATTTTTGTGAGAATAAGAGCCTACCAATCCCAAGTATTTGCTGCATCCCCATAAAAGAGCCTACTGTCCATATACCAAACTTGACAGAAGGGCTGACTTTACAGTCCTACATATGCACTTAAACTTAAGCTAGTTTAATGGTTTAAGTTAATATGGTGGATTGTATACAACTGCAGTTTGCAATTGCTTGCTTATCTGCAAATAAGTTTGCTTTTACCAATTTACTGATGGGGCTCTTAAAATTGCCAGAGCTCATCTGCCAATGCCTCAAGAAAAAAAAAAATCACCAACAAGCTGTTCCTGCAAGAAGTGAATATCCATCCGACAAAATGCAGAGCTGTTAAAATTCAACAGATTTTGTAACAATTTCTTGCAGATCCTAACCACCTTTGACTATTTTTGACTTCTGATTTACCTCAATAAGATAATAACAAGGTGGGTTTGCCCGTAATAGAAACTGCACTGAATCTGAATCCTGAATTTCTCCTTTAGAGCAGCATATGGCCTTAAGAACAAGTGGAAAGCTTTAAAGATGTTATGCCTCCAAGAACTCTATGTTCACACAGAGACAAGAAACATCAGTGAGCTACACAAAATAGACTTTAATGCCAAATCAATCTCACCAAGAGCGACGCAAAGACACTTGCATGACCAATGCATTTTCCAACCCAGGAAACAAGAGGACAGTGAAAAAGCAGATTTCTACCCACAAGCTTTTTCCGGCATCTCCTACAAAACATTTCACTTTCTCTACATAGAAACAAATCCAGACTATGGCACTGGGATAGGTGACAGTCAAGTGGAATAGCAGAGAGGGGCCCTTTTTAACAGGCCAAAGATGAGCTATCCAGCTTAGTAGCTAGAGATTCACTCAAGAAAAACCTTCAAGCCTCCAATCAATACTGCTTGCAAATTCTCTATTTGATTGACAAGGAGAGAGGAAAGGCAAGGGAGGACAGCCCAGGGCCTCAGGTTCCCCAGGGAGGGGAACAACAGCCTAGTTACACATCCGTAATCAGTCACTGCAGGGAGAGAGGAAGGGTGAAGGCTACGGCATCCCGCTTGCCTGCCCTTCAGCACGCAGTAGCTGTCTCCGACTTTGAAGGCTGATTTGTCTGGGATCCCCACAGTCAATGGCAAGAAATGGCTTCACCGATCTGGTCTCTGCCTGTGCCTAAGACAAGCTCTTGCTCTGTCCTACCTTTGGGGGGGATCCACATCTCTCAGCTGACTTCATATTACGCCTTTAGTGCGTAATCAAAATACTTTGAGCCTAAAAATAACAGCCACGAACACTTTTCTCTTTGCTGCTTCTGCAGGAGACTGTATGTTGGGCACCTGCGTGGGGAGGGGAAGACAAGAGGATGCACAGATGCAGCCGCTCTTTCCAGCAATATGACCAACAAAAGGATCACCAAATGCAAGTTACATCATTCAAAAAACCAAAATCCTGACTGGACCTGGACTCAAGCCAGCAGTCCTTCCAATTCAGAGCGGTGGTGAGTCACCCAAAGGTTTATATTCCTTCTGCCCACGTTCTGCCTGCCCCTCCCTTTCCTAATTTCTGGCTAAACATCTTCTGCTGCCTTTAATGAATATAGTTTCTGTTCCTATAAAGTACAAACACTTCTCAGACTAAGCTATCAGCAACCCATAACAGGCAGATATCTCAGCATCTGGAAGACTGTAGTTTTAAAGATCTGACAAGGAATAATATCTGAACTTAGGTGGTAATTAAACTGTCTGAGCAACGCTAAGAACAGATACATTATCTTTTAATATCAGGAATGAAGTGCTATTAGAGAACACAAAGCACCTCTCTACACAGGAAACATACAAAATGGATCCTTCTCTTGCTGCTGGGAGCTCCACAGATACTCATATGTTTGATCACATATTTGACATCACACTATTGCTCCTACTGACTACTGCCAGCTTCTCTGTGCAATCATGCTTGTATAAATTCACAGAACTCATACAACTTTAAATGACTTTCAGAAATACATTTTCCTATTAGCCATTTATTATACAATGATTCATGGTAAAACTTCTTGAACGCTACGCTGAGCTTCTAGTCTGGGGAGGCAACTGGGAAGAAAAACCAAGACACATAAAACTGAACTAAGTAGACCGTTGTGCTAATATGGGGGGGGCGGGGAACAGACAGGGGAAAGAGAAGTTCAAAAAAAAGTCCCAAGAAATCCACCAAATTAAAAAGTTACATTTTATGTTTTGCGGCTTTAGAGATTACAGGGGGGAGGTTATAACAAAAATCAAAATCATCTGTACAACCGCCATTTTCTGTCACATACAATATTTTCATGATTAGTGAACACAAAACATTGAAAAGAGAAATTCAGAAAGCTGCACAAGAAACACAAATGTATTTGAGAGGAAAAGAGACCAAAGCATTTAATTCTTTGAAATATCCGGTACTGTCATAAAAATAGACTAAAGATGTAAATGCTAGTTCTGTAACTGGTGCTCAGACAAATAGTTTCAGTACCCAATATTACACAATTTGTGTATTTTCTTGCTGCTAATAATGCTAGCTCTGTAAATGATGCTCAGACAAATAGTTTCAGTATCTGATGTTACACTACTTGTGTATTTTCTTGCTGTTAATTTAATTCTCAACTGTATCTGAATCAGAGATCACACTTTCATATCTGCTAAGGCAAGGAGATTAGGAGTTCCTTTGTGGTACCTTTCCGGATCTCTCATAAATCCATTTAAATCGACCAAACGCTTTCTGAAAATCTCCATTTCCTGTATTTTTCCCTGACTTCATTGTACAGCATGAAGAGTACACCTTCATGGGAAACAGACAAAATGGATACTTTTTTCTTCCTGCTGGGAGCCCAGGATACAGGCAGACTTTGGGCTGGGCATTCAGCACCTCGCAGCTACTTCTGCCAACTAACTCGCTGATTCTATACACTCCACCGCTATTATTTTTTCATTAGACCACTTAGCAACAAACTAATTGCACAAACTGGAAGCATGTTCAGTTCAACAAAATAGATATTATCCACATAACAATAGACTCTGCCAGAAAATATCTCAGTATTCTGGCACACTAACTATGGCCACAGTAAAATACCTTTGTGGAGAGAACTGTCCCCAGCAGATCACCTCCTCCTGCTGCCAACTCTTCTAACTGAACCTTTAGCTCAAAAGTGGTAGTCAATCATGGTACGGTTCAAATCCTAATGATGATGTGTGTTTTATACACTACAGGATCTTCTGTTTCCTCTATAAAACAAGGACAGACCCAAAACCTCTACAAGAACTGACAGAAGCTGAGTATTAAATAACATGTGGGCAGTAAAGTATACAAATTAGAAAGTGCCAAAACCAATACTCCTTGGGTGAAATTACACATCCAGTTCTATGATGAATAGCAGGTTAGATGATCATAGTATTTCCTTCAGCCTTGAGTCTATGAATTTGTGCCTAATGCTGCCTATTTCCATAAACACACTGCAATCTTTGCTTACAAGTATCACACATTATTTTCCCCCCATCAGCCCTAAACAGGAGACACAGCGATCTGGGAACAAACGAGACTGGCATCAGTGGAATTCCTGCATCGTTTACTGCAAAAACTGGAATTACTCATTCAAATTAAAAAAGAAATATAAAAAAATGTTATTGATAATTCACCGCTGTGGCTCTGCCTCTCTCAGGAGCCATCTTCCACCCAACAACCATTTTTTTAATCTTGAAATTATTATAACCAAATCCAAAATCCTGATCTTTCTCCTGAAGGTCTATCTTCTGTTTTACCACCAGTTTCTGCTACTTATGGTCTTCATTACTCACAGTTGAGTTCCTTAGTCAGGAATTAGTTTTTACTCCTTTTTCTTTTTCCCCTACAGCAGCAGCTAAAAGCTACATATTTTAATTACCAAAAATAGCACAGATAGACAAATACCTCAAAAGGAAATGTGATTATATCAGCATTTTTCAGAAGTTGGTATCTCTCATTTTAGCCTGCTGCCTTCAGTGGGGCTAAGAATCATGCCTTTATATGTGTTTTTGTATCAGTTAACAGGAACACAATTTTGAATAAGATCCTTGGCTACTGTCATAACACACCTGTTTAATATAGGATTAAGCCCGGAATTAGTGGGAACTGTAAGAATCGGTACTATCATTCTGAGATGCCATAAAAATTTTCCAGATGCCGCTTTGCTATCAGACCCTGCTCAGTGGAAGTTTGTATGGTAAGCATCTCCCAGAGAAAGAACAGGGGGCGCAGACCGATGCCGGCTTCATCAAAGGTCTTGAAAGCCTGTGGTTGCGTGTCTTCTGTTATTCAAGAAATCATCTCTTTCTCTTTTGCTATAGGAAGTCAACACACACTCTAATAAATGCAGTTAACCTAACAGCCAAAACTCGAGCAGGAAACGTAGTTAGCTCAATATAAGTCATCACTGACAAGCAGAAAACATGCAGAAAGCCAGGTTTAAAAGAAAGCAGTGTTAGGGCTCTGAGTCTCATGGAATAACAACCTACATTTTTTCCTACTAAGTTGAATCTTGTTTTTCGGGTATTGATCCTTGATATGATCAAGCAAAAGGCTGAAAAAAACCCTCAGGAACAAGCGGAAATAGATCAAACTATTTATAAAATGTTCAAAAATAAACCTTCATGTGTGACCACACAGAGTTTGTTACCTGTAAATACAGAGAGCATCTGTCTGTCTTCCACAAACAATACAAGGATGTAGACGTTACAGAAATACAGTTGCATTTCACCTGGCAGTTTGATGCAGCGTACTTGCACATGACAACACATTGATTTTACTTCTACCTCCATGCAGACATCTACGTAAAGAAATCCATTAGGCAGACAGTTCTCATCTCTATTGACTGACAGAGTGACAATCGAATACTTTTCACCTTCCAAACTGACTGACAGCTAGACACTTAAACAAGCCTTCAAGTTGCAATAATAGTATGAAACACTTTCAATTACCTGAATCAAACAAATCCATGATCCCACTAGTTGAATGTATTTTTCTGTCTGCTGCTATGCCTGGCTTGGTTTACATTGTTGTTTGGGCAATTCAGATCCCTAACAAGAACACTGCAAACAAACAGCAGCCCAGTGTTTCTAAACAATGAGATATACCTAAAGGAGTTTTACCGTATGCATTTTTGTGACCAGAAAAATATAAATGCAGCAAGCCTTTTGAATCACTTCCTTTCCAGCCTAGCAAGGAAGCAAATCTTTTAAACATACCAAAAAAAAAAAAAGCATGGGAAATAGCTACGTCATTAGATAAGTGTCTTTCTAACACCAGTAAATGTTAAATGCCATCCTGCCTTAAAAAGGTGAAAAATTATTTTTTTTTTTTTTAGTAAAATGAAATTGTAACAGTATTTTACGTTTGGGTCTAAATATACACACAGTTTGGCCAGTTTTCTAATTCAAATTCCAGAGGTTTTTTCTTAGTAATTCAAATTTTAATGAATGAAATTCTCTCCAATTAAAATCTGAATTTATTTAGGGCGTAACAGTGAACAACCGAATTTGACAGAGAAACAACAAATTGGGAAATTAGATTTTTCAGATAAGACAGTTCATAAGTAGTCAAAACCATATATAGTTGCATTTTACAATTTCTAGAATGAATAACTAAGGTTGGAAGTATCTAATGTTCTGTAGACATCAATATGTGTTGCTGCAAGACATTCAGCATGATCAGACTGAAATATCTAAATGAACATGCTTATGAGTTAAACATATACACTGCATAACAGGCAAACAAGTAGGATCAGGGTGCACTCTAATGTACTGTAATTGGGTTGACAGAAATAAAAGGAAAAGTCAGAGTCCATCAAGAACTGTTCAGTAAAAAACACACAAAAAGCAAAAGATTGTCTCTACAATTGAACAGTTGCATCAAAAATGGTCAAAGCTTTTTAAAAGACATAATTTTATGTTCTGAGAAAACAAGAACTGAAAATAAACCACTTTTCCATATATTTCCCTTATAAAAACTGGCTTTTAAGCCATGTTATGTCTAAGGAGGTTGAGTACAGTTACTAACTTTTCCCTTCCCTCTCTACGCACTGCTTGTTTTGTTTGGAATCCAGGCAGGTAACAGATAATCTTTATAAAAACCCAGCGTTGCTTTGCAAGCTCCATCGCTGTTTAAATGTACACAACCATAACTGAAAAGACTTTCTTTTTTTCTTTTTTTGCAAACAGCAACCAGACTTTAAAATAAATGTAAAAACAAAAACCAAACCAACCCATAAACAAACAAACAAACCCCAACGCCCCCAAAACCCACCCTCTGAATTCAGCAAATAAGTCTATGTTAAATCTACAGTATTTGAAATCACATATGGTATTCTGTTGCTATTATGAAAATAATATTTTAAAAGATTTTGAAAATAATGTCACAACACCAGTTTTACAGTATTAATAATTTAAAGGATATGTAAGAACACATTTTATCAGTTTGTCTCTTCGAAAGAAATTAAATAATTAGCAAGAAAGCGATTACTTGCAAATGATAATACTCTTCTAAGGTTACTGTGCTTAGTGTTTCTTCTTTTTTTTAATCAGTCGATACTATTTGAAGGCGTCAATATAGAATTTACTGTGTGCACAACATAAAATGACTCTTTCAGGAGAGACTTGCTGTTGCACACTATACAGCAAATTGATTTTCTGAAAAGGAATGCAGCCTGTACTTAACCTAACAGTGTAACCTTGTTGTACTACATGAAAAGGGATCATGCATATTGATTTCTTTATTACAATTCCTCTTGTGATCAGTAAACATTCGTAAACCCTTCTTCTTTGAAAAAATTATTTTTCTACTTAAAAATTAGCAAATATAAAGAGGGCTCAGTTTTGCATTCTGAAATTCTTTCTTTTAACAGGGAGACAGATGCCAGACTATTATGGTTTTCCTTGCCCTTATTTTAGGGGTACGTTTTTTTTTCAAGTTGCAAAAAAAAGCACGCAAACTGATGGATGCCACTGAGAAATCACTGGCTTTGCTAAACTTCAAAAGTTCTTCTTAAAAAAAGTTGTATTCTAGACGTATATATTCCTTCTCCTTTAAAAAGAATGGCTTGCGTACAAAAGGAGCAAAATAGATAAAAAGAGAGAGGCACTATCACGGGGAAAACAGTGAAAGACCTCGTACAGTATCTACCCTGATAAAGCTAAACTAGAATAGTAATGGAACACGAATTTTATATTGCATTCTTTTGAACACAATTAAACTACAGAGTCTGTTAACATGTAGTTTCTGGAATCGATGTAAGCAATTAAAAAATTTCAACCAAAATGTTTTGTGAGGCGTAATTACTATAAGGTCACTAGATATTATTTGGAGTCAGTTTAGTTTATCACATTACGACATGACAGGACGTGAGGCAAAAATTATAAATTCCTTCCCTAAATCTGTCCTTTTCTGATTTAGATGGATGAAGAATAATTAACTCTTAATTATTCAGATGACTTCAAGGCAGTTTCAGGATTCAGTAAAGAATGCAGTCATTTTAACCAAGGAAAGCAGTCTCCTATCATTTATCAAATCTTGCAACTTGACCAATGATGAATAAAAAAATCTATGTTTACCCATAGCCCTAACTGCTACCTTAGAGGTTGTTAAGCAACAAAATTTCCTTTAAATTCTACCATATGCAAATTATCAGTTGCAATTTGCATTTTAAAGTATTTAACTCTACATATTTATTGGATTTTGAGGCCATGCTGATCATTGATTTATGTGCTTCTGGCAATCATATTTCCATATTTGTATGATTTTGATGACAGTAATAATTCAAATATGCAGAAAGTTGTTCTTTGAACAATATCTTTAATTACGTCCTCAAAGCATCATTGTTTTGCCTGGTGTCCTGACAAAAATGGTTTGAAATGAGAAATGGCATTATGATCTGAAATGCACAGAAGTACATTTGTCCTTTGCTGTCTCGTACCAAATGCACAGAAATGACTTTTCACGTTAACCAATCCTCAGCCCTAACCAGTCTGCAGAGCCCAGCAACCTTGCACGTAAATACTTTATTAATTCTGACACACTTTCACGACAAATTCAATCACAGTTCATAAGATTTCTGTTCAAAATGCAAAACCTGCCCCATTTGCTTTGCCGCTAACTCAGAAAGTTTTGCTGCCACGTTTTTTTATTAGAGTTGTCACAAATTATGTGCACTCTTATGAAAGCTATCAAGAATTGTAATCATTAAAAGATCCACAAATATTTTGCCCATTTACTTCTCAAACACAACCATCAACCATGTCTTCTGTCGCCACTATCGGAACAGTTTGTTTTACTACAACTTTTGTCACTGGAACACATGTATAAACTTTTTAGAATAATTGTTCACTCATGTACAAATGTACAAGAGTAATGCATTAGCCTACATGATGAACTTGTGTTTTAGTTAAGCATTCCTATTTATACTAATGTTCATTTAAATATTGTGCAAAAGTCAAATATTATCAGAATAATATAACATTTTACTTTAGTGCAGCATAGATTTACTCGTTTGCTGTTTCCATAAGCAGTGTTCTACATAATACTCTTTCTGCCTCGTTCGGGGACAATCTAATATTTAAAATAAAATAAACAACAGACCCTTTTTCAAGTTATATATAATTTAAGAAGACTCTGTTTCTTTTAAAAAATGCATAAGTAGTTCCATAAATAGAGTTGAAATTAACCTAAATTTATCAACATTTTTCCATCTGTAAAACACACAATATTAAATTCTTATGAAATCATTAGGCATACAGTTTGCTTACTCAGAACCAAAACATACTGCTGCAAAAACGGGTGGGTTTCTCTCTGATTTTTTTAAAAATAGGTTTTACAAAAAGAACCTCCTTTGTATATTCCGTACTGCCAGATAGGCAAAAGCAACAATGAAGGTAAACAGCAACTATGATGATTGTTAAAAAATAAAAGCAAAAAACAAAAGAAACCCTCTGCCTTTCACAACAGTGTCATATTTTTTGGCCTGCAAATATCTCAAAACAATAGTTTTTCTTCAGAAAGACTTGAATATTTTATTTATGGATGTTGAACACAAATTTAGTGCACACTATAACTGTATAAAGCTCTGCTTTATTTTTTTATGAGAGCACCCCAGGCAAACAAACATATAATGTAGACCTGATGTCAGTTACCCTAATATACTTGTTACAATTTTTTTTTAACTCCCCAGGTGGAAGGAAAGATTCACAAGTTTGTTATATCTGCTACTTATCTCATTTAAATATAAGCTGCTCAGATCAGTAAATAAAAGGAAACGGTGTCATTTTGTTTGTCATCCTTTAAAGAGACATTTACTATTTTGTTAAATATTATGGCACACCACCAGACCAAATCTAGACTCACTTAACTATCAAAATGCATTTTAAAGACAATTGTACTTTTACTGTGATTCTTGATTCACTGCAACGTAAATATCTTGTCTTGTTCCAAGCAAGCATACTGTTAGTAAAATACATGACATTTGCTGAACAACCTTTAAGGAAATAATTAGATAAAGACAAGCTGCTGTTTTTCAGGCCCTATCAGATTAAAAATGTTTACCTCTTTACCAGACAGGTATGATGCACTTACTATCAAAATTATGCAAATACGTTTACCATTAACTAGCTGTGTTAGCAATATTACAAGTAAACACACAATCTGTGCAGAAAGAATTCATTTTTACTTATAAAAGGTTCCACGCTTTACCTTTAAATCCTCCTAAAGATCATAAAGATAAATGCCTTTGTAATGTTTGCATCTATTTATAACAGGCAAGCGCTGCTGCTGGAGGTGAAGTTAAACCAGCGTTTTCACAGGGAAAGTGGAAAATTAATTTGAGCCTCTCCCTCCAACTCTCCCTAGCAGCTAAGGACGGAGGGGCACTGCCGACCCCGGACCACTGCCCGACCTCCGGGCCATGGTGCCGGCAGAAACCTTTGGGCAAGCTACAAGCAGAGGTAGCCCTGAATGCCAGCCGTGACAGATCAGGGAAGAAAGAAAAAAAAAAAAAAAAGAAAAAAATACAATAAACCAAAATAAATAAAAATTAAAAACAAAAATCCCCATGAGCGTAACACTCGGTCGTCGTCCCGCGGAGGCGCGAGGACCATGGCCACTGCCAAGAGTTGGGAGGTGAGAGAGGGCAGCGCACGGATTTCATGCCAGGCAGGGAAAGAAAATGACAGCATGGCATCCCGGTGTATTAACAGTCCCATGCCCCCCGTACCGAGTCACTCCGAAAGAAATACAGACAGGATTTTTCAGTTCTGATTCTCTAGGTCTCTGCGTTCTTCCATTTAAGCTGAACTTTTCACATCTGCGCGCACGTGTGTGTGTGTGTGATTAAATAATCTAAGACTATGGAAAAGAGAGACATAACAATTCAGCTCAAATTAAATCCCAGAAAGGGGGGGAAAAAAAAAAATAGTGTCCAATTCACTGCGACTAGCGAATCGTTTGTGGAAATGCTTAATCTAGGAAGCATACTACAAAATACAACAATGAGCACGCTTAATCAGTCTCTACATTCTTCCCAAATAATTAGGTAAACAAATTCTGAAGGGGTTTCCAAAAAATTTAAATATGTGATTAGACACAAGTTGCCGTGACTAGAAATACATCCTAAGCAAATACTGTTTAGCATCTCACGGTCCATTCTTAGAGGCACAATTGTTACCTTAAAAATTTCTATCCTTTCCCCCCCCACCACCCTTTTCCTTTCTATAGCCCATTAAAGTGCTCCAGGGACGACTTATTGCGCATCCCTTGTCCTGACCATAATTGCCCTCCAGGTACAATCTTTCTCACGGCTAAAATGTCCTAAACACAGCCAAGTGCTCTCCAGGACAGCCGACATATTTCCGCAGCGTAAGGACCAAGCACTGGGCACGTCCCGGTTCCACAAACACCGGAGGGCACAGAACTAACATCGTTTACCTTATTAAAATCTGTGAACTTGTTGTATATCCTCTCGAGATGGGGTCAAATACATTTTCCTCTCAGAGGACAAACTCCTTTAATGAATCATGGGGCTACAATAAAAATCTAAACATACGAGAAAGCTGAGATTTTACACACGTAATCCAAAGTACTCAGTTTTTAGAACTTAAGAATAACACAGCGTTCATTTATATTCTAGAATACTCAACCCAGTATTAAACCGTAAAACTGTTTTGTAAACAAATTAAATTTTGGCCCTTAAGACAATGACATTGTAACTAAATGGGTAAATGAAAAATATTTTAGTTACAGCTAAGGCCTCTCAATATATTTCAGGGATAATGAATGAATCCTTAAATCAATACCATAAAATATACAGAATTTATAAATAATTAAGACATTTATCTTCATGGTAGAGAATAAAGTTATTGTATGTAGTTTAGATATGAAAATGAAATTCCTGTATAAAACTGGTACCATTTTTATCATTTGTAGAGCTCAGTAGCACTGCTTATTAATAATAGATTAAGCAGTTGTAGCCAGCTATATAAATTGGCAGTTGATTGCAAAGGGACCTAAAATTGCAATAGCACAGCATAGCAGTTAATGCAAAAAATGGCCCTTTCATTTGTAAAATAACAAAAATCTGCACCTTAAATTGCTGCGCTCAGCTTGTAGCTGTTGTAAGGCAAAAATGAAAGTAATATGATAAAATTAAAGCGATATGGTAGTAGCATTTACCAGCAAATATGAGTACAAATGAAGTCAGTTTCAACACTTCCTTCTCATTGAAAATTAAAGCAAAATATTCACTAGTTTACATGATGAATTCAGAATCACTCGATCTGAGAAAGTCAAAAGGCATACCTAATATTTCAATGTTGTACTGTGAGCTACTTCATACAGTACAAACGAGTAATGTACCTTTGAAAGAATTCCACTCTGCGAACTGCTAATGAGTAGCTTTTCAGAAGGAAGCTGCTTTTCCAGGGGCTTAAACGAAATTCCTTTGTATCAACTTAGTTGTATGCAAATTAGGTTTAAAAAAAGACAGACCTGGATGGGAATTCAGAGTAATGAAACCTTGGAAAGTACAACATAAATGAAATGCAAGGGTAAACATACTTTTGTATGTGTTAAAGTCACCGCTTCGTGCTTAACACTGAAAAGGCTTCCTAGAAAACATCTGCTTCTATAAAAGCTAAAGTCAACTTGGCAAAAGCAAGTGATAAACGGCCAGTTTCCATTTAAAATGCCTAAACCCAGGAACAAAATTAGAAGAATGCCGAGACTCTGGAAGTGTCCACTTTTATAAAACTAACATACAGCTTTTCAGTGATTCAGTTCCTTCAGTGTTTGGATAATATAAGCATTCTTCTAATCATGCACAATTAGAAATACTAGAAAACTGCAATAGAGACAAGAGTCGCTTATATTATAAAACCTTGACTAACAGGAAAAAAACGAAGTATTATAACATTTTTCTGTAGTTTGAAAAAGGTGTACATAGAAAAATAGTGAATAGTGCATGACTAAGCACATGAAATAAGAAAAATGTACAGGTCAACTCATTTATAGTAATTCAACCTTCATCTTCTGATTTACTTACTGTAAAAAATCTATTATAGCCCCAATTTGGTAGTGAACTGTAGCCATCTACTGGAATGAACAGATAAAGCAAATGTTTAAAACAATGTTCTTCCCCAGGAATCTAGCTTGCTTTGCATGCTCTCTAGTATACGCCAGAAAAATGAACGGTGTTAGATGCTATTAATACTGGAAAAGGAATCTCTCTCCGAGCCAGTGCCAGCTAAACAATGTCAAAAATACACTCATTCATTTGGCAAGCACATTTTTTAAAAAATGCTATCCTTTTTACAATAGCAATGCATAGAGTGTCCACTACAAATGGTGAAATTGTACCTTATGATCCCTGTATTTATTTACATTCTCAAAAGCATGTAATAGCAAGTGTTTCAAGTGAAACAAAATACTACTTATTGAATATTTATTTTTAAAGCAAAGCAAGTTCAATAATTTCAGCACTTTATGAATTTAGGACAGTGTATTTCATTAATCATCATCGACATGTAACATAGTACTAATAAGCCTAACTTTCCTTTATTTTAAAAACAAAAAAAAAAAAAAAAAGAAAAAATCAACCCATGCCAAAGTGTGCTGCTGTTCTGAAACATAAGAGCTTACCCTGATACTTAGGGCAATATTCTGAGTACAGCAACTCTGGTTGCATCCAACTGTCCTGAGGTAAGGAGGCATGTATTAATATTCCGAGAGGAATTAATTCAACCTATGTTCATCTTTTAAGTACATCTCCTAAGACATCGCAAATTCCACCAGGAAAGGAGTGAATGCTGAAGGGATAGGAGGGACCTGCAGAAAAATCCAGACACATTATGGAGGCGAAAAAAACCCCGCAGAGAGGGATGATGCCTTTTACTAGACTAGAGGATACTACTGGAAGAGCGAGCAAGCTCTCCTCTCAGGCTGGAGAGAAGGGACTGAGGTGGGAAACATGTCTGCTGCTTCTTCTGGATGTGTAGTTTCATCTACAATCATCACTTCCTTGTAACTCCAACGCTCATCATCACGGCCGCAATAACGTGCCTACTAATTGCCTGTTCTCAGCAAAGACGCACCACTAGTAGCGCCGTGCCGAAGGACAGTAATTCTGTCCCAAGCTGTGGGTATTAAGAGATGTTGTCTGGTGCAGAGATGCTAATAAAATTGTGGAATGGGGAAAGGGGAAAACAGTCACAGTAAGATCCTGTTGTTCTACTCTTAATGTAGTTTTTGGCCAATTTAATTCCCCGTTACAAGGGGACTAACAGGCTCCTCTGTCCTCTAGGCATTTTGGGCCTATACAAGCAACATCAGAGTCTCTTCCGAGCACTTCAGGTGTCCTAAGGCACTCCGTTCACATTATTCATGAATACAGCAGAAACATGTTTTCTCTTGCATTTGGGCCCTAAAACACACAGGCGCTTTCTCAAGATTTAATGTCTGCCTTGAGAAAATTAGCCTATCGAAATAAGGTACAACGTTTAATCGTCACAAAAGAAGGGCAATCCAAAAAGATGGGAAGCATAATCGTCTGTTTAACCTTATGAGCTGCTTCTGGAACTGTTTCCTGAAAAAAGGGATAAATGCAGCTTGTAAGGGAAGAGGAAAATACTGCTAGCATTCATAGAGCAACAGCAAATCACCAATGCTTACACACACACACAGCGTACACCCTACAAAACAGGACAGTGACTAGAAAATCTTTATGCCATGATTAACCCCTATATAACTCAGCCTCTTCGGCTCAGAGGAAGCCAGCACAGTATTAAGCAAAAATTATCACACAGAACAAGTCAGCAGAGCTTTGCAGTCAGAGGGGTGGTGAGGCCTCAACTGTGCCTGTAACGTCATGAGTAGTATGTTTGAAGATCTGCTCCAATGTATTTATTGTGAGATCAGCAACGCCACATCTGAAAATCAATTATTCTTCTCAAAAAATCCCTTCTCCAAGCTTTACGACCTTAGAAGATCAACAACACTCAATAATTCCAAAAAATCACAAATCACTGTCTAATAAAGCAAGATGTAACTAAACAATTTTAAATGGGAAACAACATCTTGCCAAGTGACTTACAAAAGCCCATTAATGAAATTAATTAGTTAAGGTATAAAGAGTAAAACTTCTACTCAGCAAATTCAGCCAGATTAAACTCTTTACATTGATGGGCTCTCATTGACAAAACCATTTTTTCTACAGCAAATGGGGAGGAATTTGTAGGAACTATCCCACCAGGCAAAATTGGTAGTGAGCAGATGGGGTAGTAACATCTTTAACCAGCACCATTAAGTCTCAAAAAGGATAAATATACTTGTGCTTCAAAGCACAAAACCAACCATGTATCATCACCAGGAGTTGGGCGGGGGGGGGGGGGGGAGAATGTGTGTGAAGAAAAAACAACAAATAAACCAGTAAAATCTATGCCCCCACTCCCCGCTGTTAGGGAAGTTACTCAGTTACTGCTCAGTACAACTCTTCTTACAGCTCTCCTGAAATAGCTGCTGTATCACAACTTGAAGGTGTTATAGTAATTACTGTAGCAAAATCAAATGCATTGGTTACTGGATTCAACCCCGTGTTGATGAAGCCTATTCTGAATCAGCTGGCGATATAAATTCAAAATCTCTTGTAATACATGTTACTATTCAATGAATCGTTGAAAAAAAACAAACACAAAAAAAAATCCCAACCCCAAAAAACTGTTAAAAGCGCCAAACAAAATCCCCAAGTCAGGTCAAGTTTAAGATAAAGGAATAACTGCAGCTCTGCACAGCCATGATAGTTTCCCACTATTTCAGATACTACACTGCTAGTTAGAACAGCTTTTTCTTCTCTCCCCTCCCTCTTCTCCCCAATCACTATCAGCAGTTTTTATAAAAGACATCTCAGTGAGATAACTGGTTATGGAATCAATAAATGATATGACAGTTCATCCAGTTGGTGTAGCGCTACATGGGAAGTAGTGCCTTTCTTGTTAAGGTTCAGTATTAAAAGATATGCCTGAAATACAAAAGGCTGCTGAACAAAAAACATTGAATGTCAAACAATTGACCATTTCTCACAAATTTTCAAAACCTGCTGAAGAAAACTGTGTATAGACAGCCATAACATTTAAAATTGCCTTTATCTTTTACAGACCGTCATAAATTTGGAGGGCGAAAACTCAGTACTACCCAAGTCAATTGCACCACATCCTCTTGATGAAACCAAAATACAGCCAAAGCATTCTGCAGTTTTACTGGCATTTTAAAAATACCTGCTTTTTCTACGGAACTCTGAAGGACACGTTTGTACCATGCTACAACTGCTTAAACATAATCAACTGTTATTTTTATGCGTAATACCGGAACCCTTAAAACTGGGTTCTGATTTCATTAAATTTTAGTGGATTAACACATGACAATAATTGCGCCCACAGCATCCAGACACCATCCAAAAAAAAGAAGAGGAGGCTAGAAAGATATAGGACCACAAGTCTTGTGGAAGCTACACAGCCATTCCCTATATAGGGCTCTCTAGTTTTAATGGCCTATTTCACAGAACAGCCTCTCGGAAATAAACTCAACCTGTCACTACGAGGCAGACCAACATGCTGATTATACTAAAATTATGAATCTCTTTCTGAACCGCAATGTTATTCAAATCCCTTCCTCTATCCCCTTCCCGCTCTATAAGGCTCAACAAGCTGGAACAATAATGTGCTGAGCCACAGCAGCGAGGTCGCTTGTACGAGATTCTATTCATCTTTTATACAACTGCGGGTACATGTTTCTCAACAAATGAAGCCCAATAAAACCTGATCCTCTGCAGTATCAGCTACATCTGGTACTTTAAAAAGTAGGTTAGTTGCCTTATTTTTTCAAAAAAAAAAAAAAAACCACAAAAAAACACCAATCNAAAACCAAAAAAAAACCCATATTTTTTTTTTTTTTTTTTTTTTTTTTTTTTTGGTTTCTTCACCCAAATCATTCCCAACGCTGCGAGCTAAACTACTTTTGTTTTCAGCAATTATTTTCACTCCAGCGCTTGGAGGACTGATTTGGAAAACAAGCATAAATTGATTCCAAACACTCTAATTATCGGTAATGAACACCTATCATATTC
>VZSF01011150.1:0-22531 GCA_013398295.1 Chionis minor
CTAAGCAAATATGTCTGAGAATAGGTGAATGCCTTAATTCTCCCACTGTACGGCCACTGCACAATGTGCAAGAGAACTGCCACAGCACCTGACAATGGTGTACCAAAATGGCTTCCTCTGAAAGAATTTGAAGTTTCAAAGTTGTTTCACGTTTGGTTCTTGTGTCTCACTATAGATGTCAAAACTTGATTATTCTGATCTGATCCAGTACAGCAATCTGTAAATTCCCATGTGCTATACATTCCTCTGGACAAAACTTTAAAGTAACATGACACAAAAAATATCACTTGTTTGACTTATTTTTTATTTTAATCATTTCTATAAACTATCATAGAATAGTTTGTATAGTCATAAAATCATTTGGGTTGGAAGGGACCTTTAAATGTTGTCTAGTCAAACTCTGCCTTGCAGTAAGCAGGGACATCTTCAACTAGATCAGGTTGCTCAGAACCCCTTCCAACCTGAACGCTACCACCTTTCTGGGAAACCCATTCCAGTGTTTCACCACTNGGTAACTGTTGATTGATCTCCCTGTCCTTACCTTAACCCATGAGCCTTTTGTCACATTTTCTCTCCCCAGTCCAGCAGGGGGAGCTTTGGTGGGTACCTGGCCTCCAGTCAGGGTCAACCCACCACAATACTTCAACCATGTTATAAAAAAATAATGTAAGAAACTTATGTGCTACTTATGCTAAGCAAATATGTCTGAGAATATGCTAAGCAAATATGTCTGAGAATAGGTGAATGCCTTAATTCTCCCACTGTACGGCCACTGCACAATGTGCAAGAGAACTGCCACAGCACCTGACAATGGTGTACCAAAATGGCTTCCTCTGAAAGAATTTGAAGTTTCAAAGTTGTTTCACGTTTGGTTCTTGTGTCTCACTATAGATGTCAAAACTTGATTATTCTGATCTGATCCAGTACAGCAATCTGTAAATTCCCATGTGCTATACATTCCTCTGGACAAAACTTTAAAGTAACATGACACAAAAAATATCACTTGTTTGACTTATTTTTTATTTTAATCATTTCTATAAACTATCATAGAATAGTTTGTATAGTCATAAAATCATTTGGGTTGGAAGGGACCTTTAAATGTTGTCTAGTCAAACTCTGCCTTGCAGTAAGCAGGGACATCTTCAACTAGATCAGGTTGCTCAGAACCCCTTCCAACCTGAACGCTACCACCTTTCTGGGAAACCCATTCCAGTGTTTCACCACTCTCATCGTAAAAAATTTCTTCCTTACTTCTATTCAAAATTGACCCTCTTTCAGTTTAAAACCATTACACCTCGTCCTAGGCTACAGGCCTTGCTAAAAAGTCTGTCTCCATCTTTCTTATAAGCCTCCTTTAAGTATTGAAAGGCTGCAATAAGGTCTCCTCAAGGCCTTCTCTTCCCCAGCCTAAACAATCCCAACTCTCAACCTTTCTTCCCAGGAGAGATGTTCTGTCCCTCTCATCATTTTTGTGGCCCTCCTCTGGACTTGTTCCAGTCTTTCCTGTGCTGAGGATGCCAGACCTGTACACAGTACTCCAGGTGGGGTCTCACCAGGGTAGAGGGGCAGAATCACCTCTTTCAACCACAGAGGTATTAATTTCATCTCAATATTTTACATGCCAAAAATTGACCATATGAGAAACTGGGATGAAAATTTGGTAGCACGAGTACATTCCACTTCTCATATTTCACACATCCTGTGATTTTTCAAGCTGATCCAATAAGTATCTGAATAAATACAAGGATTTTAATTCAGCTGGGATTTTAAAGCAGATTTTGGACTTCTGTGAATCTATCACAAAACGTAAAACTGCATTTCTTTCTTTGTCTGGTAGAGGAATGAATATTAATAGATAACCCTGGAAGTAAACCTATTTAGACTGTCCCTGGAGGTTTTTCTGCTGACTGTAAATGGCTTAAACTGCAGTCTCACACTCTAGGACATAAAGCAGAGGCTCTTAAGAGAAGCAGACTTCTGTGCTCAGTCCAAATTTCTAAAGTACCTTGCTAAAATTAACTCTCATAATCCAATCTTGGATTATATCTACAAAATAATACAGAAGAATGCTTAACTGTAGATTGTTTTCTTCTCAAGAATACATTTTCAACATTTTTCCTTGTGCTGCTGCAGTTTCCCCGTTTTCATGGCTGTGGGTTGGGGTTTTTTTTGCAAGTTACCTCAAGATTACTCACAGTATTCATGCTGTTAGTTGAAATGTTTTGACATTATTACATAATGAAATTCCATTCAAGTGTTTGAGTAGGCAAGTTTATAATGGTTGAAAGCTGCTTGAAAGAAAAAAGAGTATTTCTACACTAACTTCAGGCTCCATATCATCATCTTTACCTAAGACCTTACATTGCCCAAAGCTTCTTTCTTATGTTTAGCACACTATACTAGGCTTTGCATCAGATAAAACTCTGGTTGCCACTGCAGTTGATGTGAAATGACTACAGAACATTATTGATGTAAATATCGATTATCTCATAAATTCCTATTCTTCGTCTATGGAGTATAGCTCACAAAAACAAGATTTGCCATGTGACTGCTGGTACATCCTGTGGAGAAGGTGTAGAATAAGAAGACTATAAGAATACTTTTTTTTCTCATATTGTTTAAACAATATAATTTCTAGCCCTAAACAGAGAGCACACAGTTCTAATTTTGAATGAGGATATATATATATATGCATTAACATATATATTTTAATTCTCAAACTTCTTTTTTCTGCTATATGGAAATTTGTGTTGCTTTTTGTTTGCCTAATACATTCAAACAATTCATAGCAATGGGAGACAATTTATTTGGTTTCAAGAAGAGGCACATCACACAATAAATATGATGATGGCTGAAATGTGTCGTATTTCTACAGAGAGGAATCCAACAATAATATTAAAGTGAATGGCATTCCAAAATCTTTTCCGACATGCCTGGATTAGGAATGCAATGCTGGGCCTTTAATCTGCAAAATAAACTCTTGCAGTTGGGATGGAGTTTCGGAGGGGCCTGTGGCAGCAGTGTAAGCCATGGAGTCATACCAGGCTGCTCAAGACGTCCCATTGGGACCTGAGACCCACTCAGGAGGCAAGGAGCTTGCACAGTCCCCAGGCAGCCTGTGCCATTGCTTGCGTATCCTCACAATTTCATGATGATGGTTCAAGAATTCCTGCATGGAAAGACAGAACGTGTCTCAAGTGTCAGTTATTTAGCTGTATTACTTAGGTCTATTGACTAGATTAGGTTGATTATTCATTGGTAATTAGAAAATGTAACTAGAAGTATAAGATTTAGCTGTATCTTTGTCTATGCTGATCCTTCACCAGCTCTTCCAAAGATGATGCTTTTCAGCATGCTCATGTTGTGTGTGTGATGGCATAGTGTTCTGGCTCTTTTTTGTTTCTTTGGTGAAAAATCCCCGATAAATGTATCAATCCTATTGTCGTATAAAAATGCCCCATAAATCAAATATCACAAAGACTGTAAATTAAAAGGTTACTTAGCATGCAGGATCTGTGTCTTCGTGCAGAGAGCAAGGAAGGTCTCTCTGTGGGAACTGTTAAGTTCTCATTTTAAAGCAGGAGGAAGAACTTGGGGCATGACTGCAAAAAGCATATTCTGTCTATTCACAGAAATCTGACATTACCCCCAGGGATTAGGGGCATTATTAACTCAATGCATCTGGGTCTGTTGTAGCTTATACTGATGCTCTTCCCTTGTTAAAATTTTCAGAGGAAGTCAGAATGGTTACAAAGAAGTGCTAGCTTTCAACAAGATTGCAGGCTCCTAAGAGAGAGCTCCATGGAAAGGTCAACCTAAAGCATAGTACTAGTCAAAAAGACAGACCGAATGTTATAGGTTATTAAGAAGTGAATACTGGACGTTACTATTTTGCTGAATACATACCAGTATCTTGAATTCTGGCTGTAGCTTAGTTTCTCCCATCTTAAAGACACAGTGTTAGAATTTGAAAAGTTTCAGAGGAAGGAGATGAGGCACACATCTGTATTAGCTGGTAACTGAGCAGGGTAGCTAGTGCTAAGGACACTACATCTACACCATGTATAGCTTGGGAGTTTCTCATCCAGCGAACATTTCTACTTGGCGTACAGTTCAAAGCTTTCTGCTTGGTGCATACCTGGTCTGGTTGCTTTTTCTTCTGGAAGAAATCGAGTTCTTGTCCATCAAAACTGTTCAATGTGAAGTAAGTGGGACAAACAGGGGATTTGCTGTTGAAATCAACTGCTTGAATCAAAATGCTGTAGATGCAGTAGAAGGTGATCAAGGGTATGATGCAGCTTCCACTGAGGCAAAAACGAAGCTAAGCAAGCGGCCTGCTGGCTTAGAGGGGTCATCTGAGAAATGGTTAAAACCTTGGATGGCATAGACAACGAGAAAAGGGATTTATTGCTATTACCTCTGATGCAAAAAACCTATGAAGTACTTCATAAATCTAGCAAGTAGTTCAGAACAAGCAATAGAAAGGGACTTTTCTTAATGAAACAGGGACTCTGCATCTTGGGATGTTATGGATTCTAAAATTCCATATAGACTCGAAGGGAAATAAGTTAAATTTATGGGAAAAAAATCCATGTAAATTTATTATAGATAGAAAAATTAGCTCTGGCTCAGCAAGTTCCTTAACCAAAATTGTGGAGACTCTGGGGATGTTTGGGAAGTATCATGTCCTGTTTGCCCCATTCTAGGGCTCTTTCACCACTTAAATTTCTTCCTTGGGGCACTCTTAGAAAGAGGCAGTAACTCAGTAAGGCAGACCTTTGATCTTACACTGGCTTTGCTTATAGGTGTTTGGTGTCCTTTGTGTGTCACTAGTCGGGTGCCCATCTAATTCTCTGAGTTCATGAGTGCTTTTGCTAATGGTTTCTGGTCTTAGTAATCACTCAGGGTTGAAATTTCACTTTAATATTAAAGACAGAAATGGTTGCAAAGAGAGACACATTCCAAAAAACAAGTATCGTTTAGTTTTGTAGTGTCTGCAGTTCAGATTTAGGCTGGATCTAGATTTACATTTAATAAGTAAGCTAATGAATTACAATAGAAACAGTAAGCTAATTCCTCCTAATTTACAGAAGTAAAATTAAATTCCCTTAGTATGTATTCTAAAACTTTGGAATCAGAAAAGAAATATAGCTGCATTTTTCTTCCCTTTCAAGAAGCACTTTCTTTTATGCTTTTGATTTTTTTTTAATTCCTTTGTGGAAAGATTTTTCCTTTCATCACAGCTTTGTTTTGTTAATTTAGTTAATTAGAAAACAGCTGAGCAAGACACTGTCCTCAAAATACACTGTCTTGCACTAGGATCCCAGTCTGCTTGTATCAACTAATTAGCTATTGTCTTCACTATACTGTGTACAAATGATGTTCATCATGTTCTGGAGTTTACAGAGTGACTTGAGAAGTGCAGAACCTATTGCATTAACTTTAGGTTTATCATGATTTTGACCACAAATGAAATATTTTAACCCTGTTGCATTTATTCTCTGCTGCCTTTCAGAATAATTTGTTGAAAAAAGTATAACCTGGAGAGCTGATCCAAATGATCCAAATTTTCAGGTTTACTCATTACTACTTACAGTGTTCTAATGCTGCGTTATGGCTTCACACTGCAATGAGGCTCTTCCTCTCAGGTTCTGAGTAGCTTGTAAGATGAACTTTATGAAAGCAGATTGTATAACGTTTTCTGAAAATAATCAACTATATCTTTAAAAGGATTGTGTTGCACAAATAATAGAAAACAAAACAAACCAAAATTAAACAAAAGATAATAAGAATAATAAGCAGCAGGAGTTTTCCTTTAGCATTTGTTTTTATTTATTTATGTTGACTTGGGGCAGGGGGGCAACCGAGATGTAACATCTGTGTTATAGTGTGATCCTGTGAAGGCTCTCCTACGCAAGTCTTTGAAAATGTTAATTAGTGTCCCTCTTATGCATTGTAAAATACTTACAGTTCCAGTTCCTCAACTTGTCTTCCTTTATCCCACCTTTTACTAAGCATTTTCTCTTAAGTTTTGTTTCAGGACTTCCTCATTTACAGTTTTCTCCTTTTGTTTCATTACTTCCAGTTCTATATCTTTCAGCAAATTATGTTCCAATCCCATATATTATGACAGATATAAAAAAATAATACTGTACAGAAGTAATGGGTGTAGTTTATGCTCTGGTGTAAGATACGAACTTCCACAAAGGTAGTGATTATTCAAATTTGCTGTTTTCAGAAGAATCTCTTTCTCCACAGGTTGGACCAATGGCTTTAGAATACAAATAAGAAGAAAAAGTAAGATTTAAACAAAATAACTATGTTCAAAATGACATTTTAATAAGCTGAAAGTATGCTATCAGAGAAAGAACATTTGTAGTCAGTGTCACACTGGTTCAATACTGAGAAACTTGAGTTGTCAGCAAGATCCTACTAGTGTTTTTGTATTTTCACAAATGTGCTTTCTTCTGCAGTCTTTTTTTTTTTATATATACATTCTAAAGCTACTGTCCAGGTTTTTTTTTTTTTTAATCACACTTTACTTTCCCCATAACATTCAACTCTTGCTTGGCTTTCCTCTTAGCCCAGTACATTTTTCAAAAAAAAAGATCAACACTTCACCTATATTTTTCCTAATATCACAAGATGCTGTGAAATAATCTTTGGCCTCATGTCTAAATTCTGTTTTGGTCTCCATGGAAGAAAAGTAGTTGTTTGCTGCAGCTGTCTTTCTTAATTCAAAAAGTTAATTTCCACCATTGTCCACAAAAGTCTAGCTACAAACCAGTATGCATATTACTATTGTCCTGTTTCTGATGGAAAGAGTACTTTTATCCTTCTGCATTTGTAGTATTTCATACATCACTTATAAAAAAGTGAATAGTAATACCTGTAGGCTGGGGTCAAAATTGGCGGTATTGTTGTGCTAGCTGTCACAATACCAATATGGATACAGATTTGCACAGAAGAAATTATTTTCCTCTAAGATGTTTTTACTCAAGGTGGAGGACAGTAAGCAGTGATCTCTACAGTGCATGCCTGAATTCTGCTAATTCTGTCCACATTTAGTTTTTCTCATATGCATTCCTTGGCTTTTCATTTTATGTGCTTTTTGTGATAAAATATACATACATGATTTGTCAGTAATAGGTGGGTTAAATAAAAATACAGTTTTGTGTTTGCCTTCTACCTTTCTGGAAGAAAAATGGACACTTCACTGCTAACTTGTTGGTCCCCGCATTTTTCTACGCAGTGATCCTCAGAAAACATGTTTATCTGTTAGTGTTATTTATTCCCTTTTAGCAACTTCACGTTTAAAAAAACCAAAGAAACAAACAAACAAAAAAACTCTGGCAAAGTAAATACCCCAAAATGAGACAATCCTTCATTTGTCACATGTAAAACATAATGTATATTAAGAGCAAGTTGGGATGAGATCCTGACACCATGTTCTTGCACATCCAGAACGAGGTAAATAGCAGAACTCGACCGACTGCAAAATGGATAGGATTTCAGCATTATTAAAAATGTACAGCAACTCATCTAACAATTACTATTGTGACAAAAATGTCATGAAAAAGATCAAAATTTTAAACCTCTTTATCCTTTGATCATCTTCCAGTTTACCACATCCTAGTTCTTCTGATCTGTTTCCTTTCTTCATACCTTTTTCTCACATTGTTGAGGATGACCTTTAAAGAAGCAATTCAACATGGTCTAGCAAGGCTAGAGAGAAACAGCAAAACAGTGAATGAATTTAATATCAAAAGCAAATACAAAAGACGTTCTTTACATTCACCATATACCTTTCTACCTTACTGCTGCCCTAATAATGTGGAATTGATAGTGTTGCCATGGACACCTCTATTACAAGTTACACTTTGCTCCTTCATTAGTGGTCCCATCTTCATTTTATCTCAAAAAAGATCGCCTCTTTTTTACGCCCATACTGTTTTAATTTCTGAATTTATACATGTATTGTGCTGTAACTTTTTCTCAGCTGATTTCTAACTTTTCTCCAAACTTAGGCGTTTTTAAGTTTTTTTGGGGGGTTTTTTTTTTTTGGGTTTTTTTGTTAACTGTTTACTCTCTACCTGTTTCAGTACACAGTTTGGGGGGAAGAGTGACGGCTGACCAGGCAGAAATGCATTGAAGGTACCACCTGCCTGTTTCATATTGATTGTGTTTCTTTTCCAACCATGATCAAAATTACACTACAAAATTGAGAGTAAATTGAAGTGGCAGATGCAAGTGTGTGTGTTTTTAGCTTCTACTGCACTTCTGCAGGGCAGAAAAAGAAGATAATGGACACCTAAATAAGGCACAGAGAAGCAGAATTAAATTCGCTGTAATGTCGTTCCAATGTTACCATGTCACTATAACAAGATTAGCCTTGACTGTGTAGGTTATCTAACATGGTTTAAAAGCCTTTGGTGTACAATTAATTTGTGCTAGGTAGTATTTTAAAAATCATAGCCCAAATTCCTCCCTGATGTTACTTTACAGATTTCAGCAGAATGACACAAGAGATTAATTTGGTACTAGCAATTTACTTTATAAAGTTTCTATTACCTTTGATATTTTTAGGTGTAATGGCATTTTAAATTCTCCTGATACTTAGAAGATGAAAGTATTGTAAGTACAGGGCTACATATGTTTTTGCTGTCCCATTCAGAGCAAGGATCAATAGCTGAGATACAGACAGGGAACAAAACTTTTACTCACTTTCATGGTCTAATTATTTCTTTGCTGTGGGAGGGAGAAAATTTACTTCTGTGGCTCAGTACAGGACTTCTTTACAAAACACTGAAATAAATTGAAGTAGTCATTGCACAGAGGCCAAAAGCATAAAACATCTTCAAAGTGTAAGCCAAACTCATTAAAGATAGATCTATCCATAGCTTTTCCAAAAAAAATGTTCTGAATGTCACAAAATTCTTAAACCTCTGGCTGCAACAAAATATCATGAGGGAATTAATTTTCCATGCTTGCCCTGTTTCGTATACTCTTTCTTTCATGGTTCACTATTAGAGATATTACAGAAGGATAGATAGGGTGTCTCTCTCCCCTCTCAGATGTTGTGGGTGTCCATATATTATATACCTAAGCAATGCACTGTATGGTTGCATATAAATTCAAAAGCAATAATTGTATTCATTCATGACATTTAAAGAGAGTCATTAAAGCACTTACTCCTGTGTTTGGCTACATATAAACTGTTTGTGGGTTAGGTGAACGATGGCAACTCTCCAGATCTTAATTTTGAGCTGGCTTCTAGGTATGAGAAGTAGGAGAGCACAGCATTTTCTACACAGACCAGTTATATGTTGCTAACTAGTCAAAATGCAATGGAAAGTGAAACCTCAATATTGCTTCCTCGCTGTTGCAGCAGGAAACATCTTGTCAATCCCACCTGCATTGCTCTTCAAATATTTCACTGGCAGTGAATTTCATCATGTGTAGCAGGTTTGGTTTCCGTGTGATTAAGACACTTAGATCCAAAGTTTCTATTTAGTGGTGTGAAGGCAGGTGGAATTAGTTTCTTTTCTCCTGCTCTTAATGGGCATCTGTAGCTGGTTGAGATTTAACAAAAAGAAAATAAAGCCATGACATAATAATGACATGGACACTTACTTACAAACAGACAGGGGAAAGGGGAAAAAAATAAATAGTTAATTTATTCTTGGCTACCTTGTAAGAAAAGCTCCGAGAGAATCCAGCATGCTCTTATCAGTACAACAGTTCCAGGGAAACTTGCCCAACAAAAGGGTGTTGCATTTTTCAGCTTCCCTGTGGCTGATGTAGCAGTGGAAGTGGCATGGAGGTTGTAAAACAAAGGGTCAACCAGGATGCCCACTTGCAAAATCAAAGTACTAATCTATTTCTAGACTAGACTCTCTGGACATTTTAACATACATAAATGTGTCACCTTCCCCGTAACAGCTCAAACACAGCACAAGCAGAAGTGGCTTTTGGGGGTTAAACTGAGCGTCACTGTGATCAAGTTTCATCCTTACTTGTTTTATCATTTGTTTTAGTCAGACAAACTTGCTCACTAAATCCAACAAAGGATTTTATTGTAAGTATCATGGTAGGCACCACCATCACTCACTATCAACTCAAAGTAATGAACCTCAGATATTCTGCATTTACTTAATTAGCATTAATTTTTTTTTTTTTTTTAAATCCTTGCAGGTTTGTTGGAGCAGAAGTTGCCTATATCAGGGATGGCTGGGCATCAGAACAGTAATGATTATCAAGCAACATGTAAAATTTTACCCATAACATGATTTACAATGAACAATGCAACCAAAGACAAAGAATTTTCTATTTTTTTCTTGCCCTCCAGGAAGAGGAGCCAATTATACTCTGATTACTTTATGATGGTGCTATGCAAGCAAATAATACATAGCTTTAATCAAAAAGAGCTATATTTGGTAGCTATATTTGATATAACAGGATTTCCACTGAAGTTTGTGTTGTATTTTTTGTTGCTGAAAATAAAATACTCTACACAACATAATGTACAGAAGTGGTCATGTTGCTACAGTCTCTAGCAGAGATGGAAACTGAGCTGCTTGAATGTGTGTGTTCCTGCTGTTTGAGATCGGAAGCACGGGTCATTAATGTTTTATTGGTGTCTTTTATACACTATATTTTATACAAAAGGTTTTCAAAGAAGCTGATTATAAAAGCTTGCTAGCCTCATGATTTAACAGTACTAAGTGGGTGTTTCCTGAATAAAAATGGATAACTGCTGCACAGACAATAGGATGTTAAATTCCAGACAGTGTGAGACAGTTGAAGAAACAAAGTCCCAGGGCTATTATAGATGAAAATGACATCATGAAAAAGGTACCCTCACAGCAGGACTTTGTCCTGTTGAATTTAATCGCTGTTTCACTCTTTAAAATAATAATTTCAGACTTTTCTAAGCACAAATCCATAAATCCTTGCAACAACGAACAAAGGCAGAGATCTTTTTCTTGACTTTCTTGTTTAGCCTTATCTGAACAGACTTCGCCACTGAGGTAACAGTGCAGAGACCAGTGTAAAGACCAGTACTTGAACAAGCATATAATGAGATGATTTCGGAGTATTTGGTTGGTACCATGGCTTTAAACTATGCTCTTTGGTGATGAGCAGGAGCAGTAGGAGGGCCCTACTCACAACTCCATTTGAAAAGATAAAGTGGCTACTGGCACCCCATGCCTTTCTCTGCTGTTTAGCAGGGCTGTGGAGGAGCAGCATTTTGCCCACTTCTCATTACTTAGAGTCACAAGGCTTGTACCAAAGTGTGGAAGTTGTCCAAGCCTGCTTATATTCCATAAACTGTCTCGTACCTTCATCTTCTGCATAATTCTATTCTAATCTCCAACTGTAAAGCCTCTACTACTCTTAATAAGACACATTGCATTACATAAAATTGTCACACAGCCATCCTGTATGACATTAGTCAAAGTGAATTCAGAAAGTGAGATTAGTTACCTATAACAATTAGAAAATTTCCAAACAGCAAGAATTAAGGGCTATAACAATTTTTAAGATGTATTCCAAAGACTAACTTACGTTTGTTCAATTTATACATATAAACAAGAGACAGTGTTAGTTTTTTGATGTAGGAAGAAAATGTGTGCAATGAGAAAGCAAACATGACTAACATCACAGTTCATAATTTGCTTTCATATTCATTATTTATCGAACAATTTCAAGCCTTTTAAGTGCTTCAGATAAACAAAGTTTCTGATGAATAAAGGAGCAAAACAGTTGTGAAAAAGCTTTACTCCACCTTTGTAGTTCTGATATAAAGTAGAACTGCCTGTTTCTTTGCAGCAATATTTGCTAGGCTGTTCTAAAACTACAAAGGCTACAATCAAATCTGACTAACAGAAGCTACTCATTATCTGATTTTTGGTTAAATTGCTCTATTTTCCACAAACAACCAAATGTCAAAAAATCTCTGCCCCACAGTTCCTTTTCATTCAAAGCAGCTTTTGAATATACTCCTTTGAAAACTTGGCACTCAACTACAAATGGAGTTAGACACTTGGCTGCCAGAGCAGAATCCATGACCTCAAGTTAAATGCTACTTGCCATACACTGCACCAAAGGAGATCTGAGCATAGCCAAGTGCTACTCACAAAGCTACAATGCTTGCACAGATCAGTTTAAATATGTCT
The DNA here is from genome assembly GCA_013398295.1 of Chionis minor. NCBI lineage: Eukaryota > Metazoa > Chordata > Aves > Charadriiformes > Chionidae > Chionis > Chionis minor. The sequence continues at coordinate 12,180 of VZSF01011150.1, forward strand.
TTCTAACTCATAACTTCCTGTGTTAGACCATAAAAAATACATAGGACAGCTATGCAAATCAAGCTTCATTCTTTTTGGTGACTAAGATCACTGTAACTGGAAAGCACAGCTTGAACATAGCATTCACAACTCCGTTTCTCTCCAAAAATAAAGCAGCAATAACTTTTTTAGGAAAACACAGTTGTCGCTCCTCCAACCTTCATCCTACATATCAGTACCAGAGTACTCTATACCAGACAACACTGAGTAGTGTAGACATGAAAAACTGCTCGTATTTCTTGATATGTCGGTCTTTTGTGCCTTTCTCAAAATGTAATCAATAGTCTGAAGGCTAATTTATGTGAAAGAAAGTGTTTTCAACCCGTTCTCCTGAGGCTGGAACTTCATTTAGCACAGACGGGTGAAGCATTCTCCAGTTGAACAAGAGAGGGGATACAAGAGGCATTTGGTTCGCTTGGCATTTGGCTGGCAGTGGGCTGATCTGCTCTGAGGACTGTTTCAGGATTTTACATTATTGCTTAATGGAAATGTAAGCAGTCTCCAACACCACCATTGGACAAGTGCTCCAGCTATTCAGCTGCTGTAAAAGTGGAGCATTATTTACTCCTCTGGTTCTGTTTTGTTGGGGTTTTTTTAAGTAGGGGTCACTGAATTTACATCCTGCTTGCTGGTTTCTGGGGTTTCTGCAACAAATTTTAGAAGAACAGGGCAGAGTCCTGTAAAAACTTTATCTATCTATAATTCCATTGATTGAGATAAGAACCATGGACACCTAGTATGAAGAGATTAGTCTCAAAATTAGTTACAGTAATTTGTATAAACATTACTGGGTCAAACTGATATGTTATGATAAGCAAACAGGAGCTCCATGCACACTTTACTGGAATGAGCTCTAGAATATTTGAATATTCCCTAAATAATCAAAAGAGCTAATTTTTATCCCTATCATATTTGAAAAATATGCAATGTGCTTGAATTCCACCTAATGGGCTTTGGAAAGGAGAACTTATAGGACAAACCTTATAGAGTGAGTCTGGATTTTTTTTTTTTTTTTTTTTTTTTTTTNTTTTTTTTTTTTTTTTTTTTTTTTTTTTTACTTTTCTCATTTGGCTTGTAGAACATTACCATTTCTGGCATGCACACCAGATGGGCAGTAGGAAATAAATGGATAAATAAAATCTCAAATGTCTGGAGCCTTTAAATTTATTACTATGTTAGCTAAATACCAAATGACTAATTCACATGTGCTAATTTCAACTGAGCAGAATTTATTTTATTTAAAGGTCTGACATATAATTGAGTTTTTGTTTGTCATACCCTTTCACGCCCAGCTCTTTACACACAACCTAGCTTTAAATAACACATGCAGCTGGTAATAACAAGTCTGTGGTAATAACATAGTTACCTTGTATTCCTTTTCAATTCAGAAATAGATCACACCGCCTGCATGACTAACAAGTTTGCTGGGATATTAGATGTCACAAGGAAAAATATCTGCTCTGCTGACATTCATAATAGAATTAGTTCTAGATCATTTCCTCTTGTGTAGTATAGCACAACTGAGGCAGATATGCCTTGTGAATACATGTGTAGGAGGATGTGCTGAAGCCTTGGCATCCTGAAAAATGGGTCCTTTGCCTGTCGGTCTCTTTTTATTTCTGAGAAAATTCTGAGTTTAGAACCGTTTTCTCTCATGTGGATATACACCTCCACTTCTTGCACAGAGAGAAAAAACGTTCTTCTGCATTCACTAGGACACCTGACTAGCTGCAACAATGCCACAAGGACCTTGTTTCACGGTTGATTTCCTGCTCAGAGGAGCAGGGATACTGTGACTTAGCCCAGCACTGCACTGTTGTAGAAGCAGTGATACGCTGTCCCTCCATTTAGCTCAGCACAATCCCTGACCAAGGCAAACACTAATTAGTCTACAACCACACCAGAAAAGGCACAGCTGACGTTTTCCAGATTCTGGTGGTATATTGCTGGTGCCTGTGTCCTTGCAGCACCCATGTTGGCAGCAGTCATGGACCTTTTGGAAGAACCCATTCAAGCCTGTTTGTGCATCGTCCAGCACATCTCTGACTCAGCATCATGCCCTCCACGAGCACTGAGGTTCACAGTGGGTTTTAACTGTTGTTCAGCCCTGAATTGCTCAGGCAGGTGGACTAGACAATCATTGTAGGTCTCTCTCAACTGAAATATCCTACCCTACCCTACCGTACCCTATCCTATCCTATCCTATCCTATCCTATCCTATCCTATCCTATCCTATCCTATCCTATCCTATCCTATCCTATCCTATCCTACCCTATCCATCTCAGACTCCCAGGACTGGCAGACCATTAACATCATTATTTCATTTTTTTGGATGTAAGGGGGCGAGCTGTGGTGATATCCTACAAGCACTAAAGAGAGAAACTCTGTGGTGAGACACCATATAAGCCTGTTCGAAGATTTGGCCCCAGCCTCGAAAACAATTTTCTCATTAGTCCTGGTTTTCATGTAGGCTTCTGCACTTGGCATGAGCACTGTACGGGGATTCTCAAAGGCACTGTATTAAACAGTAATTTAACACTTGCTTTAGGCATCTGTTTCATTCAGGAACACTGAAGATGAAAGTGAAGCCAAATATATCCTCTATCATGTGGCTGATCTCTTCTACAGTTTACCTCCTTTTCCCCCCTCTTTTCAGACAAAATAGGAAATCAGTGGTTTACTTTATTTCCAGTTCTTAAGTTGCTGCTGTTAATTTTCTTTCCTTTTCTTTCCAAATACATTGTTCTCATTTATACAGGAACTAACAACAGTCACCTTTCACCTCCTATTATCTTGTGTTTACACCAGAGAGAAAATTCACAGTTCAATACTGTACGGCCATTTAGATGCCCATGTAATTTTGCTATCATGCAGCTATATCCCACTCATTTAAAATAAAAAGCAGAACCAAAACCATTAGCCTGAAAGGCTACAAAGATACATTTGCTTTGGCAGTTATTTACAATTTTTTTCAAAATGACAAATATTCAGCTATGAATACTTGAGTTTGGTTGCACATTAATCTCAGCAAGAATAAATCTCCCCATTTGACAATTCAGGAGGAAAAAAATGTGAAAGTACTGAAGCTCTAAAATTCAAGGTTTATTTTAGCTGGAGTAAGTGCACCATGATTCATCTGTCTTGACAAAGTACTGGGAAAGAGGAAGCAGCAGCTCATAGCAGGAAGTTTTAAAAGTTTTATAGCAGGGTAAGATCATTCTAGTTTTGGAGCTTTTCTGCCTTACACAAATTTGTGTTACAGACTATCTTGCTTCTTTTCCACAAGACCACTCTTATCTCTCCCTGCCTCATTTTTTATCCACAGAACTGGTAGGCGTCCCTGCTTATATTTGTTGAGTTTTCTTGGCTGCTCTAAGGTTTTCACTGACTGATTTCTCATCATCATTACTTATGACATACTTTCCTTCTAGTCCATGCATAGATGCATGTTTTTAATTGGGATTCTGGCTTTCCTAGTTTTTGGGCAATCTCCATAAAATTATCAAAGGTCTGGAAGTTCTGCAGATGGTAAAAGCTGTTGTGTGTGCTTTGGTTCGGTATGGGTTTCCGCCCTTTTATAACAGGCAGAGAAAGTGCCGCAGCAAATTTTCACTGCCCACTCCTGACATATTTAAACAGAACCACAGGAAGGATACAAAGACTGTCCATTTCTGAGCTGTGGATATGCTCTGCTGCCTGTAACTTTGGAAAATCATTTGCTTAATTTCCATTAATATAATACTTAAGACTCAACAGACCCAAGCGTTTAGGAAAACCCAAACATGGGAGATGAAGAGGGGAAGGGAAGGGAAGGGAAGGGAAGGGAAGGGAAGGGAAAAACCCAAAGGTGGGAGATGGGGAGGGGAGGGGGAGGGGAGGATGTGCGTTAAGCCACTTTTCTTCTCTCTTTGGCTGGGCAGGCAGGATTGAGAATAGCCTCTGACCTGACTTTGAGCATCATTAGCCCAGAGATTGTCGAAGCTCTGCCAGCAGCACAAAGACCTCAGACCTCACCTCCAATCAAAGCCAAGCACAAGGATCCTATCCGCCACAGCTTGCCTGTGGTGCATCCCACTCCTGCCTGCAATGAGACTGGTGAGTTTATTACTGCTCTGGGCTTCAAAGAGGAGCATTTGTCCCTTAAAAGAACATCTTTTGGAGCTTCAGCAGACCAACCAGATGGGACGGAACAGTCAAAAGTATGATGAACAGGCCTGAAATAATTTCCTTTGCTGTGATTCTCATCCTTGCAGCTTTTATTGCCTCCATTTAACTTTGAGCTTAACTAATGAGTTAACTAGCTAAATGAATTTGCCATTTTTCTCTTTTCTTTAATGGAATGCGGTTTTTTTCTTTTTTTTTTTTTTTTTCGTTTTGGTATTACTTCAGGTAAGTATATTTTAAGCAAATTAGAACATACAGAGTACTATCATTAAACATGGAGATTCATCCTGCATTGGAACCTTACTGCTATATGGAATTCTTCATTCTCAGAAAAGAATAATACACATTTGAGCTATCAAATAATAATCATATTTTTCTATGGAGGATGGAGATTTCCAAAGTGTGTAAATGCTTGGAGATAACATCTTGTGAAGTACTCAAAAATATCCAAGTATATTAGGTCTACTAAAATTCTTTGAGAATTTATCTCAAAGTCTCGGCTTTTAAAAGAAAAAATAATGCACAGTTTGATACAAGAGATACAGAAGGAAGAAAAAATATTTTTAATTAACTTTGTAAAAGCATAAATCCAGAAAAGTACCTGAAGCACACCCTTAATTTCAGTGAGATTTCTCTCATGCAGTTACTCACACTCTTGAAAATAATACTGCATATTTACTTGCAGTAAGCAATACTTTTCTATAATGAATAATTCCATTTACATAAGTTCTTTGAAGAATTTCTTGGTCTGACTAAAAGCAATCAGAAGTTTTGGGGTTTTTTTCAAAAGCTATAATCAACCCCACTCAAGAGATCTCAGTTTTAATTTTATTCATTTTAACCTGATTCAGCAAAGGAATATGTAAATGTAGTGGCCATGTGGTTGGTAAAAGGAGTAATGTAAAAATTTAGAAAGAAGCAAGAAATCAAGGATAGTCTCTGAATAGAAAATTACAACAGAGAATTGCTAAAGTGTAACAGCATTTCATTAAATGTGGTTAATCTGGAAAATATTCCAATTCTTTTAGGGTGACTCTATGAGACCATACTGATAAATTCGATTTCATTTATTTTACTACAGTTCCATGTAGGACAAGAAACTGGGGGTAGCTGAGAATTTCTAGTTTACAAAAGTTAAGAAGCTGAGTTCTTCCAATGGCAGTAGTACACATACTAGAAGAATTTCCTACTTTGGCAGACTGCATGTTCTTCACTACTTTTTTAAATTCAAGTGAAAATTTAAAAAATCATGCCATTTGAAACAGCAAAGGAAATGTCCTATCACTGTCACTATTTATTAAGAAGAACAAGCAGCTCCTTCAGTTGGACTTTTTAGAGTTAGTGAAGAAACTGGGGAAAAAGACTGAATATTACTGATTTTATATGGATTCTGGAGAATCCCACCTTCTAAGTAAGAAAGCTTTCAGGAATTTTTCTTAATTAAGCAAACTTCAAAGGCACTTTTGGCCTCCAAACATCTTGGTGAAAAAATGTCCTTTTAATAATAATAAATAACCTGTCAAAATACTGTATTGTATTCTGAGATGTTCAAGGTACTTTGGCAAAAGGAGGAGAATATATGAAATGTGCTCTTGTTCCTGACTGCCACACATAATTGTGCCGTCACTGCTGGAACTGCTTTTGTATCACATTCCACAATATCAACAAATTAGTGACACTGTATATATGTTATTTTTAGTCTCATTACGTACTCAAACAGAAAATATATCCCCAAAATAGGCAAAGCTATGTTTTTGCATTGAAATGACTCCTGTTCAGTTTAGTATGATGTGATAAATGAGTGCCAGATGAGAGACAGGAAACTAGAAAAAAAATAATTAACCAAATAAGATCCAACAACTTCACAAAAACTATATTCAGAATTTAACTTCCATTTGCAAGTTCAACAACTGAACTTAACTGGCAAGAAACAGAGTTCAGATTATTATGATTAAACAAACAGACATTGCCCAAAGTGTTCTTTGTAGGATTCTATAAAAAGGCAGAATTTTGGACATACCTTTTTTCTAATTTTTAACATAAAAAATACCCAGGCTGTGTTAATAAGCTGACTGGGGGGGGGGAGGGCGAGGAGTTAAACCTCACTACTGAATATCAAGATTGACAATTTGTGCTACTTTTCTATGTAGTCAACAAATAAACAGAAGCAAATTCAATGACCTTTGAAACGCAGCACTCAAATTCAAATTCAAATTGTCGTAATTAAAGGAGGAAAAAAAAATCAGTAGCCACCACACTAGAAGAGTCAACATTACTTTTCTAAACAAAGATCCAACTTTACAAATGTTTCAGAATTTTCTGAAGAGGTCAACAAACATGCTATAAGTTTGGCCATTTGTCACAGTCTGCCTGGATTTCCTAAGAGCTTGTGACAATGTCACTCACAAAAATTCATGACAAAGAATATTGTGCATACAAGAAGTTCAAATGAGTTCAAGGGAGGATTTGGTAAGTACTTGGAAGACAGATCCACTGGGGTTTATTAAGTAGCCAAATCAATCCAGGGCCAGGAAATGCCCTGTGCTGAATAAAGTTGGAGGCTACACAGTAATCGGGGTGAAATATTGGCATATTTGCACTGGTTTTATCCTTTCTCTTCCAAACACCACCAGAGAGAGAATGTAGCCCTTTATAGGGCCATAGCATGAAGCAATATGGACTTTTCCATATTTTTGTGTAGGAATTTGTTGTACTTCCCCAGGACCTCAGACTATGTGGCATCGTAGTGCTCTCAACGAGAAGTGACAGTGGTATGAGGTTAACAATGTACTGACACCCGCACGCCTTTCCCTTTAGAGCAGCCTAACCGCAGTAATACTAATGCAGGCTGTGTTTATAACAGGTGACAGTAAGTAGGCATTTTGAATTGCATGTAAGTTCAATACCTAGCCAGGTCTGTGATTCAAGGAGTTCAAGAAGAGTTCAACATTCTTTTTTAAAAAAATCTAATTGGGTATCTGTCCCTGAAAAGTGATGGTAGGAAAATGGCAGAGATCCTGAAATCTTAAATAGTTCTCATAGAGCAAAGGGGTTTTTTCGTCCTCACTCAACATACAGAAGTGTTGCCAAGCAAGTGCTGCAAATCTCAGTCAAATTTGGGAGAAATTATATTTTTCTTGGAGAAAGTATAGTATTTCTTAACATACTGGTTTTGGCTTTATGTTGCTTTATATTATAATGTCAATATGTATGCATGACACAAAAAGTCTGAAGTCTTCAGCCTTCAGAGCCTTGGGAAGAATGTTAAAAAATCTGGGAGCATAGATCCTATTTTCTACAATCTTCCCATTAATGGGGAGAGACTTTGGAAGAAGCAGGCGAGCCCAGGATATCAATACCTGGCTCCAGGACTGGTGCCTCTGCCAAAAGTTTGAGTTTTTAAACCATAGCCTTGAAGAGACAAGGTATGTTGGAGCCTGATGACATCCACCTGTGCAGATGGAGAAAACATGTTCTTGGGTGTAAGCTGGCAGAGCTGATTGAGAGAGCTTTAAACTAGAATCCATGGGGAAAGGGAATACTAACAGGATTGCAACAGCTAAGACAAGGGTTGGCATTGCACTGCCAGAGGGTGGCGATCCTAATGGGAACATTTACACTGCTCCTGGAAGCACAGAGGGCTCAGAAGCATATCTGAAATGCTTGTACACCAACACACACCCACTATGAGAAACAAACAGGATGAACTCCACTATGAGAAACAAACAGGATGAACTAGAGGCATTGTTCAGCTCCCAGAGCTACAATATCATTGCTATTAGTGATACTTGGTGGAATGAGTTGCATGACTGGAGAGCAGGGATGGAGGGCTATAGGCTGCTCAGTAGGGATGGGCAGGGCAGGAGAGGGGGGAGGTGTCACGCTATAGGTAAAAAAGAGGTTTGATTGCACAGCCCTTACAGTTAGTAATGATGTGGTTGAGAGCCTCTTAGTAAGGATGCAGGGGAAAACAAAGGAGACGTTGTAGTGGGTGTCTACTACCGATCACCCAGCCAGGATGTAAGGACCAATGAGTTATTCTATAGGGAATTACAAAAGATTTCTGGATTGGTAGCCCTTGTCCTTATGGGAGATTCAACTGACAATACCATATTGCAATGATGAGCAGGTCTTGGAAATTCTTGAGGTTTGTGGTAGGTAACTTCTTGTCACAAGTACTCAGAGAACTAATTAGGAAAATGCCCTGCTAGACTTCTGTTTGTGATTAGAGAAGCACTGTGGGGGATGTAATGACAGGTGGCTGTCTTGGTCACAGTGATCATTAAATGGCTGAGTTTAAAATTTTCAGTTAAAGGAGAAAACAGGACAGCAGAGTTTCTATCCTGGACTTCAGGAGAGCAAACTTTAAGCTATTCAGGGAGCTATTTAGCAGAGTACCCTAATCTGCTAATTAGGAATCTGCTCTTGAGAGTTTAGGAGTCCACAAGTGCTAGTTAGTCTTTAAGAACCACCTTTTAGAAACACAGGAGCACGCAATCCCACTGTGCCATAAGTAAAACAAGCAGGGCAGAAGACCAGGTTGGCTGAACAGGGAGCTCCTCCTGGAGCTCCAGAGGAAAAAGAAACTGTATGATTTCTGGAAGTAGCGTAAGGCTTTACAGGAAGAGTACACAGTGGTGATACATTTATGCAGAGAGAAGATATGAAAAGCCAAAGCTCAATTAGAGTTGAAACTGGACAGCATTGTTTTCAGGTAACAAGAAGGGTTTTTTTAAGTATTTTAATAACAAGAGGAGGTCTAAAGAAAGTGTTTGACTGATACATGTTCCAGATGGTCATCCAACTAATAGGGATGAAGAAAGAGTAAAGGCAGTCAATGGGGTTTTTTTCCTCAGTCTTTAATAATACTGGTAGACCTTGGGCTACCCAGTCCCCTGAGTCAGAGAACCATGAGCACAGGAACAGCTGCTTTCCATTTGTGAACACTGAAATTGTAAGGGACCAGCTGTATCAGCTGAATGTTCACAAGTACATGGGACCTGATGAGGTTCATCCCAGAGTACTGAACGAGCTGACAGATGTTATGGCAGGACCCCTCTTGATCATCTACCAAAGGTCTGTGGATGTCCCTGCTGACTGCAGGCTAGTCAATGTTCCTGCAAAAATTATGGAGAATATTATACTGAGTACTATTGAAAGGCATTTAAGAAATAATGCAATCATCAGGCACAGTCAACATGGGTTCACAAAGGGAATGTCCTGTTTAACTAATTTTATATTCTTCTACAATAAGGCCATTCAGAAAGTGGACAAAGGGAAGGTGGTGGATGCAGTTTTTCTGGATTTTAGTCAGGCTTTTGACACTGTCCCTCACAGCATCCTTCTGGACAAGTTGTCCAGCTGTGGGATGAGCAGGTTGATGGTGCACTGGGTGAAGAACTGTCCGAAAGGCAGAGCTCAACAGGTTGTAGTGGACGTAGCTACATCTGGCTGGTGACCAGTCACCAGCAGTGCTCCTCAGGGTTCAATTCTAGGACGAGGGCTGTTCAATATATTTATCAACAATCTGCATGCAGGAGTTGAACACACCATGAGCAAATTTGCTGGTAATAGCAAACTGGGTGGTGTTCTTGACTCTCCTGAGGGACAGAAGGCCTTGCAGAGGGATACATTGAAGAATTGGGCTATGATTAATGGGATGAAATGTAACAAGTCCAAATCCTGTGCAACCTGCTCTAGGTGGACCTGCTCTGGCAGGAGGGTTAGACCAGATGATCTCTAGAGGTCCCTTCCAACCCTTACCTTTCTGTGATTCTGTGATCTTGCACCTAGGACAGAGTAACACTGGGCAAAAGTGCGCGCTGGGAGAGGAGTGTCTGGAGAGCAGCCCTGCAGAAAGCGAGCTGGGGCTGCTGGTGAACAGCAGGCTAAATACGAGTCAGCAGCGTGCCCCGGCAGCCAAGAGGGCAAACCGTGCCCTGGGATGCATCAAACACAGCGCCCCCAGCTGGTGGAAAGAGGGGATTATCCCGCTGTGTTCAGTGTTGGTGTGCCCTCACCTTGAGTACTGTGTGCAGCTCTGGGCCCCACAGCTTAAGAATGACGTGAAGGTCTTGACTGCATCCAAATGTGGACAGCAAAGCTGGTGAAACGGCTGGAAGAAAAGTCCTATGAGGAACTCCTAAGCG
>VZSF01011150.1:22852-73258 GCA_013398295.1 Chionis minor
CCATAAGTAAAACAAGCAGGGCAGAAGACCAGGTTGGCTGAACAGGGAGCTCCTCCTGGAGCTCCAGAGGAAAAAGAAACTGTATGATTTCTGGAAGTAGCGTAAGGCTTTACAGGAAGAGTACACAGTGGTGATACATTTATGCAGAGAGAAGATATGAAAAGCCAAAGCTCAATTAGAGTTGAAACTGGACAGCATTGTTTTCAGGTAACAAGAAGGGTTTTTTTAAGTATTTTAATAACAAGAGGAGGTCTAAAGAAAGTGTTTGACTGATACATGTTCCAGATGGTCATCCAACTAATAGGGATGAAGAAAGAGTAAAGGCAGTCAATGGGGTTTTTTTCCTCAGTCTTTAATAATACTGGTAGACCTTGGGCTACCCAGTCCCCTGAGTCAGAGAACCATGAGCACAGGAACAGCTGCTTTCCATTTGTGAACACTGAAATTGTAAGGGACCAGCTGTATCAGCTGAATGTTCACAAGTACATGGGACCTGATGAGGTTCATCCCAGAGTACTGAACGAGCTGACAGATGTTATGGCAGGACCCCTCTTGATCATCTACCAAAGGTCTGTGGATGTCCCTGCTGACTGCAGGCTAGTCAATGTTCCTGCAAAAATTATGGAGAATATTATACTGAGTACTATTGAAAGGCATTTAAGAAATAATGCAATCATCAGGCACAGTCAACATGGGTTCACAAAGGGAATGTCCTGTTTAACTAATTTTATATTCTTCTACAATAAGGCCATTCAGAAAGTGGACAAAGGGAAGGTGGTGGATGCAGTTTTTCTGGATTTTAGTCAGGCTTTTGACACTGTCCCTCACAGCATCCTTCTGGACAAGTTGTCCAGCTGTGGGATGAGCAGGTTGATGGTGCACTGGGTGAAGAACTGTCCGAAAGGCAGAGCTCAACAGGTTGTAGTGGACGTAGCTACATCTGGCTGGTGACCAGTCACCAGCAGTGCTCCTCAGGGTTCAATTCTAGGACGAGGGCTGTTCAATATATTTATCAACAATCTGCATGCAGGAGTTGAACACACCATGAGCAAATTTGCTGGTAATAGCAAACTGGGTGGTGTTCTTGACTCTCCTGAGGGACAGAAGGCCTTGCAGAGGGATACATTGAAGAATTGGGCTATGATTAATGGGATGAAATGTAACAAGTCCAAATCCTGTGCAACCTGCTCTAGGTGGACCTGCTCTGGCAGGAGGGTTAGACCAGATGATCTCTAGAGGTCCCTTCCAACCCTTACCTTTCTGTGATTCTGTGATCTTGCACCTAGGACAGAGTAACACTGGGCAAAAGTGCGCGCTGGGAGAGGAGTGTCTGGAGAGCAGCCCTGCAGAAAGCGAGCTGGGGCTGCTGGTGAACAGCAGGCTAAATACGAGTCAGCAGCGTGCCCCGGCAGCCAAGAGGGCAAACCGTGCCCTGGGATGCATCAAACACAGCGCCCCCAGCTGGTGGAAAGAGGGGATTATCCCGCTGTGTTCAGTGTTGGTGTGCCCTCACCTTGAGTACTGTGTGCAGCTCTGGGCCCCACAGCTTAAGAATGACGTGAAGGTCTTGACTGCATCCAAATGTGGACAGCAAAGCTGGTGAAACGGCTGGAAGAAAAGTCCTATGAGGAACTCCTAAGCGCTTTGGGCTTGTCTAATGTGCAGAAAAGGAGGCTGAGGGGTGACTTCCTTGCTCTCTAGAGCTCCCTGGGGAGGGGAAGTCCAGAGGGAGGCCCTGATCTCTTCTCCCTGGGGTCCTGTGACAGGACAGGTGGGAATAGTTCAAAGCTGTGCTAGGGGAGGTCTAGACTGGACATTAGGAAGCATTCCTTTACTGAGAGGGTGGTCAAATATTGGAACAGGTTTCCTAGAGAGGTGGCTGATGCCCCAAACCTGTCAGTTTTTAAAAGGCATTTGGACAATGACCTTGACAACATCATTGAACTTTGTCAGCCCTGAATCAGTCAGGCAGTTGAACTAGATGATTGCTATAGGTCCCTTAAAATTAAAACAGTCTATTCTGTTCTGTTCTATTCTATTGCATTCTATTCCATACATGGCTAAAAAATTATTCAACAGGTTGGTACTTTATTTTTTTTTGTTACTTTCTGCATTGCATGTTTAGTCTCTGTGTGCAATATGCTGTTGCTGGAGCTTGTAATTGCCTATAAGACTGATGGTGTATTGTTCTACCTAATGAAATGTAAAATTGGCTTTTGAAATAAACAAAAGAAAAAAGTTAAATCATAAAAAAGAAGGATGTTAACTGCAGACCTTTGTGTTTCAGACTACGAGAAAAGTGTACCCTTCATGATGACTTCTTTCATTACTATGGTTGCCTGGTGGCAACTTCAGTAGTAAAAATAGCCAGAGACTTTTGAGGTACAAACACAAAAGAAGGAAAAATGAATTCTCTAAACTGAAACTTTCTTAAACCAGTCTCTCCTATTGAATTTGAGAGTGAGGATAATTGTTTCTGTCATGTAAGTTTCAAGACTTTTTCACTGAACAACTTTAGCTGAAAAAATTTCAAAGTTCAGTGTATATGGCCTAGGGTGAAACCCCAAAAATCATGTAAACAAACATATTTAGGAGCAAGACATTCAGCTAGTTTAAATCAGTTGGTACCAACGACAGTTTTTCATTAACTAAAGATCAGGGCACACACATAGATGTTATACATTGGTGTTATTTCTACCTTTACCTTCCACTTCCTCTTTCAGGTTGAGACCTCCGTATAGAGGCTAATACTGGAGTATTATATTTTATAAATGGCGTACTTCAGCAAAGCAATAGAAAGACTTTACCAGTGATTATCTGAAGACATAGAATTAACTGTTTAATAAATACCACTTAAATTCAAAAAATATCACCTTTTTTTTTTCTCCCACCTCTCTTACTGATACTATTTTTCTGCCTTCCTCTGAAGAAAAGTTGCTTTCTAAATACTTTTAAAACTAAAAAATTTTGTTTCTAAATATGCAGGTAAGGACAGACAAAGGCTGCAGGATCGGCAGCAGTGTTCAGACACCTAAATCCTTTCATTTTGATGCCTCACAACCAAAGATAATCCCACCAAGATGTCTGTCTCTATCATAAGGTGTGTAAACAATATTGAAAGCCAGGCCCCCAGAGACCAGCTAGGCGTTCTTTCAGAGCTCCTTTATGCACAGAAATATCATGAGAATAATCTGTAAGATTCAATTCGTGGGCAGCTTAAATGAACCCATTTTGTCATGCCATGAGTTGCTGCATTTCACCAGGCAGACAGTAATAGCATCTGAAGTCATGTTCCAGCTCTGGCTTGCAACCATGTGGACAAATCCAGAAAAGGTAGATAAACAAGCTGGAGTAAGAAAGCAGTTAAAACTGCAGGATAAATTAATAAGATTACTCATCCTGCAATTCAAGAGTTTATCACGTAAGTACTACCTGTATTTATACACCTTTATAAATAGATGCTTCTCTTCCATACCTCTCATTATTGACTTTGTGCCAACCAATGTCTGTCAGCTTAGGTTTCAGCTAAGTTGGGAAGTGGGTGTTAACCAGGACTGTTTGCGAATGTGTTTTTCAGTATTTTCACCTATGCCAGTTTCTTTTTGTTCCACGTTTTAACTGACCATCTTCTTTCCATGAAGTGGTTTTTCATGCAATTCAGTAACTTATGTCTTGCCTTTAGGCAGCATAACTTTACCTGTAAAAGAAAAATAGTTTAGTAGGACTCTGTTGAACTGGATTTCTTTAGCTTTGGACAAATAAAACTCTACTGCTCTAGTACTCCTGAAGGGTAAGTTTTCTTTGTATCAGATAAAGAGGATAGAATTTTCTTAGAAACTAGCTACAGGAAGTTAGAAATTCCTCACTTATTTTAGCCATTCTCAGCTTGACCCATGGAGTCTGGGGGAAAGGGTTGCACAATGACTGGAAAATACTTTCTATTTGACCAGATACAAAAACATAATTGAAGTGTTGATTTGATTCAACTTACTGCACTCAAAGTCATATATGAAATGCTTAGATAATTCCTTCAGATAGCTGCATTGCTGGAGAAAGAGTAGAAAAATGTGTTGTGAGGACAGTGTATGTCTTATCTGACTGAGAAGATCTGTATGATGCTAAGACATCCAAACCTTTCTATGCAGTATGAAGCTGCAACTTTATGCTTAGAAGCAATTTTTGATTATGATGATTAACATCTAATTTTCATTCACGTCCTTGCTATGTAAAATCCTCTGACATATTTTCGTTACAGTAGACCATTACTCTCTCCACTAAAAAATACTTCAGTGAAACCTTTAGTGGAATGACTGATTATTTTTAATACTTCTAATAAGGCCTTCAATCAAAAGTTTCTACTTACCCTGTGATCCATTTCAGGCATCAATTGAAGTTAAAAACAAAGCAGTTTTTTGTTATGTTTCAAACTATCAGGCTTTATTATGATCGCTGAGAGGGGAAACAATATAGCAATATCCTTAATGAATTTTACTGTTCTCCACTGGATATATTATTTAATATCAAATGGTAAGATGTGATGAACATTGTGAGGCTAGGGAGGATGAAGCATGGCCTGAGGCATCCTCTAGTCTCTGAAGCATTGTGGATACGTAGATTATTTTTTTTTAAGTGAAAAAATCACTTCATATGGCAAGCCAGACAGCATTTCAGGGTTCATTACAGCCCCAAATTGATTCCACTGATGGTGATCTACAGAGATTTCACTAGCCTCCCTTCATTCTACATTATGGTGGAGTTATGGGGTTGGTCTTCATACCAAAGGGATACTTTTCATTTTAGAATAAGGCTCCTAATGTAAGTGTTGTTCTTAACGAGCCACCGCACATCAGTTTCTTTTCCAGTAATAGAATCAGAAATTCCTTTCTGACCAGCTGCAATGTAAATGGACGAGACCTTTGAGAATTATAAGGGAAAGTAAAGTCATGACAGATTCCGTGTGTAAGTCACAGAAGACCAAATACTTTTGCTTCGTCTCTCCCCTTCCCCTTCCCCTTCCCCNTTTCTGATGTCCATATTGGGGACTGCTTGATTCTATCAATATCACAGCTATGGATTCCAGATGGAAAATATGCTTCAATTTTTCCTCAAGCCTATACAGACTATTAAGACTGTCTTTCATTGTAGGTCAGCCTAGTAAAATCTACTCTTGAATAACCTTATATCTGTTTCTTCAGTGTATAACTGTGAATGCCAATAGTTTATGATTATGTTTAACTGCTGCCAGATGAAAAATGGAAACAGTATGGAAAGAGGGTGAAAAACACCAGAAAAGCTCATAAAAATATAAGGGTTATCAGTGTGGATACTACTGTCATTTGTTTCTGAGGGATGTGATAAATGCAGATAGATCTGAACTCTTTCAAACCACATAAATATCCTCCTCTGTAAAGATTTGTAAGTTTGCACCATTTTTTCATCTGCCTCCAGAACACACCTCTTGAAACAATCCCTTTAAAGATCTCAGCAACTGGCCTTTAAAGGGGATGAGATATAGCTGCTTGAAAGACTGTTGATGAAACTATTGATGTACTGATGTATTGATGTATTGTTGATGTATTATTTAAATTCATTTGTAAGTATACAGAAGAATCGTAAACCATACCAAAATAATCAAACACAAATAAAAGCCTAACCATGTCTGTATATAATTACAAAGGAGTCTCGGTTCCAGAATTTAGGCCTGAACTCACTTGGAACGTAAAGGATCTGAAACATACATCAAAACACGGATCATGATCTGGCAGTACTCAAAGAATCAAAGTTACATAAGACAAACAGAGTTTTGAATTTAGTTCCAAATGAAAGAGTCTGGAATGTCTGCATTTTGGTTTCCATTAAATAAAGAGAGTAGCACATTTTTCAGAGTAATCAAATTGCATGTTTCTTCCAGTAAATTGTTAACTACACTATATGAACACACACACTCATAGGCAAATTCTTCAACATATGACCACCCAAACACCCACACTTACCAATTTGCAGACAGTCCTTCCCACACAGTTAACTCACCATGTCATTTTAGGCAGGGGCTTGCACAACTTTTGTAAATAGCCCCTTCTTCAGCAAAGAGACTGCATCATTTGTATGGGGATACTACCTACATACGTGTATATCTTAACCAAAATCTATAGCAATCAAACTTCACTTTCTATAACCTGACTGGCACAAACAGTGTAATACACATGAAAAACATATAATCAGAGATCCTAAGAAGAAAATTTAATGAAGATAACCCACAAAGTAGACTCATAAATAAATCCTCTGAATCAATTCACAGTGTCAGTGATACCTCCCTGTCCAATTTTATGTCAACACTCTAACATGTATGAATTATTAACTTTATTAGAACCAGGTGACAAAATAGTTCATATTTACAGGTGAAATTATTATTATTATTTGGCTCTGAAAAAAGTTGCTAAATATGTGAAAAATTAACAATACAGCAGACGAGTGTATTGCTCCATTTGTATATGAAAATTAGTACCAGGACAGACGTTTTGATGTGGGAAACTTTTAAACTACAGAATTATCTTAAGATAGGAATAAAAATAAACATTAGATTACAGTGGGTGGTCTGTCATACTGAATTTCAAGCTGAAATAAAATCAGAAAAGATTAATGGCTCTTTTCTTTGAAGCAATGGATGAAGAATGCCATCCTGCACCAAAATCTTCCTGAGCGCTTGGAGAAAATCAGATGGAAGAACAAGCTGCTTATTTACCATCTTTCCTGAATCTCCAACATGCGCATACACACAAACACACAAAGATGCGATTTGCACTACAGTGGGCCTACTATAACTACTAAACTCCTTTTGTTTTGTTTTCCAGTATAATCTGTTCAGTAAAAAAGAGGTGCTATAGTCACCCAATTGATAAAGGTAATTTTTAGTCCCATTGCATTTGTATTGCAAGTTCCATGTAAACTACATTGTATACAAACTTTATTGCATATAAACATACATATAAACCATATAGGCTATTCCCTTTGTACACAGTGTCGCATTTTAAATTTCATTTCAGTGTGGACTGGCTAAAATTTTACTTCAGAGTTCAGGCTCCTTCTTTCCACAAAAAAGTTATTTGAAGTCCGTAAGTAACCCTGGATGAACTCTTTCTACGTCAATAAAACAGTGTAACGCATTGGTGCTACCAATAATGCAGGCTTCTGTAGAAATTTCTATCTTAGCAATTATCAACATCTACAATAGGGTCTACAAAACTGCACAAAAGAAAATCGTAATTAACAAATTATATAATATCCTTGGCCTGTAACAGGGCTAGTGTGGCCAGCAGGAGCAGGGAAGTGATGATGCCCCTGGGCTCAGCACTGGTGAGGCCGGTGTGTTCAGTTTTGGGCACCGCAGTGTCGGAGAGACCTTGAGGTGCTGGAGCATGTCCAGAGAAGGGCAACGGAGCCGGTGAGGGGTCTGGAGAACAAGTCTTATGAGGAGCGGCTGAAGGAACTGGGATTGTTTAGCCTGGAGAAAAGGGGGCTGAGAGGATTCTTTAGCACTCTCTACAACAACCTGAAAGGAGGTTGTAGCAAGGTGGGCTTTAGTCTCTTCTGCCAAGTAACAAGCGATAGGACAAGAGGAAACGGCCTCCAGTTATGCCAGAGGAGGTTTAGATTGGATATTAGGAAAAACTTTTTCATGGAAAGGGTGGCCAAACATTGGAACAGGCTGCCCAGGGAAGTGGTGGAATCACCATCCCTGGAGATACTTAAAAGATGGGCAGACGAGGTGCTGAGGGACATGGTTTAGGCAGTGTTAGGTTTATGGTTGGACTCGATGATCTTAAAGGTCTCTTCCAACCTAGGTGATTTTGTGATTCTGTGAACAGTACTATATATAATGGAAAACACGGTACCAATTTCCCAATGCTGGTATGAAGGGTTACATACCATTATTATGTAGGTCTTCGTACAACTTCTCTCCCAGTGCAGTCTGGAAGTTTCCAAATTTACCTTATCTCCTCTGTACATGTAATCATAAGTGTCTTGGGAATACTAGTTGCCCTGTTACCCAGGGCCACCTCAGGAGACTCATAAGCAATGTCCATGCCAGCAATTACCATCCAACAGGATAACAAAGAATAAAAAATATTATAAAATCTAGTTTACAACCGCTTTTTTTCATGTGTGTTCTAAAAAGTAAACTATGGAGTTAAGACAATTAATATGACAAGTAGATTTGGAGTCTTTCTGAGCCAAACCATCAGAAAATCACAGTGAATTTAGAAAGTGGAGCTGCCCTCGGTAAAGGAATACACTGGAACAAGCAGAGGGCTCCATTCAGTGCAGATGTCACAGAAAATGAACTGAATTGATAGATGCGTTATTGAGAGAAAGAGTAAGTTTGAATGGGTTCCCTTATTGTGTGTGTTTCCTTTTCTTGCGTTTCTGTTTTGGTTTTTTTTTTAAGAAGAACTGAGGCTTAGCTATGGGTCACCTTGGATGGCTACACAGAAGATATATCTCATCTCTAAAAACCACATAATTCTCTAACCAGTCAGTGCCAAGGCGATTGACAACACTGTTTCATCTGTTAGAGAAACAATAGGAGTCCCTATACAAAAAATAATAATAAATCAGATAACAAATCAGTGTTTGATCCCTAAAATACTAACAAGATCTAGAGAGGCAACAGATATAAAAAGTTCCATCCCTTTCTTCAACAACTGCAATATCATTTCCATTATTTCTCCAGGCTCCCATTCTGAATTCAAAGCAATTTATCTGAAGTTCAGACACTGTCAGTGTGATTTAGTTTCAGTTTTATGGCAACTGCAGGTCTCTAATAAGTATGCTCCTTTCATTGATTTTGTTCCCCTTCAGCTGCTGCTGTAAGTGTAATTGAAATTTTTGGTTTTTTCCCCTAACTTTTTTTTTACTGATGGAAGAGCAATCAGAGCGGTGTCTTACAAGTTTTATATAACTTATTAATAAGAAATACAGTTTCTCCTAGAAATGGACTTCCATAATAGCCATTATTACATTCATATTAATAGATCACCTAATTTTGCATATATGATTTTACATACTTTCAGTTTTTCTTGACTAAGTAACCTAAAGAACAGACAGAATCTTTTTTTTTATTTATGCACACCTAATTGGATGTTACCATCTACTTATTTAATCTGTTGATGTTACTTTAACTAATTTCACCAGTGTCTCAAACTGGCATTTTAGCAGTATAACACTGGTTTCTGCCATCTTGGTATACAGGCTGGTTGATGTACAGGTGTGTCTATGCTTTGTCCATCAGTGTACAAGACAGTATGTGGTATAAGACTCATACCTGCTTCTCCACCTACAGATGTCAAGGGAATGAAAAATCTTGCCTAAGGAGAGCTTAAATGAAAGAAATTAATTATGCATTTAGTTCCGAAAACAGTCAGGTCACTCTGACTTCCAGGGAAGCTGCTCCAAAGGCCGGTTCCTGGTAAAGGTTTTGTCTTCAACACTGGCAAGCTTCTCAGGGTGCCTGGTGACACATGTGATCTAACAGGACATCACTGTCACAGGGAGGGCAGTTGCCTGGGATGGAAAGGTGATCTCCCATTGAGCTAGAATTGTTCCTATGAACAATTTTAAAAACTACACTCAAATATATTTCAAATGCAAATTAAATGGAAATCCAGTGCACAAAGTAGAGTCACTGGTTGGGGTGTTCATAGTGGCAACTTATTTGGCTTCATTCTGGACACAACTACAGATTTTGTGTGCACATGATGCTCCAACACAAGATACGTGTAATGTGGGAAACGGAATCTGGAATAGCAAAGGTTTTTTGCACTCATATGCAGGCAGTTTTCAGTCACTCAGCAGTCATAGCACTGACGAAATAAAATGAATATAAAGGCTGCAGAATGGACTAGAAACTTATAGTCAGAGTAATGAAACAGTCAAGAAATTGAAAGAATTTCTTTTCCCTGCCTGGTTCAGCTGTGTCCAGCTGTTATCCTCTTCATCCTGAATTGAATTTAGCTGAGCTAGCAAAAAATGTAGCCAAGGCTCCAAAATATTGCAGACTGCAATCTGCACTCAGGCTCATTGGAAGTATCCAACAACACTCTCAAAGAATCAATTAATAAAGCAACAAAGATGACTGAGCTTTTCCATGCCTACTTTCTGTGATCATTGTGGATTTTGATGTATCAAACATTTTTATTGCCCTTACAGGGAGAAACCACATTCTTTACAGTTAATTGCACGTGAGAGGCTCCTCAAGGAAAATGCTAGGTGGGTCTGAGTGCCGAGTATAACCAGAAGGTGCTGTCTTCTCAGCCACAAATTGAGGTTTCACAGAGAATGATCCAGAGCACAAGCAGCTCTGGTGTTGATGACATTCTTTTTACCCATCTCAGCATTTTGGTAGGTATTTGGACCCCTTTATCCAAAAGGCTCAGCTTGAAGAGGATTCTTGGCAAGTCCCTTGCTTTATGTCTGCCCACAAGTACCTGTCCTGATAGCAGACATGAGATTGGGACAGACAAAGAGAGGCTGAGGAACCTACCCAGGCTCCTCTGTATGAGTGTTGGTGAGGTGACCAAAGGAAGCATCCCTGGTCGCTACCATGGGGCTGCGTGGGGAATGTACTCCCTTTAGCACAGAGGAGCACTGAGCCCTGGTGCGAGACTTTGGATAGCCCAGTCAACACTACTCAAAAACTGACTAAAACCGAGTGTCGCACTGTAACATTGCATTGCATTCTTTACGCTGCTATCTATTATGCACATCAGGCACTGCTATTACACAACGCAGTTACTCAAACAACAAATTCAGTATAATAGTGTGATAAATGGAGAGGCATGGTAGTACAGTTCTGTGAAATACAGAGAAACAAAAATTACTCCTATCAAAATCTTAGAAAAGCACTGAACAGCCTCTGCAAAATGACAAAATATAGCGTTCTCACACTCTTACATTGCTCCTGTTTCTAAATTAGCAGTGGGTTGGGGGGGGATTTTTTTCCATCAATAGAGGGGTAATGTATTGATTTCAGCCTGGCCTGCTTTGGGTGCCACAGTTAATTAGAGACCTCACGGTGTGAGGATGTAACACTGGTGTTTCAGTCTCTGCTTCCCACGGAGAGGCAGTTATCCTTGACTCAGGGCAGCTGACAATCCTGTCTGTTATTAACCAAGCCCCAGACATCTGTGGTTTCAAAATCATAATCCTTGGATGCATGTAATCAAAGTGATAGCACACGGAGTTGCAGTGCCAGCTACATTTCATTTCCACAATAGCTATCAAGCCTCCTGCAAAAATGAAAGTATTACAAACGAGTAAATAATCACCTCAAAATATGTTTGGGGAAAAAAAAAAAAATCCAGCAAATATTTTAACGCAGATTAGCTAATAGTCCCTTTAGTGTGGATCTTTGTTATAATGGATATTAATGCTTTTTGATGTCTCCTTTCCAACCCTGATGAGAAAAAGCCAGTGAATCAGCGGATTAGACTCTGAGAGAACCAGTGACTGAAGATAATCACTTTCAGAGCACACACAAAAGGGGCTGTGGTTTCCTCCAGCAGTGGAAAGAGAGTGTGATCCTCTTCCTCTTTGGTCTGCCTTTTGTTCACATCCCTCTTTCTCATTTTCCTTCCTTAATCTCACAATAATATCCTGTCTTGTCTGCTGCCCTGAAGGTTTTCTTAATATAGTCATAAAAAGCTGCCAATGTATTTTTAAAAAGTCAGAATAATAAAAGTTTAAAGCCATGCTGGGGAGAAAGCTGTAAACAATCAGCACTGATATTTATTTAAACCTTTGTATTTAGTTTAAAGGTGAAATAAAGTAAGATTCTAAAAACACCCTCTAACCAACTACACATATGTAGGTCCTGATCCTGCATGGCGACCAATGTTGTCTGACAGCAGCCCCATTTCCTAGGCGTCGAAACACAGCTTGTTTAACATTTTGTGCGACTGGGCTCTTTGATACCAATCCACTAAGGGGTAAACCTGTCTAAGGAGTAAATCTGGTGCAGTAAAGTGTAATAGAAATTCAGCCTCCTGGACTGCAGGGACGATGCATGGAAGTACACAGTGTCATCCACAGAGCTCACATCTCCAGTGCAGAGGGACAAAGGAATGCAGATAAAGCTAGATAATTTAAATCTGCTGGCCCTCAGCAAAAGACAGAATCTCCCTTCTGTTGGAAAGCAACATCTGCAGAGAAAAAGAACACCATCATTTACAGTGAATTTCTACCTGACGAGAAGTCCCTGCTCTGATATCTTTTTTCTCAAAATAGCAGACCCTGCAAACCTCCAAACAACTGGTTCACAGGTACTAGCACAGTACCAGCCTCCAGGAGAGAGAGCAAGGCAACAGCACAGGCAAACTCAGACTGCTGTGAAAACAGAAAATGAGGTGCAGGTTTCAAGTGGTTTTGTGTTTGTTCCCTTTTTTTCTTTCATTAGCTCAGCTGACATAGAATACGAGCTACTCATTCCAAATTTTTAAAAGAGGCAAAATACAGAAATAAGAGAGTACCTCCTTCCTGGGGAACTCTGAAAACAACCTGACCCTTAAGAACAAAGGAGGAGAGGGCTTTAAAAACCAGCACTATCTATGCCCACCGAAAAATTGACCGCAGCACTCAGATCAATATAACCACAAGCAGACATACTGCCTGACAGATCCCTCCGCAACACTCTGTGTAACGAAATGGTATCTTTCCATATTTCTTAGAAGTTTGGAGGACACCAGAAGCAAAAGTTTCTTTATCAAAATAAAGACAAGGTGTGACACATATTTTGCCTCACAGTTCAAACAGTGAATAAATTGCACTTCCTTCATTTTAGGTTTCATTCTGTTAAGTTTGTATTGTGTCAATATATCTTCATAATCTTAGTGTAATGTTAGCTGTTAGGGTATCTGTAATACTCATTAAATGCCACAGGCTGTACTGGGTTCAGTACACCACAAAATGCAGCACTTTCACATCAAATTAGTGTCTTAATATCTGATTCCCACTGTACTTAATGTATATGCTTAGCAATTCCTTGCTGGAAACAAATTGGTTCATCAATTAATTATCCTCACTAATCTAGTGAAAAGATTAAATAGAAATCTCATTTACTGAACAGTAATAACTTCAAAGCTATAGATTCAGCTAATCTTCTAACTCATCTGAGGTATATTTAGGTAAAGATAAAAACAGCAAAGATCTCATAAAGCAGCTTTGTTATACAATTATAAATAAATAAAAAAAAACCACAAACCCCCCTGTATTTTCTGGAAGTACATCCTGGTATATATCCTAATTATACTCAGCTGTAACTAATGGTAAGTTTATGGACATGAATGGAAAAAGCAACAGAAGTGCAAAATTTGTCAAAATATTTTTTTAATATTAAATCCTCCACTCTGCTCTGGTGAGACCCCACCTGCAGTACCGGGTGCAGCTCAGGGCCCCCAAAGACAAGAAGGACATGGACCTGTTGGAGCAAGTCCAGAGTAGGGTCACGAAGATGATCAGAGGGCTGGAGCACCTCTGCTAGGAGGACAGGCTGAGAGAGTTGGGGTTGTTCAGCCTGGAGAAGAGAAGGCTCCAGGGAGACCTTATAGAAGCCTTCCAGTACCTAAATGGGGCCTACAGGAAAGATGGGGAGGGACTCTTTATCAGAGAGTGTAGTGATAGGACGAGGGGTAATGGTTTTAAACCAGAAAAAGGTAGATTTAGATGAGATATTAGGAAGAACTTTTTTTATTGTGGGGGTAGTAAGACACTGGCACAGGTTGCCCAGGAAAGTTGTGGATGTCCCATCCCTGGAAGTGTTGAAGGCCAGGCTGGATGGGGCTTTGAGTAACCTTGTCTAATAGGAGGTGTTGCTGCTCATGGCATGGGGGTTGGAAGTAGATGATCTTTAAGGTCCCTTCCAACTCTAACCATTCTATGATTCTATGGTAACAGAAAACACCGCATAACCAAAGCTCAATATAATTCCTGGCTTTTATCAGGAATAGTGTGCCCAGCAGCACTAGGCAAGTGATTGTCCACCTGTACTCGGCACTGGTGAGGCTCCACCTCAAATACTGTGTTCAGTTTTGGGGCTCACTACAAGAAAGACATTGAGGTGCTGGACCATGGCCAGAGAAGGGCAACAAAGCTGGTGAGGGGTCTAAAGAAGAAGTTTCATGAGGAGCAGCTGAGGGAACTGGGATTGTGCAACCTGGAGAAAAGGAGGCTGAGGGGAGACCTGATCACTCTCTACAATGACCTGAAAGGAGGCTGTAGCCAGGTGGAGGTCAGTCTCTTCTTGTCCATAGGACAAGAGGAAATGGCCTCAGGTTGGGCCAGGGGAGGTTCAGAGTGGAAATTAGGAAAAATTTCTTCACTGAAAGGATTATCAAGCATTGGAACAGGCTGCCCAGGAAAGTGGTGGAATCACCATCCCTGAGGTATTTAGAGGACATTTAGACATGGTTTAAGGACATGGTTTAGGGGTGTTTTTGGCAGTGTTAGATTGATGGTTGGACTTGATGATCTCAAACGTCCCTTCCAACCTAGGTGATTCAATGATTCTGTGATTCTAAAGAGCAAGCTGATGCCATTTTCCAAGACCAATCCAATTAAGTGCACTAATTTCAACAATATGAGCATTGAGGAATCAACTCTTAATCAAAACATGAACAAAGCGTGCACGGTGCAATTATCTAAGTGGTGTGCTGGGCTATAGTACAAATGCTTAAGAAACAAAATCATCACTCCAGTTTTTATTAAAAGTTACTGAGAATGATACTCATTTCTTTGTGGTTTTCAACAAAGAGACAGTATCATAATTTAATAGCTTGTTTAAAATAAATTACTGTTACAGAATCTGCCTCCAATGGGTAATGCTTTGACACCTTTAGCTAAGTTAGTATGGAACTACTATGACAGCTTTAGCTAAGTTAGCATGTATCTGACACCACCTACTATTTCATGGGCAGACATCTAAGATCTAGAGAAGAAAAAAGAAAAACCTGTTTAAAATAATTGCAAGGAGGCAACAGTGGTTGAAATAATGAAAGAAAGCACTAGGTGTGAAAGTCCAATTTAAAACAGTTATCTTGAAAGTACAGAACAACTGCCATTGTCTCTTAAAAACCTGAAAGAAAAATAGGAAATACACCCATCAGGTTGAAGTAGCTACCAGATGCTATCCAGTATCTTCCTACCCAAGAGCTAATCAAAGCCCCACTTCAGTACCAGGCTCCATGCAAATGAACAACTGTACTCTCACAGCCCTGATGGCTTCTCGAGGGATACAGGAAGGTGCAAGCACCCACCTCTGCAGGCACAACTGCAAGATTAGATGTTAGCTGGGGCACTGGTGAGAGGACAGTGTATGCTACATTGACAGTGCTTGATGAGGAAGGAAAAGCCAGTCAGCATCACCAAATGGATCTTAGTTTGTTCCATGAAGCATCATGGTATTGAGACTCCATTAAAACTGAGTATTTACACTTTATTTTCTTACTCGGGAGACTCTTCTCCATACATAACAGGTCATATATCAGAAGACTAATTAAGTGTTCTTGGCTTAGAAAAGCAAAAAGTGGTATTTTACAGAGATAAACACTTACTAACACAGTTCAGAGTACATGTGTTTGTTTTTAAATGACAGAAAAAATGCATTGTTTTTCTTCAGAATCACAGTTCATTAAACATAATTGCTTAAAAAGTAAATCATATAATAAATGTTTTCCTTGAAATTATTTAATACTGTCTTAAGAGTCAGGTGTGATGATCTGTTTTAACTACTGAGATGATAATAATATTCTGTATAAACAGCAATGAAAAATGTGTGTGTGTGTATTTTCTTTTCCTTCCAATTGTATAGAGTTTTCATACCAACAAATGAGTAGCAGATAAGTTGCAAGTCAAAATTTGTAAAATTAGTTTTGGCACGAAAAATCTTTGAGTTTATTTTAAGCAAAAGATATCCTCAATAAAAGGATAAAATATGCTTGTAATTTTATTATTATATTAGTATGTATAATATACATAGTCAGCTAAAAAACAGTTGATGCTTTCCTCAACCTAATAAGAGATTGTACCTGAAATATGGTACCTCAAAAGCGAACTTGTAGAGTATTGACTTTCGGTAGTCATTTGGCCAAGAATTCTTCTGAAAAACAATTCAACTCTATTAATCATAAAATATTCTCTAGGTAGAAAACACTGATTTTTAATAGCTGGTTATATCACTTTCTGAGACATGGAAGGGCCAGGTAAAACTCTTTGCTCCTCCCCTTGGAGGAGGGATTCAGCATATTTTGTCCATCTTTCATAAGTACTCTAATGGATTAGTCTTACTAAAACCTCAAATTATTTTCTTTGAGGTATATTTCCTCCTAGATCTTATGAAATTTTGCCCAGAGATGATCAGCCAGAATTTTTTTTTTTCCCTACACATTCATATTTCCATGAAGAGTTTGACTTTTAAGTTGGTGCCTTCCAACAAAACAAATAAAATAACAAATTCTGTTATAATTGAACCACTAAAATTCCCTTTTGCCCTAGAATTGCACAGTCTGGATAAGGCTCAGTCTTCTGCTGCAGATCCATATTACATGTTTAATCCACTAAAATGACATTTTAAAGGTATAGAGCACATGGGTTGATTCACAGACATTCTATGTGGAATGACAAAATGTAAGGGATTTTAATACACAATAGCCATTTCATATTTTTCTGGCATTGTACTTTAATGTGAATCTCAGCATGATAATTCTTGTCCATCTTTTAAATAAAAATTTAAACTCTTTGCTACATCATAACAACCCCAATGAATTCTAATTGAGATCATGACATCTTGGTTTTTTTCAGACACGACTTGAGTGGATTTGACACTTATTCTCAAAATATTTGTTGTACATTTAAGATCTCCATTGTGTAACAAATTGAATCATTCTTTGTCTGCTTCTCCACACTCAATATGCATTTTTTGGTAGTTTCAGGCTTTGAAGCAGGAATGTAGACCTATTTTTGCTGGGAGGCTGAACACATCTCTAGGACACATTTGACATGCCACACATTAATACCTACATTGCCATTAACCAATAGTAATGCTGGAGGACCTTGTGGTTAAGGGCTGTGTTAAATGAAGTCAGGAATGTGAGCCAGTTCCTCAGGCTGTGTATTTCTCTATCCACCTGTAAAACAAACAAAATCATTTCTGTAAAGCATTCATTTTCCAAGGTAAATAACTTGTCTGGTTATATCAAATTCATAAGACCATCCCAACACCCAAAAGAGTCGCAAACTGCAGAGTCATAAAACTCTACCAAAAATGGTTTTACCGTGGTTTTGGGCTTAGTGAAGAAAAACCTGTCCCAGCAGTTTCATGCCTAAACATTTGAAATTACAGCATGGAAGGGGGATGTGTGCATGAATTTGCTAACCTCTCTGCTAAGCCGCAATCCACTCTTCGTACATATTTTCAGGCTTGCTAGCAGTGTGTCATCTGGAATTTATTTCTGAATTTGGCTGTATGTCCTACTCCATATCTAAGCCATTATGACAGTCTAGAGGTGAAATAACATGTAAGAACTTTTCTAAAAATAGATTTCTCTGTAATTTTTCCTTTTACTTTTTGGTAGCACCTCATATTTGAAGTTCGTCTCAGTGGATACATTGAGGACACTGCAGTTTATTGTCATAAGTGGAATTCCTCTGGCCATTGGCACATGGAACACAATTAGAGCAGAGTACCTTGCAAAAGCAAAGGCAGATCCTTTCAAGGTCAGGCCGTCACGAAAATCCTCTCATTCTTTGGAGCTGATCAAGAAAATTACAGCTATTAAAAGGAGAATTTCTCAAAATAATTTCAGCTACCTCTTCTCAAGTGTCTGTTTTGTTCTACAAGCCTTTTTAAGAGGGTTAAATGTTAAAAATAAATAGATACCTGCTCTCCTGTCAGATCTCTGAAAGGCAAAGGGAAATTAGTATATAGCATTAATTTAGTAAATGTATTTGCTTATGAAAAAAACCCCCAAATCTCAACTTTCAGAGCTCATTTAAAAATTACTTTTTTTTCCCCCTAAAAGACAAAGGTTTCAGTAAAATATGTCTGGTTTTTTGAATATTTCAGCAGCAAGGTTTCAGAAAGAAATTGTTAAATAGTAATTAGGGCTTTCAAATTTAGCAGAGGAGAGAATGGAGATTCATATTTTTTTTTTAGATAACCCTCGGTATTCTGAACTAAAGCTATCTGAATTGAGCTCCTCTTTGAAGGAAAACGTGGAAAATTTAATTTAAGGAGGAACATAGGTCTTCAAAACTAATTTTTAAAAAAATCAACCTTTTTCTTCTCATCCTGCATGTTCTGCATATAGATTACACATGAGCAGATATTGGAGACTACATTTCAACACTGTTGGGTCAGATCCAGTCTAAAATTAACGAAATTAGATAAATTTGTTAAACTTGAGGCCTTACATTAAGATAGTTCTGTTTCAAGCAGGATGACCTAAATATTTTCAAATACTCCAAAGTCACTGACATCATAATGTCATGCAAGTTATTATAACTAGAGAAAAAAACTTTTTGGGGGGGTTGTTTTTTGTTTTTTTCACCAAAGAAAACTTGATTTCTTATCATCATTCCTAACTACAATGGGAGAAAGTAAATGTGGGAGAGACCTGGAATCAAGCCACTCTCCATTAACTCCTACATCAATTTGTACAGGGCTGCTCCTAAAATATACAATTTATGGTTTTGATCAGTATACTTTCAAATAAGAAATGAATTCTCAAGTCACAACGCCAAAATATTCTAGGGGTTTTTGAAACTAAATTACAAAGGAAATAGAACATGGATTTTTTTTCTGGTCATCCATTGCTGCTAGATAGAAGAAATAGGAAATAAAACATGTAAGCGTTATTATAGCCAAGACATCATGTTTTCTGCTGTGTGATTTTTTTCTCCCATCAGAAGAGACCAGAATAGCTTTGTAATGAAAATATCCTCATAGAAGTTTTAGAAAAAAACTAAAAACACTGTTCATGAATAATTCAAATTTTATTAGCATTTACTTGTATTACAGTGTAAGACAGAGCGTTGGGAAACATATTCTTATGTTTAAGTAATGTTTTCATTTTACCTGATGGAAAATAGCTGGTAATTCCAGGAAACTTTATGCCTCTAAACCAGAGTTTATTTCTGGATTGCATCTTACAGATTAGTTGGGATCACTAAGGTCACAGAAGAGAATTCTAGGACAGTAACAGGGCATATCCAGGAGCCAAAATGTGAATCCAAGAAGGCTGTTGAGTAGTCCAAGAAAAGAGCACCCAGGAAATATAGCACAGTAATCCCACATAGAATAAGCCTGTCAAGAACCAAGGCTAGCAATGACAAGGATTCGTTAAATTGCATTATACCAAGGGATGCTCATGAAGAGGTACAGCAGGATGAAGGAGAACAAGCGAAGATCAGAAGATGGGATTGCCAATAGGTTGTGTATACCCTGGAGTGAAATACGGCAGTGAATCTATTTAATGGTATATGAAATAGTAATTTATAATAACAGGTTTTTAGGTAATGAACAGCTGAAGATCAGAATTATCCTTTAAATTCAGATGGACCTAAGTGATAATTTATAAAACTGGCCTGAAACCGAATTGAACTTTATGTGTGCATCTGTCAGTGGACTTCAGAAATATCACTGCTTAGTAATTATCAGGAAAAAGTAGTACTCTCAAAAATAAAATTCAAAAATTCTGGCTGAATGCCGGAGAAATTAGCAGCGGAAAGGAAGGCCTGATTCTTCATCCATCTCCAAGTTCTCTCATGGAACAGAACTTTTCTTTTTTTCATGTATCTCCAAAATCCTGCTCCAAAACATCTTCATTTATTTTGTGTATCAACACAGGATTCTCCATGCCACAGACCGAAAGTCAAGACCTACCTAACTGAGAATATGAAAACTATCATTAGTAGATTTACAGAGCTGTAACAGCACCTTCCAAATCCTCTTCCAAAGGGAACTATCTCTGGCAAAGTGAATTAATGCTTACCTACCTCCCTAGGATGTTGTGAGACTTAAATAATTAAATACTGGTAATGTACTTTGAGGTCCTCAGATAAAATATTCTGTTTGAGTACCAGGTATTATTCACTGTTATGATACAGTACATTTCTTTGCTAAAGCATGTGAAAGACTCTCAAAATTAGCATCTGAATGTTCAGGAGCTTGCACCCAGTGACTCAGATGTTCCACCCTTGTGTCTTGCAAGGTGTCTTTGCTTTCACATCAACTAAACAGCAGATAAAAATGTGATCATTTCATAAATGGCCCTCTCTTATCTTATTTTTAATAGTCCAAAACCAAATATCCCTTTGCACAGAAGCAATAAGAGCTTTAAGTCCTTGGACATAAACAACAGTACCCAACATTGTTATGAGTGCACAAGGATGCAAGGGTTCGTAAGCCCATATACATAAATATCTTTGTGAAAGTCACCTGAAAAAGTGCCAGAAAACTGTTAAAAGCACAGTGTCTCAAATGGTTCAGCTGTAAAGCAGTAAACATATGGACAGTCATGTTCATTCTATGTGTTTTCCATTATGCCTACACCTATAAGGATGTGTGCATATCTTTGCTGCAATGATCTGACACAAGAGAGCTGCCTAGAACTGTACTGCCACCAAAGGCACAAGGTGTTCTTGAAAGGGACATTCAGTTGTGTAAATTGTACTTCCTGGCTAAAGTTCAGCTGTTTTCCCATTTTCATCATGGAAATCTACTAGCTATTGGTTTTTTAGCAAATTTTAGGTAAAGCACTTGTTTAATTTCTGAAGTATTGTGCAACTTACTGTCATTTCTTCTTGATTCATTCCTTGTTAGAAGAGCGAGAAAAACAAGCAAACAAACAAAACAAAAAAAAACACACTGAAGAACCCCAACAAGTTCTCTACTGTAGGAGGATATATTAAAACTATTGCAATTCACGAAAACATCCAGTTTTAACACAAATAATCACAGAGGGTTTTAGATTATTTCTCTGTGGGTCTCAATTACTGCAAGATTGGCACTTTTTGTGACATGCAAGGGTATGCTATACATTTGTGCGGATGAGAACATTATTTCAGCAAGTCTTTGATTTGATTAGATATATCCATTTAAAAATACATTTGAAGAATAAATACATCATCATTTATGAACTTGATGGTGAAAATATTACAAAGAGCAATGTGGGTTTTTTAACATGCTCACAGAGCAGACAGACTTCTACTGAAAGTTGGTAGGTAGTTAAAGTGCCTATAAAAGTAAGAGGAAAGGGAGTTGTACCTTTATGACAGTATTGTAAAAGTCTTGAAATACCAAAACATAAGCATCATCAGAATTTGACAAACATTGCAGTATATTTAGATAGTTATTTTATCAGAAAAACAAAGAGGGGTATAGAAAAGGAATTGAATATATCTCCAATTTTCCTTCAGTTGCTAAACAGCATCCTTTAATACCATGTGTATGTAGATTTCCAATCCTTGCAATAAGAGAAAACGAACAATTTATTCACAGCAGGTCTGTTTTTCCTTTTACTAGACATAGAAGCAGAAACTCTATAGTGAGCAATCAACCTCTTACCAATAGTTCTGCCAGGGGTCATTGACAAGAATTGTTGCAAAAACCATTTAATATGCACAAAAGTCATAAAACTCCCATCATGCTTGTTGCTGACTGGGTTTTATTTGAATAACCTTAGATGACATATTGAATTCTAGAGCTTGTAGATTTGATTGGAAATAATGAGTCCAGCAGTTCCTGAATTAGGAAAAAAACAGGCAGTTTACTAGAAATTTGATTTTCTTATTATTGCTTGCAGCAGTAATCATATGAAGGACAAGAAATGCAAAAGAAAGCCTCGGGTCTGAATAAAAGCAGGAGCTTGCACATAACACCACTATTCTTGAAATAATCACATGTCCAGATTGAGTTATTTCCTGTGCTGATGGCTAGTCAGATATTTAAGCAGCCATTTCTACATATACCAACAGGATTTGCAATAGCCACAGGAAATGCAGTTTTGCAATTATGAATAGATAATTTAGCTCTTCACTGGTGGGTACTTTTATCCCCATGAATCTCAATTCTGTGTTTTAAAAAGCTGTAATTGAAAACATTGACTTAAAAATATGAAGTACCTCTACCTGTTATCTGAAATTGCTTCTGCTTTGTGTCATTCTCAGTAGAAATATTGTGGTTTAGATGATCTTGAACTCTAACATTTTTAATTCTTTTCAAGGAACTTTTTTAAAGCTACTACAAGTCATACAATGTCTGCTCTACCACCTTTTATCCAACCTTTCTTGAACATCTCCATATTTGTGAGAATACTTAGGCAATCTAATATATGGTTTTGGCATATAATTTGAAATTCATTTTGGAATAAATTTTTGCACATTCACTTTACTGATTTATATTTACACTGAAGTGCTTCCTGTTCCACAAAGGCACATGGTGTGCAATGGAGAATTGTTGACACTGGAGGACATCACCTGAAAAATGTAAGACAGACATACAATGTTTCTTCAGTTATCCAGAGTACACCTGCAAATGAGATTGCCACACTAGTATGTGTATGTATTAAATGTCCAATAAACCATCAGTTCACTGTTTCCATACCTCAATACATAAACTTGCCAAACCTAAGCATCTATACTTTTTTGCATAAACCTGAGGACTCTGTGTTAATAAACCTATCCTTTTTAGAATAGTAAACAAATACAAAGAGACCCATAGTAATATATTTACAGAAAAGTTAAAAGCAGGATAAATTTAATAAAAACTAGTAGCATCCTATAAATCTATAATAATACCATCTGTAATAAAATCAAGAACTTCACAGTAATTGGCCATGGGGCTACCACGTAATAGGACTGTTAAGAAATTAGACCAGACTTCTGTAAATTATCTGGTTTACCTGTTATTATGAATGATAAACCTTCCAACACTGCCACTTCAGGGATTTCAGTATTCCAGTACTCAATGCACAGAATAGAAAGCGGTTTCCACTTGATAAGAATTAATTTCTTTGCTATGGGAAAAGTACACAGTATTCATCTTTTTAATGGTTTAAAGTCCTTGGAAAAAAAAAACTAGAGCTCCAGAAGTAAACAAACAACATCATGAAAGGGGAAGTTCTGAATCATATTTTTCCTAGTGTTCATATCATCTCAAGGGATTTTAATTTCATACTCTTTACAGACTGCGTACAGTGAAACCATGGAAAACAGTTGCAAAGCACAGATATTATATTGAGCTACATATACTCTCTTAGACTGCCAATGAATTTGGCACTTGAGAGGTTATCTGCATAACATGATACACGGCCAGTAGCAGCGCTATTCGCATTAGCAACCTTTCCATGCTCCTCACCCCAAAATGCCTGGAAAACTGTTTACCAGGAATTACCCTTGATGAAAAGATATTTCAGTGTCCATATTACCCAGCCTCTAACCTTTCTTATGAAAGAACTAATAAAGAGCATAAACTACACCACTTTTATAGATGGTTTGGGGTTTTGTGTCCATTAAGAATTATACTTCATATCATATAAACGTGGGGAAGAATTGCTGCAGCCATGGAGTTCAAGCTTGCCCTTACTTCTCGCAAAAGCATTCTCCAACTCATTGTGGGGAATATTATGAAAATGTCAGCTCATTGGTCAAGACTTAGATGGAACATTAGGAATTATTTAAAAAGGAAGAGAAAGCAATAAAGAAGATTAAATTATGTGCCCACATCTTGAATTCTGTAAACAATACCAGTCGCTCCAACTCAGAAAATAAATAATAGAAATAGAAAAGTTATGTATAAGGTGACAAAGATGATTAGCAATATGGAGCACCATACAGCAGAGGAAAGACTAAGTAAACAAGGACTTTTCAGCTCAGAAAACAGAGAAGTGGTATAATGGAAATATATAAATTCATGACTGGTACAGAGGAATTGAATACGGATCTTTCTTGGCTGTCATAGTATTACTTTTATTTAACTTAGTCTTTCTGCTTGATGACTTCGTTGATCACCTAAACTTTAGGAATGAATATCATTTGTTTAATTCTTGCATGCTTTTTTGCTACCAGTTACCATCAGCCACTGCATATTATGACCTTGATCAAAGCCAAGATAGTCATTCTTTTAACTTTTGAGTGGGCACCACAGTTAAGTTGTGCACTAACATAGGTAGCAAGGTGCCTCTTCAATACAGTGGGGCTCACTGACTCTTATCATAAAGGTATGTATATTTGAAAAGAAAGTGCTTGTGCAAAATTTGTGTACTCACAAATCAGGAATATTGCCATGTTTTTCCAACTTTAATTATCTCAAAGAAATATCATTTTAACTATTTTTGTTGGTGTAATATCAGCGGGCTGGTACATTTTCTTAGAACCTTTTCTAATAATACCTTTTTAGGTAAATTATTTTTATTTAACTACTGTAATCCCTCTGCATAATTCAAGATCATCACCCCTCCAAGACAAGATCATTCCATGTCTTGTGTATTGCCTTACAGGTTTTTTTCACCCCAGCTCTCTGTCAAAACCAAAGGTCATTCTTACACTTCTTCTATGCCTTTATGAATATTTAATTGACTGGCAAAAAGCGTAATGACTCCAATGGGAAAGACTGACAGCACAAGACTCTCAGCAAAAAAAAAAAACCCAAACCCCTATTTGGTGCTTAGAACAGTTCCATTGTAGACAGGACATAAGAGAAAAATTATAGAAGATAAAAGGTCCAGTTTCAGCCTTCACACAGGTTGATCTGAATACTGAATTGCTGCTAAATTAGACATCTCCAATGGTGTAAGGAGAACTCTTAGACAAAAAGCTGCAATAGATGTCAGGGTGCTCCTGACTCCCCAGAATAAAGCCTCTAAAACGGTGCTCCCCAGAATAAAGCCTGTAAACTCTTCCATGACAGAGAATTCCAGATAGACGTCCTTTTCACCAGCACTTCCTCTTAGGTAGCCATGGCAGTTTCCAACTCAGGTACAGTGCCTCTTTTCACAGTGGTACTGAACAGCAGACAGGGAAATAAGAATAATCTACCCTAGCGGTATCATTCTACCAGCTTTTCAGCAGTCAGATAGCTCTTGCCATTATCAGGCAGACACATTCAGATGAACACGAACATTATTTCTCCAACAGAAGTTTGTGTTCTCTAGACATATCGATTTACCTTCTTTAATGATTTTATTCTTTCAAAATATTCTTTAGTCTTGCAAATATCCTTTAAATTATTTTTCTGCCATTGCAGGTCAGTTTAGCTCCTCCTTATCACCTATAATTGACAACCCTCTTTTCCAGATTACTGTTAAGGATTTTAAGATAAATCATTAACTAATTCATGTTTTATCATTCCCATCAGACACAGAATACTTTGCCAGTTCTCCTAAACTTTTAAAGTCAGATTGCAAAGCACATTCTGATGTTCCTACTCAAGCAGATCTAAAACTGTTATAAGAATCAGATTTCATTGTACTGTACCAGTACATTACAAAACCAACCATATTCACCATGTTCCTTTCATCCTTTAATTTGTTAATTACAGAAAAAGGGGAGGTTGTTTGCTAAGTTTTATTCTGTATCATCAAGGTTAGTGACATGAAGACTTGGTATTGTTTCTTATTCTGCTTGCAATAAATTACTTTACTTATTAAAACAAACATTCATTCTACATTTCCGGATATTCTCCGGCCATCTAAATATAGACCATCTTTTATTCCTATTATTACCTTGTTTATAAAAACATTCTAAAAATACCTGGCTACCTCTAAAGATGTTGCATCAGCCTATAAAATGAAAGGATAAGGTGAAGAGCTTTTAGCAGAGGATAAAAACTTAATGTTCATAGAGTGTCTTGTTAAATGCTTGTGGATGCTTTTTCTACCATTTCTTCTTCATTAAATATGAATTATATCAATTTAAATGATGATGGTTTGGAAATCAGAGGGTTTTACTACTTCTCTTCTGCTTCATATCCACACGCAGTGTGAATCTATTGTAAAGCTGATTTAAGAAGGTACTAAGGAAAAGCAAATCTGTGATGTTTTGATCCTTTAAATCCTTGTATGCTATGTAATTAGAAGCATGTTGCACTGAATCCAGGAAAAGATCTTTCTCAGCATAACTGGAAAATATATTTGTCCAGTTTGAAGCAGCTGGTTGCAAGAATCATTGATCAGAAATACCTGGCCATTGGTCTGACCTGTTCTGCTTCTCCTTTTCGATAATTCCATTTGATCTGTTGACACTATTCATGCGCTCCCAAGAGAAAAACTTCTGAAAGGGCACAGCCCAGAGAAACAGAAACTTTTGAGGGTAGATGATTTTATTATGGGAACATACTAGGAAAGGCAGGTTTGTTGGTCACCTGCAATAACACCCTGATGTAATCTAAAAACTACATGGCATTCAGCACTCTGTACAGGATCTGTTTCCCAAGACGTGTCACTAAATTGAGTCCCTAGACACTATTATTATTTATAACTATCAGGAAAAAGCATCACAAAAAAACCTGTTGGTAAATATATATTTTTCAGTGGTAACTGCCATATCAAATATGTTTGATGTATTAAAACACAGTTTTTTACACACTGGGCACCTACATTACTGTCAGTTTTCACAGCAAATATGCATGCTTCATGAATGTTACATTTAAGCATAATTCTAGGTACATTTAAGCATAGTACTAGGTCACGGTTTTCTTGAGTTGCAGCGCATAGAAAGAAGTATCATTAAAGAATACTTCTAGATTGTTTTACACTTTCTACTATTCTACTATTCTGAAGATAAATCCTTTAGACAAGTCTATCATTTTCCAATTTTTCCTGGGTCAAAGTAAAGAATGATTTGTATGTCAATCATTTCATCTTGGGACCTATAACACAATAACATAGTATCCAACATGACATCAGAGTTGATGGAAGTAAAAGTATCATGCTATATAGACATTATTATTTTAAACATTTCTTACTCTCAGCAAAGTGACATAAAGTGAATTAGCTTCCATTTGCCTGTAAAAGAGAAATTGACTTTTGAGGCACAGTGTACTAACAAACAATAACTTTCTAGGTGTATGTCAACTTAAACGTTCTAAAAATAGCTCTCCTTCTTGGTTTATTTATGCAAAAAATTGCCTGAGTGTTAGTCAAGAATAGAATACTCTGGTCAGTATTTCACTTTGGTTTAATGACAAAAAAAAGAAGATTTTTTTCTACACCTAAATATTTTTCATTCTGTTTTGAACAGGCAGAAGCTAAGGCAAATTTCTGAAAGCATTTTCAGGAGCTTCCCATTAAAAAATGAAAACATATCCTAGTGTACAGTTCTGTATAACACACTAGCAGAAAGCTATTGGTTGGAATTTAGGAAAAAAGCATCACAGTAACTAAACTCCAATGCAGTTGTTTTATCAGAAGTTATTAAAACATCTTTATATACACAGCTTTGAGAAACACCAAGCAAAGGAAGGAAGGAAGTTTCCTAATTTTAAGACTTCTCCAGGGTGATGTATTCAAATATAGTGAATATGAAGAAGGTGATAAAAGGGAAATTATACAGTACTTTACTAAGGAAACTATACTGGAATGATATGGAATGTAATGGAATGACATGGAATTGTCTGTCGGCAATGGAGTAAGTATCACCTGAGTGATTTAATATTGACCAAATATTTAGGACTGTAGATTTGGGGCTATTTTTGACCAAACTAGATGTTTAAAACCAGACTGTACACAGCAGAGGATCAAAAGTTTTTTTCTGTAGTGCCTGTGTAGCTTTGAAATTCTTCTTTTCTCAGCCTGCCTTTCTGATGATTTCCAGCTCATGTTGCTAAATTCTTCGTTTCTCTTCTGGCATTTGAAAATGAGAATTTGAAGAATAGGGAAATCATGAAAGGGAGAAAGAAATATAAGGGTTTTTTCAGTTGTCTGGAATACTGGTTCCATATTGGATTTTACTGTCACACTCTAGTTCTCTTTGAGATACTCATTCTATTTTATTTTTAAACTAGGAGAGGGGCACTGAGAAACTTTGGTTTTAATTTCAGTAGAAACACAATTTTCTCCTGAAACTCCTGTTAATACATGTGTGAAAATGGAAATGTTAAACAGTAAGGTGTAATCCTGTACTACTAGTAAAACAAAATAAATTTCCTCAGGCTAACAACAATTTACACACAACAGCTTGGCAAACACTCTATTAGAAAACCTGTGAGGTTTTTTCTCACTCACTATCGTTATGATTATGTATTGCCAAAGTCTCAGCTAAGATGCTTGGTTGAAATGACTCTCAGTTGAGTTATTCTATAAGCAGTTGAAAGCCATACTGCATAGGGACACATTAAGTTTTATTTTATGAACAGTGTTGGATATGCAACACAATGTCAAATTACCTACCCAAGCAACACAATATCCTTTCTCCCACAGTAGTCAGGAACTGCTGTTCAGGATAAAGGGAGTAACTCATGCCAGACAACCCACCATAATTCTTTTTTTTACTAGTGGACAAAATTTCCTAAAAGCTCTTAAGAAAATTAACTTATGTTTCTGAGTCATGAGATGTGAGTGTTCCTATCTCAGGCTCTGATCCAGAAAATCTCTTAAGCATGAGCTTAACTTTTACCATGCTCTTAAGTGATTTCTTGGATTGGGGCCCTGAAAGACATAACTACAAATCTTAGTCTTCTGATGAAAACAGCACTTCGAATTGCTGTATTAGTCAATGCTTTCTATTTTTGTGAAGGGCACAGCAAGAAATTTACGTCAGTAACACAAACGTGCCTTTGTTGTTTTGTTTCACCTTGTTTTTTGTTATCTTTTTTTATGTCTTAATTTAAAAAAACTGTTTTCAGATTGAATAGCAATCTTTAGTGTTGCTACTCATTAATTGTTTTAATGTAACTTATGCCTATTAATCTAACCTACTACCAAACTTTGAACTTCAATCTCTGAATTATTGACTTTATCATTGTATAGTGTTAATGGAGTACCTATACAGAACATGAGTACTACATAAATGAGCAAAATCAGAAGTACACAATACCTTGGGGAAAATTTATCTTTGCAGACATAAAGTTAATGCCAGAAAGAAAAGCAAATGAGAAGATCTTGTACGATACACAGGTAAGATGAATTGGCACTTAAATTCCATCCTCAACAGGGCTACAATTAAAAACAAAACTTCACTCTCATAGATTGCTTGCATCTATATAATACTACATAATGTATATTTCATGTACCTTTTACTATACATTTCATCACACTGTCTGCTTCAGAATATGGAAACCAACAGCATATTATGTATTTGAAACGTATATCCATATTTTTGCTATGTAGAACAATATGTTTAACTCTGGGAGGGTCATTGGCTTCAGGGACCAAGAAAGCATGCTAGAGAGGCATGAAGTTGAAAGTGAAGTTAGTGAACAGGTACATGAGACTTTAACGTAACTATATAAAACTTCCTATTGAAAAAATTAAAACACACTTTGTTTGCTATTAATGATTGTCTAAATTTTGGAGTGATATTTTCCAAGCCAGGCACATTCTTCTACGATTTAACAGTTTTAGTACCCAATTTGCCTTTCTCCCTCCTGCTGCTTCTCATTGTTCTCCAGGGTCTTGCCACATTTTACTTCTCTCCAGTGT
Source organism: Chionis minor (assembly GCA_013398295.1). Taxonomy (NCBI): domain Eukaryota; kingdom Metazoa; phylum Chordata; class Aves; order Charadriiformes; family Chionidae; genus Chionis; species Chionis minor. The sequence goes on from VZSF01011150.1 coordinate 52,537, forward strand.
CTTGCCTCATTTTACTTCTGAACTGTATTGCCCAGAAACAATCTGACTAGTTTCACAGTGCTTTTCTGGTTTCCTCAGTCAGCTGAGGTAATCCCATAAAGCAGAAGGAACTACAGAAGGCACTGTGACTCATTCCAAGGCAAAAAAGTCTTTATGCAGCTCTACATGCTTCTAAAAGCAGTCCTATATGTACTGAGCAGTTAGCGTCTGTCTACAAACTCATGAATAATATTGTAACTGTAGTTTTCCCTCCAGTCAACACAACAATGTACATGCTGTGAATTATTTAGCATTTATTACTGTATCCTGGAACTGATTTGATAGTAAGAAGTGTATTGATTTTGCTTATTTGCAGTTTAACAAGAGAAATGTAGAAGCAACCCAGGGTCTGAGAAAGATCAAAGATGAACATACTCCTAGAGGCTATTTTGTCATGTCTAATCTCTTGATTTAAACATCCAAGAAGCTGTTGCGTTTTCTTTTGCTTGACATTATTTTATATTTCTTCTTCATCACATTATTGTAGAGTATGTCCTAAGGGCAACCATTCTCTGAGATCTGAGGACTTACTCTGCTATGCCCCTCCTTCCCTACAACCTCCAGTGAATACACTGCATGATTGGTGCCTGAATAATGAGTAAGGACAGCAAATGTAGGCCACAACACTGTTAAATCCCTTTTGATTGTATGGCTCAGAAAATAACTAGATTGTAATCTATTTGACATTGTATTAAAGTCCCACATTAAGTTTATATGTTCAGGCTTCAAATAGAATATTTCAGAAAGAAAAATTACCCAATTAATTAAAGGAGCCAAAGAGGGAAGTGGTTGACTACAGCAATGTGAGAAATGTATAGATGTATACATATATATATATACACACATACACAGAGAATCATAGAATCATCTGGGTTGGAAAGGAGTCCAACCATTAACCCTGTACTGTCAAAACCACCAATAAAGCATGTCCCTCAGCACCACATCTACCTGTCCTTTAAATATCTCCAGGGATGATGATTCCACCACTTCCCTGGGCAGCCTGTTCCAATGCTTGACAACCCTTTCAGTGAAGAAATTTTTCCTAATTTCCACTCTGAACCTCCCCTGGCCCAACCTGAGGCCATTTCCTCTTGTCCTATGGACAAGAAGAGACTGACCTCCACCTGGCTACAGCCTCCTTTCAGGTCATTGTAGAGAGTGATCAGGTCTCCCCTCAGCCTCCTTTTCTCCAGGTTGCACAATCCCAGTTCCCTCAGCTGCTCCTCATGAAACTTCTTCTTTAGACCCCTCACCAGCTTTGTTGCCCTTCTCTGGCCATGGTCCAGCACCTCAATGTCTTTCTTGTAGTGAGCCCCAAAACTGAACACAGTATTTGAGGTGGAGCCTCACCAGTGCCGAGTACAGGTGGACAATCACTTGCCTAGTGCTGCTGGGCACACTATTCCTGATAAAAGCCAGGATGCTATTGGCCTTTTTGGCCACCTGGGCACACTGCTGGTTCATATTCAGCCAACTGTTGACCAGCATTCCCAGGTCCTTTTCTGTTGGGCAGCTTTCCAGCCACTCTTCCCCAAGCCTGTAGCGCTCCATGGGGTTGTTGAGACCCAAGTGCAAGACCTGGCACTTGGCTTTATTGAACCTCACACAATTGGCCTATTGATCCAGCCTGTCCAGATACCTCTGTAGAACCTTCCTACCCTCAAGCAGATCAACGCTCCCACCCAACTTGGTGTCCTCTGTGAACTTACTGAGGGTACGTTTGATCTCCTCATCTAGATCATTGATCAAGACATTAAACAGAACCAGCCCAATACCGAGCCCTGGGGAACACCAGTTGTGACCAGCCACCAACTGGATTTAACTCCATTTACCACCACTCTTTGGGCCCGGACTTCCAGCCAGTTTTTTACCCAGTGAAACATATGCCCATCCAAGGTGCCAGAAGCCAGTTTCTCCAGGAGAATGCTGTGGGAAATGGTGTCAAAGGCTTTACTAGAATCCAGGTAAACAACATCCACAGCCTTTCCCTCCTGCAGTAAACATGTCACCTTATCATAGGAGATCAGCTTAGTTAAGCAGGACCCGCCTTTCGTAAACCCACGCTGACTGGGCCTGATCACGTGGTTGTCCTGCATGTGCTGCCTGATGGCACTCAAGACATCCTGTTCCATAACCTTTCCAGGCACTGAGGTCAGACCAAGAGGCCTGTCATTCCCTGGAAACATATATGTATATATATGTGCATATATATATGGATATATATGTGTGTGTGTATATGTATATATATATACATATATATGTGTGCACATACATATATACACATATGTACATACATGTATGTATGTATGAATGTAGGACAGGAGCAATCGCACTGTCAAGTAAGTAATAAATTCTTACCATAATTGCATCTTCAGTCTGCTGTTTCTTTTTCACAATCTTCAGAACTGTATGTCCAGCTTAAGAGAGCAGTAAAGACTAAGAGTCATGGAACAAGCTTTCCTCAGTTGCAGTGCTATTTCAGAATATAGGTATGCTGATGCCTTACCTAGAAAGAATAGCAACCTGACAAAAATGCTAGAAGATATTAATGGGAAGCAAAAGTATCTGAAGGACAGTAGCCCAGGAGAATATTACTTGCCTGCAGCCATCTTGCAGCCACAAAGAAGGAAATAGAGAAATAGATTGTCAAATGTCCCCATCCTTATCCAAACACAAAGCTCGCAATTTGCAGAAAAGACATAATGATCTTACAGCTCATGAAGAGAAGTCAAAGGTAATAGTAATGCTGCCACTGTCTGCTCATGTCTTTTACAGTAAGCAAGTACACATGGCAGTCAATGTAAAATGTAGTATGTTTCTAATCAAAAGAGAAAGCCATAGGTGAAGGGTTTGTTTTTCTCCACATAATGATGTACCATGTGCCACACTTAAAAGAAAGTCTTCCTTGTGCCAAATGTTTCCCTTTTTTCAAAGTAAAAACTAGTCCTAGCAGAATATTTTTTCTCAGTTTTCCTTCTCATAACTGTACTGTTTTCAAACAAGTCAACATAATGATCACTTCCCAATAAAAATGGCAGATTTCTGGATTCATCTTTATTACTCCAGTTCCCCAAGTGGGATCTTTGCTAGGATCTTTTGGCAGCCATCAGGTATATACTTTGTGGGTCCTTCTTTCTTACCCTGCAGTCATATCTTCTTGCAGCATACACTGGAAGAGATCTAAGTGACTAATTGGATCACAGCCCATAATGGCAGTGTAGATACTTTTTTTTCACTAAATTACTTCAAACTGCCGGTGATCTAGGTCTTTCTAAATGTTGACAATGTATTAGATCTTTGGCGTATTTGTAGTTCTTTGATTAAGTTCTACAGGGGGATTGCTTAACCTTAATGTGTTAAAGTCTATATTATGTAGACACTCCTGGTAGGTCATTTTCACCAATGTTTTTGCCAGCGATCTCAAATAGAAAACATTGCAATAGTCAGGCAAAGGGCATTAAAACAATTACATTTTTTAAATATGTGATGAAAAGTCACAGGGATACTTGTTGTTGCATTTTCCCAGATTGTTTCACACAAATATGGCTTTGTGTTCACAAAACTCTTCACAGTATCTGGAGTCTGGCATGGTTTCAGCAACAGAAAATATTTTCTACTCACAAACCAGTTCATTCATCTCAATACAGTCTTTCTCACCAGAAATCAAGGGAAAAAATAATCATGTTTTAATTTAAGGTTTGTAAGTGATACTACTTAATCTTTTAAAAAATATTTGAATAAAACTTTTTGTGAAAAGCCACTGAATACAAATTAAACCGTCAATTTAAAAATGTTTAATTTAACATATTTAAAACTATAAAAGAAACCATACATCAAGTAAAACATGTTCATTAAAGGGTAATAGGACTCCACAGGAATATTTCTTTCTATGGAAATGAAATGACTGAAAATTTATTTTAAAACTATATGTAAGAAACTGATTCCCATCTTATTATTTGACAAAAGCACTTTCACTTTTAGAATAAAATTTGTGTTTATGACTATTCACTCCTTGTAGTACAGATGATGCCCGCAAAGCCACAGGTTTTTGGTCAATGTGATCAATACTTTAAACATGACTGGACTTGCAAAGTGTTGAGGGACATTTCTGGTGGGGATGATTTCACCTGGTGGTAACTTGGTGGACTTTACCCAAAAACTGATACAATTTCAAGTGTTGCCGTATGACCACTTCAGTATCTCACTAGCTCTTAAGCCAGTTGATTTTCCCAGGATTTTCTTCTGAAAGTATGCATATTCAAAAGCAAAATACCCTTCATGCTTTCTTTAGTTACACCTCTTTACTCTGGCTGACAGATCAAGTGGCACACACTTGTCATTGGGTCTAGTCCAAAACAGAGAGGGAGCTGGTGCCCAAGGAGACTCTCACCTTAGGGGTGGCTGTTAACCAAGCCTTGCTATTAAAAATCACTGTTCTTGCTAAGTTTATTAACAGGGAATGTAAGAAGCTTTATATAATGCAAAAGGCTTTGCAGGCTGTAGATTAGTTAGAACATTCAAGAGGCAAAGCTCCTACCCCTTGGGAGCACTTCAGAGTAGTGACAATTCAAAAACATTTATTAAGACAAATTATTCCCTGCTAAGCCTTTGTTTAGAATTCAGGCATGACCTCTTCTGAATTGTTTTCCGTTCATCTGAATTTTTGTCAAATTGAAGAAGAAATATATGTTTGTTATTACCAATGCAGTATAGCAATGGAGAATACACTAAATTATTATTGGCATTTGCATACTATGAGGGACTGGGAGGTGTAAGACAAACGGTAAGTTTTTTCATATGTTACTTAAGTTATTAATATTGTAAATCAGGGAAGACATTTAGAGTTCTCACCTTACAAATGTTAAGTAAAGAAAGAGTGAAATGCTACATTACCTGCAAGAAGGAAGTTTGCGGAAATTGCCCAATCTGCACCAGGACTATAACTAACAAGTATGAAAAGGATACTGTGAAGGTAAGTTAAAACTAAATCAAAGAACAGATCACAAGCCATTGTATTTGTGAGTCTGCCTACGAAAAAACCCTCTTGTTCTCAGTTACATTGTACACATCATAGAAGTCCTTCTCGTGGCCTAGAATTAGGGACAGTTTGCAAGAAAGGATGTACGTCTACTAAGAACATGGAGTGCAGAAAAAAGTGCGGATGGGTCAACAATGACAGAACACCCACTAACTCCACGGCGTCACACCGCAGATCCCTGGAGGACTTTTTCAGACTGCCTTAGCTGGCATCCTCAGCTGTGTGACAATTGCTACTGTGAGCAGCATGGCCTTCCCAACCACGTGAGACTTTGTAAAATGAAAACAGGTCTATACAGAGGTCGCATGGAGAAGACAGAGTCAGGAAACTGGGCACGCGCCGAGGATAGCGTTTTCCTGTGTATTCAGACAGTAGCATACACGTGTGCTTTCACAGCCTAGGAAGAAATTTCTGAAATCTCAAATTTATTGCATGAAAGAATGCATTTGAACAAATATATAAAAAGTGAAAACAGCATGCTGGAACTTTTTAAAGCCTGACACCACAGTGAGTGGCCATATTTTTCACTTGAGCAGCGTGCAGTGAATGCTGAACTCGGGTGTACAACAGCAAGTGGTACCTACTCCTTTTGGAAGCCTGCGCCCCATTGCCAAGGCAATCACCTCCAAACGCAGTCTTGAATCCTTCTGGAGAACTACCACCCACACATTTTCTTTTGAGGTACCAGCAACAGGTTGTTTCTTTAATGTCTGCCAGTCTTATATTATCAGTATATAAAATTTATTGTCAGTAGAGTTGTGTGAGTATCAGGGAAAATGCAAGAATATAAATGCCACTGCAAATTGATTACTGCAAATAAAAAAATTCACTGTTTCTGTCAACAGCGGGTGAAGTTCTATATTCTCCCCATATATTGACATTATTAAGATTATGTTTATATGTATTTATTATTCAGAGCAATAGGGAAGTTGAAAACTTTTTACAAAAGTGTAATCTTAAAGTTGAAATATTATACCTTGAGGAGTATTCAATACGTAACTGTAAAAGTCTTAGAAAGCTTTTTCATACAATTAAACATTTTTGGGTTTGCTATTTAGATAATTGCTTGCACTGCTAGTGATTGGGTCTGATTGCAGCTGATACACAGTGCATTAATCATTAGCCTAGAACAGATGTTTGTCTGAGCTTTAGACAGATGACTTAGGAGATTTCCACAACATACCTATGGTCTGGCATGAATTATCATTGTGTGACATAGCAATTTTAAACCTGAACCTTTCAGAATACAATTTTTTGTGTGCTTATCCTATGTGCAAAATTTACTCTTTAAATCATCTTATGTTTTTATGTAAGTGATGCTTTCCTTCTTGATCTACAAAATCCCTGCTGCCTTTATGACGTTTACTGCACAATTCTATTTGTGTCTAACGTCTCCCTCTGCTCTCCTATAAAACTGCATATGTTTGAGTGAACTGCTTGCAAAAAGCAAGTCTTTTTGTGAACTGGACTGTAACTGAAATAGATGTTTATTCCAGAACAATGATATGAAAAAAACAATTCTGTAATAAAGAGTAAAAAGATCTTTATTATAGCTTCTTGATAGTTGAGTTAATAAAAGTGGAAAAGGTCTTTAAATTAAAAAAAAAAAGAAAAGAAAAGAAAAAAATGCTATTAGAATGTAAATTAGAAACAAAAGCCATTATATTTTAATTTATCAAGGCTGTTTTCTAATATTCATCCTTCACCCTAACACAGTCCATTTGACATATATTACCACAAAAAGGTGAGCCATAAAACATATTAAAAAGTAAATTAAAGTAATAAAAATAAAACTAAACTCTCCCTTTGATAAAAGAATCTGTGTTTTTAATAATCACTCTCAGGAAAATACACTAGAATATTCTCAGGAAAACAAATACTCTTAAACTTTCAAAACCTTGCTATTTCCTTGTTGATCAAGCTAGAAACCAATTTGAAGTGCAACATGTGGGTTTGAGATTTTATGTCTTATTTAAAATGTAATCAAGTTTCATTATTTTTCTGAGTCATAGCATTTTAATGTTTTCTAATTAGGTGTAATTACCAATCTTTTACACTACAAGATGCCACAGAGGCAGTAAAAATGTAGTTAAGGAAGACAAAATCATTAGTAAGTTACTTCTTTTTTTTTCCCCCAGGTGTTAACATACATAATTTCCTTCAGAAGAAAACATATCTTTGGAGAGAAAGCACACTGGATACTGTAACTGAGATACCGTGTAAAATGACATATAATACAGTTATGTTCCCCTTTCTCCATGGTGTTCCATATATTTTCAGGGGCATAAGACATAAACATTTTCTTGTAATTAACAATTAAACATAATTTTATACAAGGTTTTATTTTTCACACTCTAGAATAACTTTTGCTTCCTCCCAGTCAGGTGTAAGATATGCAAAAAATTTAGTAGTATATAAAACCATAAAATTACACATGGGTAAAACAAAATAATTTAAACAGTGTTTGTGTACACTTAAACAACATATTTACATAGAAGCTATATTACTTCTGGAGTAAGAAGCCTGAGATATATGAAGACAAAGACATGCAATCAGAAAACTGTTTTTGAGTTCTTTGCTAACACTTACTTATCTATTATACAGCTATTTTCTTTCCCTATTTTCTTATTTACCCAAAAATTAATGAATCTCATGTGAATGCATCTATTTTCTAATCAAAATAAGTTTGAAAATTTTCATTTTTGTTGTAGGCAAGCACTTGTGCTTCTTAAGCAGTGCAATGAGCAGTTATTAAGGAGAGTTAACACTTCTTCCTTCATCTTCTTTCCTCGTGTCCTGATCTGCCCAATGCAATCCGCCTTTTTTAACTTCTAACAGCTGCAATCTGTCTCTGCAGCCAAAAGGCAACAAGCAGTAGGGCTAGTGTCTTGCTTCTGAGTAGAGGCTGGGACATTCTGCCCATTTTCTCCCTCTAATCCTAAATCAGAGGACAGAGGAGACAATTTCCTTCATGAACACTAAATTCATTTCTAAAAACTAGATGAGCAGTTCTAATCTGATATGATTCACTAAACATTTTAGACATTGTTCTTAGGACAGTCTAAGTTTGGGACTCCTAGGTACCTTAAGAGTAAACAAAATTGACTAAAATAAAGAAAAGAAATTAAATGTAAATTTTCTTATTTAAGCTACCTCTGAAGTTCACCATTATTCTTGCAAATATACATTTTTTAATCTTATTTTTTCAACTTTAGATGTTGCTTTTAAAGTACTTTGCCTGAGTAAGCATTTAAGATGTTATCTTTAAAATGATAATATATGATAGAAACTGTTCATGTAACTGAAGAGTTCTTTGAAAAAAATCCATGCTGTGAGGCACAGCTGCAAAGAAAATTTCAGAAGCTTTCCATAAAGCAATAATCAGTATTTAAAGTTACCGAAAAAAGACTCAGTTTTTTCTTTACCTTGGTACAACAGGACTACATTATTCCTGTCGACTAAAGTGAGTACTCAGCATGAAAAGCATAGGCAGTTATTTACTCTAACTTAAACTTCCAAGTAGCAGAAAAACCATTTAAAATGTTTTCTTAGTAGATCTCTGCATATATAATCATAGGCAAGTCTGCCTATGTTAGAGTAGATCATGATATTTTCCTCTGAGAGAGATACAAGGAACGTAGGAAGGTTTTGGTTTTTTTCAGTTTTTATAACACCTGCAGCTCTAGAATTTGTTTTCCATTTTATGAGTTAAGATTCTTTAATATTATAAAATAACTCTGATATTCCAGAGATAGGTGGTGTTGTAATGCATCATAAAGCTGGACTGCTGAGTCACTCCTGTTATCAGAGAAGAGTGAAGCAAGTCCCGTTAAACACACTAGAACTTCAGCAATAATAAGTAAGTTTGAAAAAGATAGAATTGCTTTAGTCAACACATTCGCAGCCTAGATTAGGAGATACTTGCTATGGATAATAAACTCTTTATGACACTGTTATCTGCTCCCAGCTCTTGCCATGATCTACTGAGATCACCATAAACATTCTAACAATACTTTCTAGAGGTTGTTGGCTTTATGAAATTTATTTTTTCATCAACATGCTCTGAGAATTTCCAATGTGTCCCTGGTTTCATGGATAGGTTTTCATAGACACGGATTTCCAATTAAAAGAATAACTAAACTCAATTTTGAAAATAAGAAATTCTGTAAGGTGAAGAAACTTTAATTCTTTGAGCATATATATTTTGCATTATATTTTGTATTGGTCTATTTCTTAAACTAACAGTTATGACTAAAATTTTATTTATTGCAATTCAATTACACTGAATTGTAGCTGTTGAACTACTGAAAGTGCTGAATTACTGAACTGTTTTATGCAAGGAGAGTTAATAAGGCATTTCTAATTCTCATAGATGTTAGAGGAAACATTTTTTAATTTATAATCAATATTTGGCTCCAAGAACAATATGCTCTGCCACAGAATGAAATGAGTAATAGCCCCAGTTGACATTTTGTACACTGGGGTTCTGTGATGGACCAAGTATGACAGACAAAAATCATGTGTCAAAGTAAGGCACCCCTGCCCAAGGAAAGATGCTTTAGGGTGGTGGTGGTGTTATTTATTAATTTTTAGATACTGATTGGGATCTGGTAATCTTTTTGATGGTATCCAAAAACAACACTACCAGATTACCAGGCAAATCCACCTCCACCATGAACCCAGTGTTTGTTGTCTTCACTAACTCCTTCAATGAAGAAACGTTTCTTGCTTTCACAAATCAACCCAAATTATGGCTTCACCAAAAGAGCTATTTTCTTCATCAATACAATCCCCAATAAACACATGTGAAAAAAAGCTCAATGTATTATGGTATCACAAGAAGTTTTCCTCAATTTCTGTGCAATTGAGGACTGCTTTACTCCTAAACAAGCCAGTTTCAACTTATTTTATTTATCAGCAGTCCTACATCACTATGGGCATACCTATCATAGAATCATACAATCATAGAATGTTAGGGTTTGGAAGGGACCTCTGGAGATCATCTGGTCCAACCCTCCTGCCCAAAGAAGGTCCGCCTACAGCAGGTTGCACAGGATGGCGTCCAGGTGGGTTTGGAATGTCTCCAGAGTCAGAGATTCCACCACCTCTCTGGGCAGCCTGTTCCAGTGCTCTGCCACCCTCAAGGGGAAGAAGTTCCTCCTCATGTTCACATGCAACTTCTTGTGTTCAAGTTTGTGCCCGTTCCCTCTTGTCCTGTCACTGGGCACCACTGAAAAAAGACTGACCGCGTCCTCCCAGCACCTTCCCTGTAAGTATTTGTAAGCACTGATGAGATTCCCCCTCAGTCTTCTCTTCTCTAGACTAAAAAGACCCAACTCCCTCAGCCTTTCCTCATAAGAAAGATGTTCCAGCACCCTAGTCATCTTCGTAGGCCTTTGCTGTATCGTCTCCAGCAGTTCCTTGTCCTTCTTAAACTGGGGAGCCTATCCATACACTGCATAAAACAGGAAAGAATTGCATTGAGTAGTGAAATTCTTGAGTAGGTTGTCCTACGTAATTTGGGTTTAAAAGATGATATTACCTCTAATGAAGCTACAGCGTTATCTTTCTCTGTTAGTGAATAACTACAATTACAAATCACCATATTTTTGAAGGAATATACTATGAAATCTGCTTCTATACATACAAAAGCAGGTTTTAGCTGTCTTTAACTGAAAGCTATCAAATGGCCCAAGAAGTGAAGCATTAGAAAATGCTGAGACAAGATTCTTGGCAGTCCCATTAAAAGCTTTCCAGAGAGTACTATTTCTTGGTGTATTTGGAAACAGATCATGGAAATTTCAGGGCAATATTAAGATTGTAAGAAAGACATATCTTATGTCCACCTCTGAACAGAGAAATTGGGAAGGGAAAAATAGAGGGTTCTTTTCTGTATGCTTCTCTTTATCACTACCAATCTGCTAATGGCCTCCATATGTCAGGAAATGTAGTCCAAAGGACTAGAGGTAATACATGTCCTCAGTCTGGTATACTTTTTACAATACCTGCTGCCCCTCTGGCCAGGCTCCACAGTGGTATTCTCTGCATGATAACTACTGCTGGTGGGGAAAACATGATGTTTGGACATCCCCTGAGCAATCTCAGCAAAATCCTGTAAAGGCACATGAATGGGTGGAACAGCAACACATCGATATGAGATGGGCATGGATTTTTTTAGGTGAGATGGGCTGGGATCAAAAGGGGTCTCATTGATTTCTGGGGTAAGGAAAAAAGTGAAGAAATTATAGTCTTGGTAGCAAAAATGCTTTTATACTACCTACAGAAAAGCAAAGAACATTTTCCCTTATTTTTATTAAAGTTATTAAGTCTAACTTGCCATTGATTTTTAAGCCGAAAGCCTACTCTTACTGTACTTCAAAATATCCCTCAATTCTCCAGAGACTTTTTCTGAGAGAATCCAGCAAACATAAATATCTTTGACTTTTTAATGCATTAAAATATCAATAATTTAAAAGACTATTCTAGAAGAACTTTAGAGAAGTGCTGTACTGGTTTCAATGTTACAGCACGATACCCCTTTCTGCATCAAAATATTTGTGCATGTGTTACACCAGATATCTTTATTGAGCTATTTACTTAATGTTGCAATTTTTTTCTTTGTAAACCTTTTTATCTTCATCTTTCAGTAGTCAAAACTATTTTCATCAACTGGGAAAGACATTTGCCTCCTGGGAAATTCCCCACAGTGATTCTGAGCCCTGCACACAATTTTGGAGCTTTATATAAAAGAGTTTAATTTCCTTTCTGTTCATTTAATGTTTTACTTTGGTCAGCAATTGTGCTGCCTAAGGGATAGCTCCAAAATCACCATTAAATAATGAGCAGATACAGGGTTGAGGTAAGTTACAGGACACCCTACTAAGATTTTCAACAAGACTTGTAATTGGATAGCTATGAAATAACTTAATGGATTTGAGTTTTAGTATAGCCCCAAATGTTCAAAGAAGATGACCTCAGAGTTAAACCTCATACTTATGAATATTTGAAGCTTGATATATCTTTCTAAATTCGTATTTTTTATTCATTTGGCATACAAGTAAGTAGGTGTTGCTTTTTTAATTTCTGTAATGTTCAGTGGAAGAAAAGATCATATGGCCAACTATATTGATTCTGTCCAAAGGTTTTTATTATGCATCTATCTGATCATATAACTAGAAATATTAGTACAATACTAAAAATCTAAAAAAAAACACCAAAAAGGAAAGAACTCTATTCAGTTTATTAAAAAATAGTGAAGTTATATTCTGTGTGATTCTATGCCTCAAAACAACTAGCTGCTGTAAAATCTTGCCATTATACAGAACGAATCTTATACATATTATTATCATTACAGTTCAAATGACAGTTAAAACCCACACTTTTTTAAGCTCTTTAACTGAGCTCACTAGAGATGGTTAAGAAGCATTGAAAGCCACAGACAAATGACTAGGAAAATTAGAAACAAACTTTTGCAAGAGGACATAGCTAGTGACTTTCTATCTAAAAATTCCAACCTCCCCAACTCTAGCTTTCCTCTCAAAAAAAAAAAAAAAAANAAAAAAAAGAGAGAGAGACCAAGCTTTTCACTCCCTATTCCCAATAGTATTGTATAAGCCAAACTCTTCTAATTCTTCCTAGAAAGAGGTTATGATGATTAGCCACAGTGGCCTTTCATTAAAGTACAGCATTTGCTTTTAGGGTTTTGTTTTTCCTCTTCAGCTTGCATTACCATTGCCTTGGCTTTTGTCAACTCCTTTCTTCACAGAATTCCTCCAAAATAAACTTTCCCTTCCCCAAAAAGAATTCCTGGAAATGCAGTGACTTTATTTCCCTGGAAAAAATGCTCAGAAAATTTATAACAAGCTGTATGGTATGTTTCAGCTTTTTTCCTTGCTTGTTGCATTTTATTGGGATCAGCAGGATTTAATGAATTGGCTTCTGTGCCTAGAAAAAAACAAAACTAACACACAGCGCAGACCATCATCTGAATATATTTTTCCTATGAATCTTGAGAAAAAGTCATGTTATGTTTTCTCCAGCAAATTATACTTAAAACTGACTCAGGAAATACATGTAATTACCCTTTCATTCACCCTTTGCCATGTATAAGTCATTCTCTTTCTCATTTCTTTTGGTAAGTTTACGCATGGATATATTCTCCTGAATGCTCACTCGACACTACTGCTACTCAATACACGATACCTGTGTGATGAGAGGTGAAGGATGGAAACTACATGATTTTTCAGCTCCAGAGAGCTGAACAAGCTATTTCCAGAATTATGTAGTCCCAAAGTCCTATGAATACTGGAGCTTTGTTTTCACTGTGAAAAATTAATTCCATCTCCATCATTCATCCTTTAATTAGAAAAATAATTTTTACATTGCTTACAAACTGAAGAGGAAAATTTGCCTTTGACAGAAATCAGTAGCCTGTTTGCCACTCAATTCAGGTATTTCAAAACTGCTAGATATTGCTGCTAGATATTATTTTTTCCCTTCACGATTTGTCATTTTCAATCTATTTCTAAATTTAGCACATGATCAATGCACAAAACAAAATATTTTTTGCTATTCCTTAGTGAGAGACCCTGCATAACAAATTCATATTGCAAGCCCTGGACAGGAGAGGCTCGTACTTTTAACATCTCTGTTTTGCTATTTTTTGTAGACAAGATTGAAATGACTCATTTCTGTCTCATTAATGTATATTGATGAGGCTAGTCTATTTCAGAAGGCTTTACTGACTTTTTTTTTATTCTCAGCACTATATAAATCAATATAGAAAGAAAATCCAACTCTATTTTTCTTAAAATCCAAGCCAAGAGTTGCAGTTAAGATGGGAGTCAATCCCGATAGTCTTTGCAAACCAGCTATCTGCTCTCAGGTATTCATCTAATCTCCCTCTATAATCAATGTATTTCTAGAAGGCATTTTCACCCATCATAAGATAACTGACAGAAACAGATGGACTAACCAGTTTTCCATGGGTATTGACTTCTATATATTGAGTGCATAATGAATCTAGCTAGCACAAAGTATCTAACTATAGGTAAGAAAAGTTAGGTGACAAGTCTCTCACCCTAAGTTTCAAGGGATGTTTGGTACAAAATTACAGGAAGGTAATATTAGTCTATGTGGGATAAAATGCTAAATATTCAACATTTTAGAAAAGTATAGATTTAAGAGTTTACATGCCATGGACACATATATAAGTTAATCCTTTGTACTTCATTATTTCCTGTCATCATGTTGTACCATTTCTTTAAAAGTCAGCTTTGTTTTTAATTATGTTAATGATCCAGAAATAGGAAAATAGTGTTTCACACATTTTTCTGGGTTTTAAACTAATTTCACAGTTTAAGCTACTCTTTACAAATGAGACCAGTAGCCAAGCTTAACCCACGTTCAGACTTCTGTTATGTGTCTCACCACTCCCTTGTCTCGCAGTGGTCCACAATCCCACTTTGCAATGGAGCAGTCCTGGACCCTGCAATCACACTTCCATGTCCAGATGTCTGTCATCATTCAGGTACAATAAGCAGTATTGGTTACATGGCCCAGGCATCCTTTCTAGATGCAAAAGTACTGTTGCTACACTATAGTTTTGAGTATACAGTTATTTCTTAAGAAATGGTTGCTGCTTAATTAATAATCTGTGAATGACCAGATCTACTGACTGTTAATCATATTTCTGACCATAGAATTGTCATATGAATCAGGTTACCTGGTAGATACTCAGTGCAGTCAGAAAACCTTTACGCTGAACAAAGATTGTTTAACATATTTCTGTACTTTCCAAGAGAAAGAAAATATTGCCTTTTTATTAAAAACAAAACCAAAAAAACCCACAAACAACCTCAACCTTATGAAATTCTACCTGCAAAAGATTAATTTGACTCAAAGTGATGCTTTTCTACAAACTAAAATGCTTTCAGTTTTGAGGTCATTTTGGGGACTTTAACTCCTTATATGTAGTGAAAACTGATTAATTCTCTTTATTCCTCAGGTTATTGTTGCACTTAACCTACAGTGTCAGGCATGAGTAATATACAGAGAGTGTACACCAAATTGAAACCAATCAAGCCACAGCAAGGGTGACCCTCGTCCCACATATCTCATGCTTTTCTCATTCTTTGAGGTTTCTTCTAATACATGAAAGCAAACCTCAAAAACTGGGAATTTTTTTTAAAGATCACAAAGCACCTTTAATCTAACGGAAATATTAGAGAGTCTACATGGTTTTCCCACACCAGAAAACAGTGATGTCTCACATCTTTTTCAAAGGCTGAGTTTCATTCTGATAGTAAAAGGGCTAATTGGAGGGGGGAAAAAGGAAAAAAAGAAAGCTTAAAAAACGTGAGTTTCTGTGCTGTGTATTTAACTTGTCTGGACTATATTTACTGATGTCTGATATGGCTAAACACATAGATCTTTCCAATATGATATTACATAGCTTATCTGCAAGCAGTGCTCTATTTCTTGCTTATTAAATAAGACTCTTCAGTGAACTTCTAAGTGACAGATATTATTTAAGAAATCTTTTAAAATTATTTTTGATAGTCACAGTTTCTGTCATTAGTAGGGCAAACTGACAAATTATCAATGACATATTTATGCTACAACTGGCATTCCCTGGCAGTCAGGATGTAGGGGCAAAATATTTGGTAGACAATATGTATACAATACACTTGTTGTTTGCCAACTGGTTATTTGCAATGAGTTTTGCATTAATTATAAGGGGGTGGGGGAGGTGTGTTAAACTGGCCTAGCATTTTTGTTGCAAGCAGGAAATACCATAGATCCTTGCTGGTTTGTACACAGCTTCTCATTATAACAACAATTTCATTTTGTGTGGTTTTGAGGCTCAAACATGGCTACACTCCATCGCTTCTGAATTGTAATTGGATCTGAATTGTATTTCACCTTTTCTTGGAAGTCTTTTCACCTCTTCTAAAATTAATTCGCTGAAATGGAGAGGGCCATCAGCTCTCTGAAGGAGGGATTGAGGGAGTAGGGGAGGCTATGGTAGCAACCAGGGGCAGCCCCAGTCCAGGGCTTCAGGCATCAGGACTGTGCAACACAACTGGGATGGATGGTGTGCTTGAATTTACTTGCAGCTGATCCACTGCTTGCTGTTTCCCAAGGAATCAGACATCCATAGCAGCTGCTGGATTAACAAATGCATAATACATCCGTGCTGCTTGAAGAGTCACCAAAGGTGCACATATCATGGATCCTGGATTTGACTCAGTTGCTTGTAACATTTCTTCTAAATTAGAACATTCACCCTAATTTTATTAAATTAAATTTATTTAATTAAATTTATTATTCTCAGGCTATAGAAATGCAGTACATACATTCAAGACAATGGAGATACATCCTACATTTCTTCAACAGGGAGGAGAGCCCTGTGCTTTCTGCTCTGTCGTGTAAGTACTTCACGGTCACAGTCCACATAATGTGCAGTAGCTTCTTGAAAGACACCTTTGCAAAATATAATGACTGCCTGGTCTATATCAGCCTGATAAAATCTTACACAGAGAACCAAGTCCACAGCTATTGAAAATGTGTATAATTCCAGCGAAGGTAACACAGCTACAGGGATTTCTCCTAATAGGCCCATGGTATTGAATGTTTTCCGAATAGAACACATCTTATGATAAAATCCTGAAACTTAATAATAAGTACTGCACAACAGCATGAGTGATAGCATGATAGCTAGAGGGAAAAGAAAGTACAAAAGGATGAGCATGCATTTAATGCTTGTGACTTATTAAATACTGTAATTATATACTCCCCTCAATATTGTGCTCTGTGTGAGAGCCAAGCACCATTCAATAGTGTGTTTATGCAGCAGCCTTCTCTACAGCAAAAACAACTCCATACTTTGAATAAACCCGAAAGCTAAAATCTCTTCAGGACAAGTGAAGCTGTAAAACTCCACAGCAGTCAGACACTACAGCTACTTGCTGCATTCAAAAGGAATGACCTTCAAACCCCTCCTTGCATTATATCAGCTGTGAGATTTTAGGGCTGCTGGTGTTTTTAGTGATCTTAGCTCTGGTAGGTATCAACTTAAACTAGTTGCATTTAAGTCCTCAGATTTGGATTTTAAAGGCTTGTTTGGTTGTTTATATTTGAGACCAACTCAGTCTTTTATGAAGTAGCTGGGTAAAACTATAAAAATAAACCTTAGTCCCACATTGATTTGAAGGAATCAACAGAACACAGTGACTACCACCACATTTCTATGACTGGAATTTACCCAAAATTGTTTAGGTACATGGGATACAAGGAGACATGATTTTTATTCTCAAAAAAGTTTTTACTTGGCAGTAGAACGCTGGATAGCATCCTGACCTGTATCAGAAATAGTGCGGACAGCAGGAACAGGGAAGTTATCACCCCCCTGCACTTGGCACTGGTGAGGCCCTACCTTGAATACTGTGTTCAGTTTTGAGCCCCTCACTACAGGAAAGACATTGAGGTGCTGGAGCGTGTCCAGAGAAGGGCAACGAAGCTGGTGAGGAGTCTGGAGCACAAACCTTATGAGGTTGTTTCCTGGAGAAAAGGAGGCTGAGGAAAGACCTTGTTCTCTACAACTACCTGAAAGCAGGCTGTAGTGAGGTGGGAGTTGGTCTCTTCTACCACAAAACAAGCAATAAAACAGAAGTAAATGCCCTCAAATTGCACCAGAGGACGTTTAAGAATAGTGTTTTGGTTTGGTTTCAGCCAGGGACGAAGAACCATGCAGCTGTTCACTCAGCCCTCATAGCAGTGAGGGAGAATTGGAACAAAAAGGCAAAACTCTTGTGGTGAGATAAAAACAGTTGAACAGAACAGCAAAAGAAATAGAAAAACAACAACAATAACACTGGCAGATGAATGTACAAACCAGGTTACCTTCCCACCTCGCTCTGACCGGACCCAGGAGGCTGCAGCCTGTTCCCAACCTTTGACTTCCAAACCCCTCCCTGGCTAGCTCCCACCTAAGTACTGGGCATGGTGTCACATGGAATATCCGTGTTGGGACAGAAATTAACCCTTTTCCCACCAGAACCAGGACAAACGGATATTAGGAGAAATTTCTTTACAGAAAGGGTTATCAAGCACTGGAACAGGCTGCTCTGGGAAGTGGCTGAGTCACCATCCCTGGAAGTAGTTAAAGGACATGTAGACATGGTGCTTAGGGACGTGGTTTAGTGGTGGATTTGACAGTGTTGGGTGAATGGTTGGACTTAATGATCTCGAAAGCCTTTTCCAAACTAAACCGTTCTATGATTCTGTGATTCTATGATTCTAAGATTCTGTAATTCTATGATCCTAATCTGGTCTCAAATCAATGGAAAGCTGTCAGAAGACTTTCTATAAGGTCCTCAGCTAATACTGCCTTTTCAGTACCTAAAAGTGTGTTACTTAGAAGAAAGATCTATAATCTGCCCCCTCTTTCCTGAAACTCATCAGAGAAGACCAACTATTCTGAGTAGACAATGTATCTTGCAAAAGGTCAGGAAGCCTATACTGAAAAGTAGACCTCTGTCACGATACTAAATAACTACAGTGTGATTATATCTTTTAGTCTCCAATTTCATCTTTTAATCCTAAGAATCCAAAATTCAATGTGCTTAATGATGAGCTAGTATAAGTATCACTCTCCACTTTAAAATTTAGCCAGGATTTCACAATCACAAAAGTCACAGAACCTTCCCTTTTAATGTACCATTTTAACATACTCATTTTCAATAGCATACACAAGAAAAGACAGAGAATAAACCTGAACAAACTCCTGCCTTCTTTCATTCCAGAAAAATCATGTTCAGTTCTGGTATCAACATCCAGAGATGTGCAAAAGGTGAATCATTCAACAAGGTGGTTCAACAGGAACCACTCAAATGATACAGACTTCTGAAAACAGCCTTATAACCCGAGCATCTTCATCTCCTTAATTTATCTAGGAGGCACTTTAACTACAGACTAGAGGGATCTATACAAAGAAAAGATGCAAAAGATCATTTTATTTATCAGAATAAAGCATAAATACATAAAATGTTCACATTCTACAATTAGACAATGTTAACCTAATGAATGTAGATTAGTAGTCAGAAGAGACAATGTATATATTACAGTGTTAGAATCCACCTACCTGTTCTGAAAGGCTGCTTTGGATCACTCACAAGTTCTGGCCTTGATGCAGGAACTGGGTTCGTAGACAACTTTACAGGAATTTAAAGATTACTGTCTATTCATCTATTGATCAATATTGATTGACTCTAGACAATGTAAATACTATTACCAGTGAAATACAAAGAGTTGGGTTTTACTGTCAGCATTATAAAGAAAAGCTTGAAGTCTGTAGCAATGTTCCTTTCAATACTTCAGTAGTATGATAACATGATGACAAAATCAACCATCAATTTTTAGCAAGAAAAGTGTTATACAACTATTAAAGATATCATTGTTGTTTCCTTGAAAAGTGCCAATTTGCAAAACATTTGAAAACCACTATGATTTCTTTTTACTTGAAAGCCTTTTGTGAAAGATGATTAGCTGCAGCATTAAATCACTATATATGTGAACATAAAATCTCCCATATGGCACAAAGCGCAAGTTTAGAGAGTATGGTGAGCTTGTCTGCCAAATGTCATCCAAATAAACACTAAAATCAGTGCTGATCACAATGCTAAGCTCAGGCTACTTATCTATCAAATGCAGCCTGAAGGATTTTTCATTGGAACTGATCACAATAATTATTATGTTAGAACTTTGAAATTGTTTGAGCAGAGAGGTGTTTTTTAAAAAAACAATAAATAAAAACAAACAAACAAGCTAACATAATCATGTAATCCAGCCACTATATTATACATCTGAATGCTTGACATTCATTATTTCCTTTTATTTGTTTCATTGGTCAATTAAATAATGTGGTAGGGGTTTTTTTCTTCTGTGGTTGGATGACCTAATATTGAAGTATTTTGGAAGAAGTGGAAAAGAAACAGATAATTTATCTGAGAAGAAAACTGGATCCAGAGAAATTTATAACATCCAAGTCCAGTATTTTCTTTGCCAAGGCAGGCTAGTAACTATTTAAAAATACATAGGATCTTTCTTGATAGAAAAAAAAAAAAAACCACAACACATGAACTGTCTTTCTGGACATTCAATGCTGCCTTGTCATAACTTTAGAAAGTAAATGCACTAATGTATTCTTGAGGAACATATGTTCCTCACCTTTTATTTTGACTTTGACTTTTCAAATTGTATTTTATATTACTTTCACCTAAAAAGACTGGAATACAGAACAAGGACATAACAATATTTCTCACAGTGAAAAAAACAGCTACCAATAACTGGGTTTTAGTTCCACTTTGGACAGCCTAAATAACAAGTTCAGAAGGTTTAGGTTAGATATTAAGAAAACCCTTCCATTCATAGTTAGCCACTGGAATAGACAAAGCAGTTAAGGTATGGATGGAATCCTTATCACTGAAGATACTTAAGATTAGTTTAAACAAATATCTCCCAAAATGTTTTCAAGCTTTTTTTAGATAAAGACGTTAAAGTATATTATTTTTCCAAGTACCTACTTGGAAGTATATATATTATTTTTCCAAGTACCTACCTATAAAAGTAAAAAAAAAAAGGAAA
>VZSF01011150.1:73282-93797 GCA_013398295.1 Chionis minor
AGAAAGTCTTTGAAACAGAAAATTGAAACTTTCTGGTTCGCAAAGTCAAAACTGACCATTTCAATCATTTTGACACTCCAATCTTTTTCTTTCTTCAAATGAAATTTTAAGTCAAGATGTAAAAATAACCTAAAATCAAAGTATTGGAAACCAAAATATTGTATCAAATGTCTATGTTGTGACAAAATTACAGAGAGAAAATGGTGTGGGAGGAGTAAGGTTTGGAGAGCACCTGCCTCTGTACTTTTTCAAACTCTCTTCACATACGCACTCCCCAAGGTAAAAATTAATTTCCCTGTCAGTCACATTGTTGCCACCATAATTAGTGCACTAGATGCATATGAAATGCTTATTTTAATGACAAATAAAAGCTTTTGAATTAATAAAAACTAACCCTGAATACTGGTGACACAAGCACAAGACACTCTATAAATGTTCAGAGACTATTTTCACATGGAATAATGACTGAAAAACAGCTGTTATTGAAGCTTTCCATATGGTAGTCTGATACAGTGACATAAAATTAAATGAGTATTTATTGTTATATAATCTATAGATATTTCATTTGCCAACAGTTTTGGTTATGTAAGAAGGACAAATTCAGTTTCAGATTTTTTTATTCACTCCTCAGTTTCCTTTGTCAGTTCCCTGACCTGAGTGTCTTCTTTCTCACATACTCCCAGCTCTTGATAAGTCTTAAAAGACAAGAACAGCTCCAAGCCTCTGGGTTTTTTTCTTAGCATATTCCTTTTTTAAAATTTATTTATAATAATTTTTTTTTTATTTTAGTTGAGGAAAAAGAGACAGAGAATCAATCAAAGCTGTATACTCAGCTTTCAAGCCTGTAGCACACACTTGCAGACCATATATTTACCTATGTTACCTGGCTGATTTGTCCACAGTTCTGTACAATGCATCTGAAATACTCACCATGGAGTCACAGAGCATAATAAGAGGGCTCTAGAAACTGTTTTGTAGGAGTCAAAGAGATGACTGAAGAACTGGCATGGCAGGTTCTTAGCCAAAAAAAAAAAAAAAAAAAAAAAAAAAAAAAAANGTGCACTAGATGCATATGAAATGCTTATTTTAATGACAAATAAAAGCTTTTGAATTAATAAAAACTAACCCTGAATACTGGTGACACAAGCACAAGACACTCTATAAATGTTCAGAGACTATTTTCACATGGAATAATGACTGAAAAACAGCTGTTATTGAAGCTTTCCATATGGTAGTCTGATACAGTGACATAAAATTAAATGAGTATTTATTGTTATATAATCTATAGATATTTCATTTGCCAACAGTTTTGGTTATGTAAGAAGGACAAATTCAGTTTCAGATTTTTTTATTCACTCCTCAGTTTCCTTTGTCAGTTCCCTGACCTGAGTGTCTTCTTTCTCACATACTCCCAGCTCTTGATAAGTCTTAAAAGACAAGAACAGCTCCAAGCCTCTGGGTTTTTTTCTTAGCATATTCCTTTTTTAAAATTTATTTATAATAATTTTTTTTTTATTTTAGTTGAGGAAAAAGAGACAGAGAATCAATCAAAGCNTCTCTGATAGTGTAGAATCTGCAAATCACCTCTAAAAAAAAGCTTAGTTGGATATTTTTTTAGAATTCTGGTATATGTGGAGTGATAAGGTCATAGCAGAATATTTGGCCAGATTCCTACATATATGTCAGGATGGTAAACAACACTATTTTAAGTGTATTCCAAATGGATGATCTGATGAAGCTTGTTCAGTAATTCTGAATAATTTAAAGACACTGCTAAGTAAAGAAGGCGAGCTGAAGAAAAGTAGTAATGGCTTAAGAGAGTAATGTGTTATATGCTGTGCATGCTCCACACCCTTGGTTGTTCCAAGGAAAAGAAGAAGAAAGCTCTTATAAATAAAACTGTCCAAGATCCTTTTCAATCCTTTTCTCTTTCTGATAAGATCATGTCATTTAAATTGTTTATAAATTAGCATAGAGCCTTTATGGCTTACTGTATAACTTTTACTTCCACCCGTCCGACAAGTTCCACAAATATATCTTGATTAAAACTGTATTTTTTCTCCTGCAAAAAATCAGTGATGTCTTTTATCTAAGATTTCACTTATGATTTTTTGCAATGTGTACTTTTGGCTGTCATTATCACTACAGCTGGCTGATAGACAGTCGTACCAAAACTGAGACATCATTAAATTGTCCATTGATTTCTGTGTTTTGAGCTTCCATGACCAACCTGGAAATGTGTATGTCAACACATAGAAAAATGATACATGTTGCTTGAGCTACCACATCCTTTGGATCACTAGCAATCTTACTGCACAAATCCCCTCTGCACATAGTAAGACCGCTTAATGTATTCACTCATAACTCAATTCACATTTGTCTACTTGCGCAACATGTTATTTAGGGTGTGCCTATCCATTTTTACTTTTAAAACATTTTCCCTGAATGATGTGAGACACTGTACTCCATAAATGGCACAATGAAATGCCTCCAAAATAAGACAATTACACTTAAGTGCCTACCTGCTCTTCTCTAGCTCTGATTATAGTCAATAGAGATATCAAATCAATACAAGCAGTACAGCCTGAAGAGCAATTTCAGCACATGCCTGAGATGCCTACCAGCACTTGCAAGGCTTTCTCACCTAGCTCATACGGCACTATCCACATGGAGACATATAAATTTAAACCTTTAAAACAGAATACAATCCTTGTAATATGAATTCAGCAGAATCCTGGCTCCTATCATTGTATTCTGTAACCAAAATCGTCCATTCCTCTGTTTACTGCACCTCTTCTGCCTAATGGAGACCCAATCAATAGTGTTTTACTTCACATCTGCTGTGAACCTCTTCTACAATGACTTCCACAATATACTGACTTTTCTGACTCAATCAGCCAGGAGTGCTGTACCTTGCAGTCTACGCTCTCAGAAGATTTATGTGTTAGAAATAAAATAACATATCTGCTTTCACCTATCTTTAATGTGCGCACATCCTTTGTAGTGATCATCTACATATTGCTGTCAGTTCTTGACACCTGGATGAGACATTTAACAGCAAATGACAGAAAGAGAGCTAAACAGCAATTTCCATGAGTGCACCATGCCTTTACATTTGCCTGGGTTCTGAGTAACTATACAGGTGCAATATAGTGAGGCATACTTTTTATCAAGCCTCCTGAGAACCCTAGAGCATTGACCCTTCTGTAAAAGGGGACTGGCACCTCATCAGAACAGATCACGTGAGATACTTCTCTGTTGAGATCAGTTAGAACTAGAAGAATGATGGTTTATCACAGTATTTCACATTTTTGTTCACTATCACCAGTCCTTTCATAGTTCTAGGTCTGACTGGCCCCCAATCAACAGGGGAGACAGCAGATATCAAGTGCTAGTCTACCTTTCCTGCCCCCCACAAAGAATTTGAGTCATATCTGGTCACAGTAATCTATTGAGCCTTACCAACATGACAGGTCACACAAAGCACGGGCCTAATTATCACAGAAGTCTCAAGTGAAAATACTCCTTTTGCATCTTAGGCAAAAGTTTCCCATGACTGCCAATACTTGCATGTGCACATACTTACTCTGCTGACCCAAATGAATCCATTTTGCTTCTCACTCTAGCTAGTCCTATAGAGCCAAATGTACCATGAGAAAAAGAGGTTCAGTTCTTTGGTTTGTTGTATTAAAACTGTTTTACCAGCTCCAATCCAACGCTTAGCTCCCTGTTCAAGAGCTGGCAGTCAGAAGATATGTACTTTCAGCTGTAAACTGAGCACATTAGCATGGAAATTCCATGGAACAAAGCACAGAACTCACACCATGCTAATTTTACAGACCCTCCTTTCAGAACAGGATTCCCTTATTTTGTACTGGCCCACCCAGTAACACAAACTAATGCAAAACTCCAGTTGACTAGGAATGACTTCTGAAGGTCTGGAGAGAATTAGAAAGAGACACCAAAGATCCCGTTTGTAATGAGATTTTAATTCAATCCAGGCAATACAAAGGAAGGGAAAAGGGCCTTTATCAATTTTCTTAAGTTACTTGCAGATGCAAGGCAAATGAGTAAAAGTCCAATCCAGGGCGTTACTGAGAACATGCTATTCCTGTTGAGTCACTGAGCATCAGAGCACCAAAGAGCATTCCTTACTGATTTTTCCTCATTGCCACGAGAAAAATATGATCTGCCAAGAAACATCTGTTTAAAAATAATAACAAAATATCCTGAATGCCTTCATTAGTGTTTTTGATGTCTGTTGCACTTTAATTTTGCAACAATCTGTAAATAGGAGCTTTTATTACCAGCAGTAAACTCACATTTTACCAGGCGTCCATCACCACATCTCCTCCTGCAGCCATGTGTTGTGTCAATGCCTTTCCCCTTTTCGTCCTTTCTGAAACACAGCAAGTCTAGATTAGACATTTGGACTAAAATGTATTTGAGAGATAAAGAAAGATAAAAAACTTTGAGAAGCAGCAACTTATCTGAAAAAAATGCTGAAAAGATAATTTGAAATCATCTCCTAAACTTTGAAGATATTATCATAAAACCTTCTGCATAAAGTGGAAAGGATTTCTAGAAATATAATACAGAAACTTGGGGTGGCTGTAAGCAGCATGTTCTCCTAGTCTGAAACAATGATCTTCCTGAGCTTTATTTCTAGTTACAGTCACAGCATTTAGTGGAAAACTAGAAAAGGATCATGATGAGATCCCAAATGTTGCTTACATTGTATTAGAAGGAAGAGAAGCTGTAGTTTGTCACTTAAGAAATATTACCTGATCATTACCCTTACTTTCTCCTCCTGACATTGCTTGTTCATGCATTCGTGCCCCCATTCACTGATTATTACCCATACAGTATGCTGTTCCTGAAGCTGTCCTGGATCAAAGGGGAAGAAAAGGTTCAGAACACAGAGGCAAGGTTAGTCACCAATACAAAACTATCCTATTTCATGTATTTTTTGTGAATCATTAAACTGATTTCCCAAAAAGACA
The DNA here is from genome assembly GCA_013398295.1 of Chionis minor. Classification (NCBI taxonomy): domain Eukaryota; kingdom Metazoa; phylum Chordata; class Aves; order Charadriiformes; family Chionidae; genus Chionis; species Chionis minor. The sequence continues at coordinate 78,286 of VZSF01011150.1, forward strand.
TAAATGATGTTAAAAAACTGCTTTTAACCTGCAAGGTCCTTCAGGGATATAGCTCATCTTATTTAACTGATCTCCATTCTCCTTGAATTCCACTTCCAAATCTGAGTCTCTATGAAACTACTTGCCAAAATACTTGTAGACACACTTTGACTTTTATAACTGAAAAATCAGTACTGAATAAGAGTGGTATATTCCAGTTTACTGCTTGTCCATTTAGCTGGTGTAGTAGCAGATATGTCCCTCAGATGCACACTCTCCAAACTCGGTGATATGGAGTCACCTAGCCACAGCTTAGAGACTTAATACATTAGCAAAGCCTTTATTAATTATTCCCTCAAGGATCTTGAATCATCTATGCAGTACCTTCCTTTCTACCTCTCTGACTTTATCAAAGCTAGGATTAGCACACCCCTCTTTCTGTTGTTTACATCAATCTTCTTTAATCTCTCAAAAAACCTCTTCCTTTGAAGTGCACTGATTTCAGGAGTTAGTGGATATGATCATCATTGTATTCTCAGAAACTAAGGTATGAACACAATTTCATTGTCCTTACAGTTACGGTTTTAAATCAAAATTCACATCAATTAAGAACTTGTTTAAAATTAGCCCCCAAAATGAAGTAGATTTCAGTGTAGTGCCTTAAATTTCCATATTTATTTACAATTTTGAATTGCAACCCAAGAATTCAGTAACAAAGGGGTTGTAATGAGGTCTCAAACATTGTTTGAAAAACATTAGAACTAGGGAAAGAAACTATTTATTATTTTTTCCTACTTATTTGCTTTAAAACAGAATTATTTCATTACTAATACAAATCACTTACGAAAATAAAATCTGCCAGGTCTATATCTATGCAGTATCAATGACCTAAAAGAGAAAATGCATTCCTGATATAGAACCAGGCATGAGATTTCCTTGCCAGTTCCACTCTTTGCTGCTACTACAACCCACTTTTTCAGAGAAAGTTGAAGTAGATTCCTATGTTAATTCTGTGGTCCCCCTCCAGTCACGCATTTACCACATGCATAATATTAGAAGCCAACGAAGCATTGAACAAATGTGTATCTAAGGTCTCAACAACAGCCTTCCCTAGGTTTCACTCTTAGTTAACATTAGGCTAAGATTTCTCATTTCCAAGGAGGTGTTATGAAAACAGCAAAAGAAAAATAAGAAAGGTGGCAAAAATGTAACATTATTATGTGACTCTTTAACACAGAGAATGTAATAAGACAATGGAGAGCTTTTCATCACCAACATGTTAAACATTTCCTTAATACATAATAATGGCTAAGATGTTGTAACATCCCACAGATGATCCAGAGGAACATTTTATTCCAAGATGAGAAATACAATCATTGGGAGCATCCATCATTCTCAAGACACACAAGTAATCCAAACAGCACAAAAAAGTGCTGTACTGTACCCTGGTGGACAAATACAAATAATTCATTTCTGTTCTGATCAGTTCAAATAGCTTGTTTCAGGAACTTGCCCTTTTTGTTTAGTGTGAATTGAATACAAAAAGATCACAAAGTTTCCAGTCTTTAAAGTTTACATTAATACATTAGTTCAGTGTGTTTTTTCCTCATCAGTTGCATATAACTTACCAGGGACATCTGCAATTCTGTGTTGCTTAATTGATTGTCATGAGGTTGAGGATGGAACGAATTCTGCTCACTCTCTGAATGATATTCTGCTGCTTTTCTCTGCAAATAAAGTGACATTTTCCTTCATTCAGAATGACCCCTGTTGTAAAATATAAGTAGGAAGAACAATGAGACCACAAACAAGTGACTGGCAGAAGGGCAGGCCAGGAAGACTTTAAAGAAGGCTTTGTCTAATACACTGAATTTTGGATAAGTGAAAGCTACCAATAAAAATATAAAGTGCTCTCCTATATAGAAGTGAACCATATGCAGCATCTCAGGAAATAACACAGAAGAACCCTATGGACTACTTATTGCTCATAGATGTTTACTGGATTCTGCGAATGAAGGTACTTTGTGTTCTCGTTCATCATTCAGACATATGAGAAAGGGGTTTGCACTTCCTTTTCAAAAGAAAAAACTTATGAATAAGTAGGATTTCTTAGATGAGATGCAACACTGTGCTAAAACAATCATGTAGGTTTTGTGAACACAACTAGAACCATCACTCCGCAATGCATTTAGTTAGAACTGCTGCACAATGCTGGATGAAACTAATATTTCCCGTTCCTGCACTGTGCAGTGCAGACATATACTTCATGTCTTAGTTATGTCATCTTTTGGGGCAAGTTGTTTCCCAACCATGACAGTACCAAGCCAGTGGATCTTCTTTAAAGAGTAATTTTGAGGATATGTAGAGTATATGGTGTGTCCATCCTCCTCAGAGAGACCAGCTTTGAGATCTTAACATGTACGTACTTCAGTATCAGTCAAGGGAAACTATCTCACTTCACTATAAGAATCAATAAAGCAATAACACAGCCAAGATCATTTACAATACCAAGAGATACCTCCTGACTGTGACAGCCAATTTGTTTTACTGGAAGGAGCTTTCGTGGCTGTATCAAAACTGGAACAAATAGTGTATATTTAAGTGCCAGGCTATTGCAAGTATAAAAGACGTTGTTCTAACCCAATGCCTTTTGACTAAAAGGTGGATAAGAAGCTTAGCAACTGCAAACACCTCCTTTTGCTTTTAGAATTCTATCTTCATTGCTTGATGCATATTGATTTATTGAGAAGTCCAGATGGTTACTATCCACTTGGATAAGTCAGCTCACATAAATTTTAAAATCCATTTTGAAATACCATATGGACTATTTCGTTGTTGAAAAGCAAGCCAGTTTGGGGGTTTGTTAGAAAGAGAAACTAATCCTTTTTCTCAATGGAGAACCAAAATCAGTATGTGAAAGCATAGGTCCTTAACTCCTGTAACAGGTTGCCTTTGTTCTTTGACTGTATTCTTGAAAGTGAAGGTAAGGTCTGGTATAGACAAAAATGCAATGATATTTTTGTCTGATTTAAAACCTAACTGAGTTCAAGATATAGTTGTTATTCACTTACTCATGTGAGTAGAGTGAACTGGTTTACTTGTCTCTGTTTAATTCTCTAAATATTACCCTTCTTGTCAGTTTGCTACTCGTTTGGTTTTAGCTTTATTTCTTAGACAGATCACATTGTGAAATTCAATGTTTGTCAGATGGACAGGGATTTTGCAATTTTGGAACCATTTCCAGCTACAAGATTTACAGCTGGCAGAGAAAATAGCTATGTTTCATCTTAAATTGTACTTGATATTGAAAGAAACTGCTCAATTATTAGCACCATAACTTTAAGACTTGAAGCCACAGACTGGTAATTTTGATAATGGAATTTAATGGGGTAAGAAGGAAAGTCTTACAGGTTTAATGAAATGTATCTGTGTAAGATGTAACTTGTTATAAAACATTTTAAATTGTACATTTAAAAACATTGCCTTTCAGCTGCTAGAATAGAAAGACTATATAAATACCCCTTCAAATGTTCATTTTTCTGCCTTTTAAATAAGAGCTCTTTCAAGTTCCAAGTGCCAGTCAGACAAAAGACCACTTTCTAATGTGCAGATATTCACAAATTATAAAGTCCTAATAAAAGAAAAGAAGATGAAGTTTCTTTCTGAAAGCTGAGAAACTGATAATTCTGATAGTAAAAGAAGAAAAAAGAAGGGGGAAAAAAAAATTGTTTTTCATTTCCCAGTCAGACACTGTGTAATGGAAGGGGCTTGCAGAGTGTACATGAGAACACTTGGGGGTTTTTTTAATGAACAAGCAATGAAGTCATTGATGTTTGTCACTTTTTATAGCGAAGACAAACTTTCTGATGCTTTAACTTTCCCCATGCATGCATTTTCTTTGTGTGAGCAGAGGCCTGAAGCCTGAAGCAAAGCACTTGGCTGTGATTCAGAAGAGCCAGCCAGCAGTTTGATACTTAGATGCTTGTGCTATTATGAAATGCACAGTCAAAATAAAATCATACCTGTTCCAGAAGAGTACTGTTTTGATAAATCATTATTTCAATTTGTGTCCTATTGTCTTTACTCGTCTTTTTTTTTTTTTTTTTTTTAAATCCAAATTACCATTGTCCATCAGCCTCAAAATCTCAAACAGCATGAAAATCCAGAGCAGTAAAGGGCAGTAAAATTTTCTTGTATTTTTAGCAGGTGAAAAAACATTTTTCAGTATTGAGAAAAATGTGAGCTATAATGAAATTATTTGAATAAATAAGTTAATTTTGTAACATATTTGCATTTACTCTCTGGACTTTGATTGTAATACTATGACTGCCTTCAATGACCACAACAGAACAAGGCCAGGGGGTAGGAGGAGTAGGAGGAGCGTGCAGAAATGTGGGAGAAGTGTCAGAAATAGTTGCTTGATTATTTTAAATAAAAAGTAGAAACTAGAAAATTTGCCCTCGTTCATTTTCAGGTTTTACATCTTCCAGGTCTGTATGAGCCAATGTGTGCAGTTTATGGTCAACAATCCTTCCCACATGTTATATTCACTGGTCATGAATCACAAAAAACATCTGCAGCCACTTTAAAACTTTTACAAAGCAGCAAGTCAAATGATGGCATTTATAAAGTATTTTACCTTTTTCTCATCATGTATGGTATAAATCTAGATGGTATTTAGGTGGGATGACCTTACTCTATCAAACTTTTTCTGAAAAGGAAATAGAAAAGTTATTTCCCCAGAACATATTTTATATTTTTTCACTATTTGATAGAAATTGCTTAAACAAAAAACCACAAATATTAAAAATAATTAAAAAAGAAAAATATTAAGGGAAGGTATATAGGCTAGATTCTGTTTTCAACATGTAGCATGCTAAAAAGTTCCAGAAGTGCTGGAATGTGAGTACGAGGTCAATGAGATCAAATCTAGTTGACTTAAAATACTTTTCCAGAAAAGGAAACACACACCATCATCTATCACTATCATTAAACCCATTTTATTATCTCAGTTGATTTTCAAATGCCACATTCAAAAATGTTTCACTCCTTGAATCGTTTTCTTGTCTTTAACAACTGTTGGTGTGTGGAGAAGAAGCATTCCTCTGCAGATCTCACAGGGTGCCTTGTAAATTTAGGCCTGAAACTTCAGCTCAATGACTTATGCACCAGAAAGCTGCCACCAATAATGTCACATAAAGTAGGACTGGTTTTTTTATTTATTGCATTTAGGATATTTTATGTTGATTCCATTATACATCTCATCATCAATACTTGATCCCAAATCAGCAGCTTGAACATAAAATTAATATTACAATATCTCTGCTTATCTTTATCGATTATGGCCTCAAATAAATCTTTCTGTCTCATACCGAGGAATAGAAAGGAACATAGACATAACAAATACCAGGTGGATGCAGTCAGCCTACAGCAAAGAAAGAATCCTTCCTCTTATTGTTGAATCTGGGAACACAGGATACAGCTTGCATGTCCAAAGCCAATACAGGAGAGGACCAGTGCACACTTTTTGCAGACAGCATTGAGGAGCAGAAAATCATCAACAAATACAAATGCATATATACAGCATGGAAATTCTGTATTGATGCAAACATTGTAAGTACACCTGTGCTGCACTCGAGACCTAATCCATGCTTTCTTGCATGCACCTGGAACACAGTTACGACAGGGGCAGCACAGCTCTGATCCACCACTGCAATCTTCCACAGATATGTCATAATCACCAACTCCAGACACTCCTTATAGGTTGTCTGGAAGCACCTTTAACTAATGCCTGGCCTGGAGGCAGCCCTGTGTCAGTTTTGTGATGTCTTTTCTTGTATAAGAGCACAAGAGGCCAACTCAACTGCTCAAAGGGATCAAGCCCGGGAGGTTTAGATGTGAAGCATTAAGTTACTTTTTCTCAGTGCACCTATCTTGACACAGAAGAAAGTAATCCTGTCCTGTGCTACATGGTTCTCAATAGTGAGAAAAGCACCTTATGCCCATACACAGCTTGTTCTGCAAATAAAACCGATGTTCCAATGTAAGTCAATGAGAAAAGGAACCTTTTCCTTTACATGAATAACTCTCTGAGAAACCCAATACACGCTAAAAAAATCCTTGCATAACTGAAGCTGCATCAGCTCATGTGTAAGCCTCTACGCACCCTTAACCTCAATTAAAAATTACAATTGTTACTTCAGCTCTGACAATTTCTGCAGAGTGCCAACATGCTGTAACTAATGTAAACCAATTTTTTCTCTCTATTTTCTCACTACTCATCACTCTCATAACTCTCTTAACTCTTCAAAGTCTAAAAAGGTGAGTAGGGTTTTGTCACGCATTCTAAGGACCCATGTATAAAAGAGAATCCTGTTGTTGTGGTCTGGGACAGATTGGTCCAACCAGGCAGAGCAACAGATGCTCTCTCTCCTGCTCCCCTTCAAAGGGAGGCAGAAGCGAGAGAGAGAGAGTTTAGAAAGAATTAAACTACTTTAATGAAATACTAATAATAAAATAATAAGTAAATAATGACATATACACAAAGCTGTATGAAGTTCCCAGGATGACAATCATGTCAGCAGCAGGCACTGGGAAAGTCCCAGACTGGACTCAGTGATGTATGGGAACTGGATTCTGGATATGGATTCAGGAATGCAGGGATCAGGATCAAAGGCAGACGAACACAGAGTCCTCCTCGGACGCCAGCCATTGAAGAAAAAACACTGACCCTTTGATCCCTCAGCTTTTATACTAAGCATGATGCAGATTCTCTCCAGTTTTTTTGAAAACATGTGGAAAAGGAGATTTTAAAATTCACACATTTAAGGAGTATTGCAAACTAGGAAGTGCACATCAGCTTTCTTCTTTAAAGACCATTCTTTAACGTATTTTTAAAACTGCATACAAGAATTCTATTTTGGGATGAAACTCTCTATTCTTCTATGTCGGGCTGGTATAACATTTAAATATATTCATTATTTCTATTAGTTTCCATTATCAATCACCAATTCTATTTTAGAAATAATAGTTGATACAAAGGTAAAGAAAAAAATAAGGCACTACAAACCATCATTTGGTTCAAACAAGTAACTTTGGACTTTATCTTAAGAATCATAAAACTGTATGGAAGAGTCCTGAACAACATCATTAAAGGGAGGAAAAAGAAATTAATAAACACACAGAAGTACAGCCGTGCAGCTGTACAGGTTGGTTGCAAAAATGTAAAGAACAACCTAATATTAGACCAATCCCTGTAAATCTGTTCTGTTTCATTCGCTCAGCTGTGTTGCAATAAAACCTTTCATATGATGACCATGCAAAAAAACCCCTATTTCTTCACATATGCAAACAATCTAAGCTTAGCAAAGGAAAGCACAAGAAGCCATTATGATAGCAGTTATAAGAGCAGCTACCAACAACTACAAATATTTTTTCTGAATATATTGTTCTAGCTACAAATGAGACTGTATAAATATTCTTACTTGCCCCTGACAAGTTAATATAATTCTTTACAGGTCATTTATAGCTATTTCTTACAATAAAGCAAGTAGGAAAGTTTGACAAAAGGAAGGAGCAGAATAAAGCGTTAGAGAATTTAAAAGGTGTAACAATTGCTTTAGCAATTTCCACAGATGTTTCTTTAACTTTTCTGAAGTGTTTACCTGCATTGTACCCTGCTAGTTAGAGATGAGCCATACCTCGCTTGTCTCTTGTGGAAATGGATTCCACAGCCCCCCCTCACGCGGGTAAGACACTTCAGTATTTGGATGCCTTCCACGTGTTCTAGAAACTGTCTTGACAATGGAAGGAAAAGCTGAACAAGCTAAAATAAGGTAAAAAGCTCACCTACGGGGCTTGTGAATTTGGCGTTGTGTATGTGTGTGTATGAACATGTATATAGAGAGCTACATAATAGATAATACAATATATAACTTCATTAATATGTAAAATACATAATTTTAGATACACTGCTTATGTTTTACCTTCTTTTCATCATGAGAGTCAGACTTGTCAACGGGAAACCACAGGCAGTTTGGCTTTGCTCGAGGTCATGAAACGATACATAAAAGACAAGAGTGTTCTGAAAATCGCATAGACTTGGCCTTCAGCCTTTCTATGGTATCTCCCATTTTGACAATGATCTTAGGTGATTCAGTCTCCACAGGGATGCTGTGACTTTCTCATCCTTGATTTTCTGTCTTAAGTGTAAGAAATAAGCTGCACTATCCTAACAATCAAATAAAAGCATTATTTCCCTAGTAACAGCAATATCTTCAATGAAAATATACATTTTAATTATACAAACTTTTTCTGGTTTATATTATAAAATTTTCAAATATATACTAAGTGTATACTAAATTTCTCAGACCAAATTCCCAGAAATGTTGATGACAAAAACTAGTCTGTACTTTTGTTACACCAAAGTATGCCTCAAACGTATCTAACAAGCCAGGCATTGATGGATGAGATTATAGCACACAGAGCAAAGCATCTTCAATATTAAAAACATGTAATGCTTCCCTGACCAAACAATGAATGAATGCAAAAATGCATAACATTCCTAAATACATAGTCTACACTAAAGTAGTTTTAATTTTTTGAACCGTTGGAGCTTCTTTTGTAGGACACACAGGTCTGAAAGGATCTCTTGCATCCTATCCTCTACCATACCAGATAGCCACTTCACCTAATAATCTTTCATAAACACATCAAGTTCAAAACTTCAGTCTCACTGCAGGAATGCCACAAACTATTTTTTGGCGTTGCTTCACCCTCTAAATTTCAGGAATAAATAAACAGACACACCACTATTAATTATGGGTTAAAGAGCTTTCTTTTATAATAAAACCAGAGAGATAGAAAACTAATTAAGAGTTTTTTAGAAGTTTTCTGCTGTCTGCCTGCCTTTCTAGGAGGAAATTTGTGGAACCATACAGCATCAAGGACGTCTGCTTGTTGAAGGGTGATGTTTGTTTGGCCTCCTCTTACTGGGCTTCCAGAAATCTGTGCTCAGACTTCTGCAAGAACATTTGTATTCTGTTCTGGTTTATTCTATTACTCCTTTGCAAGATGGAGGCAGAAAGTAGTCATTAGTAACTCTTCAGATGATCATGACAATATGGTTGACTCTGCGCTTGGAGCTATGCAGAAGTCCATATCCTGCTAAAGAAAGTATATTTTCCCAAAAAGAAAGAAACATTTTCGCCTCTTGCCTTCACAAAATACAGCTCAAGAATAGCAAGAAAAGCATAGCAGAACTGATATTTCCACCATTGCCTTGTGCAGTCACATTTGCTTCTGTTCTCCTTCAGCAGCAGAACAGAGTGATGAGAACTCTTCGACAAGGCAAGGCTAGAATAGCAAGGTTTCCATTTTCAGCTGGTTATATCGTTTTTTCCCAATGAAGCAGGGTTACTCATTGATTGGACAACCAAGACCAGCAGATTTTATGCATACAAATCTTTCCAAATGTAAGTGAGCGACTATAGCTACTTCAAGAGCTTAGGAACACATTAGACATTACACTGATCATAAAACAGGTGGTGATTACAGTTTTTCTGGGAAGTCTTGGACACAGACGTTGTAGGGCAGGATTTGGGTACCTGAAAAAATGATAGCAATCCAGCTTGATGATTATGTATCTCATACTATGTTTTATCTTTAGCTCTTGAAAACATGATGTGATGGTGAGCTGCACCAGTGATTATATACTGTGAACACATAGACTAGGTCTGCTTTGCTTCCTACAAATTGCATTGCTGCAACCAATTGCAGCCATGTGTTTTTCCACAGAATGTCCCAGAAAAATAAAACACATACGATGGTGAATCTAGTCATCAGACAAAATTTGATTTCCTACAAATTTTTCATTACATATGGACAATACATCCTGTTGGTGAATTACTGGTATTAAAGTTTAATTTAAAAAAAAAATAAATCCTGACTACAGACCTATATTTCCACTAATGACAAATGCAGAAAAGTACTACAATATGTCACAATGTCACAACATATCAATTAGCAGACATCTTTGCAAAGTCTATCATCTTTCTATCAGTTTTAGGTCATGAAGATCAGGGAACGTGCTGGATGCCCAGAAACGGGTAAATACTGCACCCATCTGCAAAAGGTCAAAAGAACGATCTCAGAAACTACAGACAAGTCAGTCTTACTTTAGTTCCTGAAAAAGGGATTCATGGAAGGTCCTCATGGAAGCTGTTTCCAGCCACAAGAAGGTGACTGGGAAAAGATAAAATGGATTTACTCAAGGCAAATCATGTTTAATCAGTCTGATTGTCTTCTGTAATGAAGCATGTTGCTTGGAGAGTGAGGGGAGAGCCATGGCTCTTGACTTTAACAAGTTTTTTGATACAGCATCCCAGAACATCCTTGTTGGCAAGCTGATAATTTATTAACTGGAGAAGTGGAGCACCAGATGGGTGGGGAACTGGCTGAACTGTTGAGCTCAAAATGTAGCGGTCAATGACTCAAAATCAAACTGGTGTCTGATGGCAAGCTGAGCTCCTCAGGGTCAATACTGGGTCTAATACACTTTAATATCTTTAAAAATTATTCAGAAAACAGGTCTGAAGGCACCATTTCCAAATTTGGGTGTAATAATTAATGGGGAGAAGAGGTGGAAGGAAGGACCATCCTACATAGAGCCATTAACATTGACACTGACGGGTTTGAGTCCTTCACCTGGGGTGGAAATCCCAAGTTGCAGTACAATATTGAACTGTCAGGTTAGGGAAAAGCTCTGCTAGAAATGTCCTCAGAGTTCTGTGGGCAGCAAGCTGAACATGAACCAGCAGTGAGTTCTAGTAGCAGGTAAGGCCAACCATATGTTGGGTCACATCAGCAGAAGTACAGCCAGCCCACCAAATAATGTGGTTACCCATCTCTACTTAGCATTTTTGAGGCTACACATGGACTACCGTGTCTAGTGTTTGTCCTCTAGTTCAAGAAAGACACTGAAAAATTGGAGCCTCTAGGAGAAGAGAGCCATCAAGAGGATTAGGGGGCTGTAGAACATGACATATGAAGAAAGGTTTAAAAAAGAGGGTTTGTTCAACCTCGGCAGGGTTCAAGGGGAATCTAAACACAGCCTTTCATTACCTAAAAAGTAGTTGGAGAGAAAGATGGACATGCTCCCTTCAGAAGCAATCATGCTGACAAAGCAAGAGGCAACAGGAAAGAGTTGCTTCAGGTGAAATTCTGTCTGGATATATGAAAAATACTGTTCACTGTAAGAGCAGTGAAGTAATATGTTAGGTTTCCCAGAGAAGTGATGAAATCTACTTTGATGGAAATATTCAAGACTCATCTCAATGTTGCCCAGATTATCTCATTTAAGGCTTTACTTTCAACAGAACGTGGGACCAAGTGATCTCCAGAGGTCCCTGCCAGCTTAAGATATTTTTATACTCTAAGAAAATTATATAAATCAGGGGATCATAGGGGACATGCTCAAAATTTTCTAAGTAATGCTTTCACCCTGGAGTGGGCCATGTGTTAGTTTGATTTTCCATCACTGACAAAGTAGGTGAGAAAGAATTATTATATGTCTTTACTACCACACCGAGGAAGTCAGGGTGAAATTATCCACCCTCCACGAGGCAGAAGGCAGTATCTTAAAAGAAAGGTGTGAATGGAGGCAAGATTACACTCAAGGCTGCAGGTGAGACCCCGCCTAGCCTTCCTTGCCTTCCTAGGTGCCTCTATATAACAGGTATGAGGCTCTGCATATGGAAGGCCAGTCAGTGGATGACGTGGATGATGGTCCATTTATACCAGAGGTGTTGCCAAGGTCAGAAAGGCCTATCCCCCATATCATGAATACCTTCATGGGAACAAAAGCTGTGTTTTAGTGGTAGGTGACTCTATTCTGAAGGGAACAGAGGGTTCAATATGCCAAACAGAGCCTTCTTTTAGAGAAGTCTGCCTAGGTTAAGGACATCACTAGGAAACATCCTAGTCTGGTGAGGCCCTCAGACTATTACCCGTTATTGCTCTTCCATGTAGGCAGAGGCAAAGCCACAACACATATTCTAAGGGCAATCAAAAGAAACTTCAGGGTCTTGGAGCAGTTGGTAAGGGAGCATGGGTGATTTTTTCCTCTACCCTTCCAGTTGCAAGCAACAATATTGGAAGAAACAGATGGACACAGTCTATTAATACATGGCTCCACGGCTAGCGTTACTGCTAGAATTTTGGGAGCTTTGATAATGGGATAGCCTACACAACACTAGGCCTGCTGGCATTGGATGGGATTCATCTTTCCCAAAGGGGGAAGAGGGTCTTTGCTTACAAACTAGCAGGGGTGATTGGCAGAGCTTTAAAGCAGACATGAAGGAAAAGGGAGATACCAGACTCGCTTGTGACAAACCATGGATTGACATGCCAAGGTTAGAGGGAAAGGATGCTAGGAAGGGCCCTCAGAATGCTGCTCTGAGACTTGCTGAGTACACTGAGGCATACTTGAAGCCTTACAGAGATGAGCCAGGGGCTCCTGAGGTAATAGGAACCAACAGAGAACACCAGTGAAATATCTGAAAGGAATTAAGCTATGTTGCTCTAAAAAGGTGACATGGCTGATAGCCCAACCAACATGCCTCTACACCACTGCACACACCATGCGAAGCAAACAGGAGGAGCTGGAAGCCCCTGCACCACTAGAAAGCTACAATCTTGTTGCCATTATTGAAACTCGGTGGGATGAATCCCGTGACTGGAGTGCTTCTATCAATGCCGACAAGCTGTTCAGAAGGGACAAGGTGACAAAGGAGGGTGGAGGGATTGCCCACTGCAGTGGGTTGACCCTGACTGGACAGCAAGTATCCCCCAAAGCTGCTCTATTTCTCCTCTCCTCATCTGGACTGGGGAGAGAAGATGTAACAAAAGGCTTGTGGGTCAAGGCAAGTACGGGGAGAGATCACTCACCAATTACTGTCACGGGCAAAACAGACTCTACTTAATTTATTACCAATAGATTAGAGAAAGATACTGAGAGATAAATCTTTAAAACACCTTACCCCCATCCCTATCTTCTTACCCAGCTTAATTTACTCCCATTTTTCTCTACCTCCTGCCCCCTCAGCCAGCACAGGGGGACGGGGAGTGGGGGTTGTGGTCAGTTTATCACACATTGCTTCTGCTGCTCCTTCCTCCTCAGGAGGAGAATTCCTCACACTCTTCCCCTGCTCCAGTGTGGGGTTCCCTCCCACAAGAGACAGTCCTCCAAAAATTTTTCCAACATGAGTCCCTCCCACAGGCTACAGTTCTTCACAAATTCCTCCAGCGTGGGTCCCTTTCACAGGGTGCAGTCCTTCAGGAACAGACTGCTCCAGCATGGGTCTCCCACAGGGTCACAAGTCCTGCCCGTGAACCTGCTCCAGCATGCGTTTCTCTCTCTACAGGTCCTGTCAGGAGCCTGCTCTCCTGCAGTTTTCCCATGGGGTTACAGCCTCCTTCAGGGGGCTCCGTCATGGAGTCCTCCACAGCCTGCAGGTGGATATCTGCTCCACTGTGGACCTCTATGGGCTGCAGGGGGACAGCCTGCCTCACCGTGGTCTTCACCATGGGCTGCAGGGGAATCTGTGCTCTGGGACCTGGAGCACCTCCTCCCCGTCCTTCTTCACTGCCCTTGGTGTCTGTAGGGCTGTTTCTTTCACATATTCTCACTCCTCTCTCCAGCTGCAATTGCTTTTGAGCAGGGTTTTTTCTCTCTTCTGAAATATGTTCTCACAGAGGCACTACCACTGTCGCTGACTGGCTTGGCCTTGGCCGGAGGCGTGTCTCTCTGGGAGCTGGCTGGCATCAGCTCTATCGGAGATGGGGGAAGCTTCTAGCAGCTTCTCACAGAAGCCATGCCTGTAGCATCCCCGCTACCAAAACCTTGGGAAGCAAACCCGATACACCCTCTATGTCAAGAAATGGATAGATTGTGAAGAGTGTATGTTTTTAGGGACTTTGGGGAAAAAACCCCCACCCTTAAATTTATATGCAAAAATAGTAGAGACTGCTAAAAATAAAATTTTCAGGGTTTGCCTATGTTTACTCAGACAACAATTTTCAAGAAACTTGAGAGTTGCATCAGATTTAAAAAGCATCTGTCACAAAATTAGAAGACTGATTCACCTCTGAGGTATTATAAAGTTCAAGCGAACAGATTACAGAAATTCAAAGGGCTGGGAATAAGCTATATATCTCTGCAGCCCACAGCTAACCAACAAAGTTATTATTGAACTTGCCCAAGATAGATACAGATCTATATGTCCTATCCACAAACTCATTTTCTCATTATGATTTTGGGAATTTTCAATGAACTTTATTCTTCATCATGCAATGAGTAAAGATTCTTCCTATTAATTGTGCTTACCCTAACAAACCCTTACTTAAAAAACCCTTATAAATTCAGATAAATGCCAATTTAGAGTACTAGCAAAGTCAGCATTTTGTTTATAAACACCTCTCCATGCCAATCCTCCATCTAGTTCCAATCTGAAAAAAATGTTACCAATAAAAAGGAGTGTGAAAAACAAAAGGCAACCTAATGTAACTTCACTTCAAGCATTTGACTTCGCCAGAGTCATTCCCAATAGCACATTCTAAGTCTTTTTAACTTGTATATCATATCAAAATAGGTTATTGAAAGCAAGGAATCATAGTAAAAACATAGCAATACTTAAAGACAGACGTATCTTTTATCAATCTTTATGCCCAGAAATTTTATTGTAAGCGACATAAAGGAAAGAAGGAAAAATGAGAAAAACTGTGCTAAATATTCATTGTTAAACACATTAAAAAAATTGCTGCTGTTTAATTACCAACATAATGTGCCAATTTTCAGTGTACCCATAAATCATTAGGTCTTATTTAAGTATAAAGCAAGGTTCAGAGGTCAGTTTTTTGGAAATCTGTAACAACTAGTGCCACAAAAGAAACCAGGGTAGGTCAGCCAATATTTAAAGATTCCATGACAACAACAAAAGAAAATGTGTTGTATCCAATTTAGTAGTTGCAAACAAACCTATTAGTACTATTTGCTATGTATTACCTCATGCAGGTGTTATTTATTAATTAACTTAAAAGGAATCTCATTAAAAAATGGAACTTTCAGTTCCAATTTTCTCATCACTTTCTCTTAATGGCACTGCTTTGAAAAAAAAAATGAGCAGCGCAAAACAACACTTCACCAATAAATATTCATTTTCTACAGGGAAAAACAAGCACTGTATACAACCTAAGGAAAAACAAATTATGAGCAGTTTATGTAAGCTTAATGTTTAATACGATCAAAATTATCAACTATTTGATTTTATATATTCACCTGGTATGTTCATTTTTCTTAATTTTTATTTTTTGTATTTCAGATTATGTTGTAACTGTGAATAGAAACAAGTCTGATCTTGTAAGATTAAATTCAATTTATTTCTAGGTAGTCCTTCAAAAAGTAAAAAATAAATGAAACAGAATCTCTGGATTGTTTGCCTGCAGTCTCACATCAATCTTCTATATAAAAGCAGCAG
>VZSF01011150.1:93815-274002 GCA_013398295.1 Chionis minor
GTTCTATTACTTTAAAATGTAGCGACACTTTATCCACATAAAGAGGCCATATTAATTCTCAGCTAATTTTTGTCTTCACTTTACAAAATCTGAGAGCCAGCAGTGTGCCTTTTATCTTATATTATTTTAAAAGTATTAAAGTATTTTACTTTGAAGTGTCTGATAATGAATATATTATTTATTTTCTTTAAAATGCTTTTGTAAAATTGTATTTTTCTCCTTCCAAACAGAAGAGAAAATCTGTAAGACGGTTTACGGGAGAGCTATATCAACCACAAAGATTAGCAATATAAATATAAATTTCCACTGGAAGCTTTCAGGATTTAGCTGTGACAATAAACACCATTTTTATACTTCGACATACAAAATAGATGCAAAATTTTGTTGAAGGACACTGATTTATATCATTTTGCATTTAGCTATTTTTTGAATGTTCAGTTTCAAGTATTTTAAAAAGCCGTAAATAAGGCAACCAAAAAGCAAGGCACTAAAACCCAGTCACCCGTGCCAGGTGTAAAAACTCATAGATGTAGACTAACCTGTATAATATTCCCTGAATCCTCCAGTTTTCTGACCTAGTGTTCAGTTTCAAATTAATATCGGAGCAGTTCAAATTAACTCAGATCACCAGAAAAAAAAAAAAGTTCAACGTGTTTAAACCTCATCAACAAACCTAGAGAAAAGGACATCTCCCAGTAGTGTCTGCACAAGGCCTGACGGACTGACAATGACCATTCTTCTGTATTTTGTGAAGTTGTGCAAAAATCAGATGCTTGTTCACACATGCACACCAACAGCGACACAGAGACTGCCAATTAGAGTTTGGCATTTCCCAGTTAGGAAACACAAAACACCAGTGTTTCCAAACTAAAAAAAAAATGCAGACAGCTTGCTACTAACCGTCTCTGGGCAGTGGGAGAAAGTAGTGCAATCGTAAGAAGAAGAGCTCTTTGACAGCATCTTCTAGGGGGAAGGAGGGAGCAAGAGCAAAGAGATGCTTCATTAGACACTTCCCAAAACTCCAGGGGGACAAAGTCTCTAGGGAAGATGTTCTCCATCGACTTCTTTCAGCAAAAGGAGGATCAGCTGGCTGGAAAGTGTGTTTACTAACCCTCTCTCACTGGAAATGCTTTGTCTGACATTATACTGCAGGGGAGATGGGGTTGTCATGAGGGCACTAATGTGACCCCCAGAGAAGGGGGAGCTGGCTGCTGCGTGGTGTTTACTCATCGTGATGAGGATGTGGCACAGTGGTGACTTTGGGGTGACGTGATACGGAGGCAAGGTTGCAGAAATACCATCTTAGTGTCAAAGCACAACAGATGCAACTTTTAGAGCCCTCTGTTGAAACTGCCGAGGGAAACAACCAGGATCAAAATGATGGGTTGCCTGGAGAGCCTCATGCTTACAGCAAACCTTTCTAAGTTCACTGCCTGCATTTTGCACCTCTACGAAGAGATGACAGCAGGACGTATTTGGTGATCTGTCTAAAAGTTACATGCCTATAGGATTTTCACACCACAGGTGGGAAACTGGGTGACTGCCTCGTGGTGAGATATTTCTCTGATTATTTATTCTTCCCCAAATGGCATTGGTTTCTTTTTCCCCTGAAAAAAATATCCTTTTCTATGTACTGACTCATATCTCACAAACATTAAGGGCATTTCCAAGATGGAGTGTGATTTCAAGTAAATCTACATGGGAATTTTCATAAAAATTATATTCCTTCATACTCCACCTACCTGCCCTTTAAATGAATAGAAGAACTCACTTAAAAGAAAAATCCAGTCCTCATAATTCAAATAAGTCTAATTGGTCTGTTCCACCCTAAAGACTTCAGAATAATTTGTACAATCAGTGTTAGGGAGACAATTTCAAATACGAAAAACTGGGAGTGAATGTCTGCATTTCAGCTTAGTCTTTACAAACAAGGCAAGGAGAGTTTCAGTCCCTTTGCACTGAAATCATAATTTCATCTCTCATACAGAGGTGTGAAAGTGTAAGCATGATGGTTTGAATATATCAAAGGTAAGAAAGCTACTGAGAGCAAAATTGGCAGGGTAGCTCTGCTACTGAGGATGACACAAGAATGATGGCAGGACTGAAGTTTTTATATGACTAAGCATAACTCCGTCTTTTTTTTTGAGCATATAGGCCCCTTTTTTTGGCTCTGACACACAGCCCACAAAGTCAATGAGATTTATGTCATGCAGGCTTTTTAATAATCCTAATGACTGTACCGGAAAAAAGAACTCAATAAAAAACAGGAATTAGACATACTCTGGAATGCACAAAAGAGAGTAAGAGGTTATGACTAAAGTGTAAAAGAGTCTGGAGCTATTTAATAAATAGGGACTCCTTTACAATCCTGAACTCCTGTCAGTATTGAATCCGTGCTAGTGGGACTCTGTGGTAGTCACGCAAATATTCTTATGTCTTCACTGAAGCTATCCTTTAGTTCAGTTGAGATTCACTCAGGCTGTTTCCTTTTTTCTAAAGCTGACAGTAATATACAATTTTCCTAAAATAATGGAATTTTGCATAGAAGAAACATGTGGTTGCACATACTCAAATGGCAGAACTTTTATCGTACCTTAAGGGAGGAAGCCGGGGGCAGGGAGGAGCAAACAGAGAAGAGAAAGTAAATGCTCCTCTAAAAAATAACAGGCATTGTGAAACTTCCTTTTCCCACTGAAGCTCCATTTCCATTCCTTTCTTTTCCAAAAAGGGAAAACTTAAACATTGCACGAAGGGCTAACAAGTTGTAGTTACTGATCAAGAAAGTTACTGGATTAGTACTTTATACATTCTTAGTTACATTTTTTCTTTTTACCAAAAATGCCTTTTGTGAGTTTTAATAGACCTTTATATTTAGATATATGATTTTTAATGTCTATAATTTAAGATTATAGTAACTTCATCAGCGGACAAGGGAAGAGCTATGGACGTCATCTATCTATGCTTCTATAAGGCCTTTGATATGCTCCACTGCAGCACTCTTGCTGATAAGATTGTTGAGATATGGGTTTGATGGATGGACTGTTAGATGGGTAAGGAGTTGGCTGAATGGCTACATACAAAACGTTACAGTCAATGGCTCAATGTCCAAGGGGAAACCAGTAATGACTGGTGTCCCCGAAGGGTCCATACTGGGACCAGTACTATTTAATATCTTACTCAACAGCATAGACAGGGGGATTGAGTGCACTCTTAGCCAGTCTGCAGACACCAAGCTGAATTGTGCAGTTGATTCTCTTGAGGGAAAGAATGCCACCCAGAGGGATCTTGTCAGGCTTGAGGAGTGGACACATGTGAACCTCAACAAGGCCAAATGCAAGGTCCTGCACCTGGGCCAGGGCAACGTGTGGTATCAACACAGGCTGGGGGAACGAAGGGATTGAGAGCAGCCCTGTGGACAAGGACTCAGGAGTACTGGTGGATGAAAAATTGGACACGAGGCAAAAATGTGCGCTTGCAGACAAGAAAGCCAATTCCATTCTGAGCTCCTTAAAAAGACCTGTGGCCAGCAGGTCAAGAGAGGCAATTCTCCCCCTCCACTCTGCATTTGTGGGAACCCAGCTGGAGTACTGCGTCCAGCGCTGGGGCCCCCAGTACAAGAAAGACGTGGACCTGTTGGAGCGGGTCCAGGGGAGGGCTATGAAAATGGTCTGAGGGTGGGAACACCTCTGCTATAAAGAAAAATTGAGAGAGGTGGGAGTGTTCAGCCGGGAGAAGAGAAGGATCTGGGGACACCTTATTGTGGGCTTTCAATATTTAAAGGGAGCTTATAAGAAAGATGGAGAGAGATTTTTTACCAGGGCCTGTAGTGACAAAACAAGGGGCAGCAGTTTTAAATTGAAAGAGCGACATTTAGGTTGGACATAAGGAATAAATTTCTTAGGATGAGGGTGGTGAGACACTGGAACAGGTTGCCTGGAGAAGTTATGAATTACCTATAAATTGGAAGTATTCAAGGCTGAACAGGGCTTTGAACAGTGCGATCTAGTGGAAGATGTCCCTACCCATGGCAGGGGGCTTGGACTAGATGATCTTTAAAGTTCCCTTCTAACCTAAAACATTCCATTACTCTATGATTACATCTGCACTTCTTATTTAAAGAGCTATTTTCTGATTTTGAAAAAAAAACCTCCAGAAGGAGAAGAAAAAGGTGGAGGTATTTAGAGAGAGGTGACTGTTCCATAAGCTGACCAATTCACCTCTGTACTTGAAGTGGCAAATAGAATCAAGGTTATGAAACCTGAATTTTCACCTGTTTCCTAGAATCACACTGAAATATGCTGATTACGCAGTTTTTCCAAGCCTCTCAACGTTTTTAACAACTCCTTAAATATTTAATATTGTCAGTCAGGTTCCAAACAGTGATAGACATTATAATTTCATTTTTTAAAAAAGCATCTCATTAACATGATTGTTGAAAAAATAAAACAAGAAAGAAAACATTCCCCAAAGTATTTCAAAATTTAAGGTAGAAATTTTCTAAACCTCCAGCATTTGTAAACCAATGACTTGTTTCCTTGCGGCCTGCCTTGATTTTGGACCTCTGGGACCAACAGTTCCAATACAGGGAAATTTTCAGCACAGAAATGTTGGGACTGCTGTTAAAAACTCTTCAGATTACAGAAATAAATGTAGAAGTTGTATTTTTACTAGAATTGTTGTAAAAGATTAAAAATATTGATGCAAATTATCTAAAGTATTTATTATTTATTAGACCAAAGGTACAAATACATTTGATGGATATTGGAAATTTATAAGTGAATTAAATAATCACTTGCAGCCTGTATGAAGAGCCCACCAGAGGATGTGTAGTAGCATTACCACACTGTGAAGGTTCACTTCAGAAATGTACCCAATCCAGAAACATACATATGTGTGACTCAATCTTAAATTTTTCTCTGCATTGAACTGTTTGCTAAAATCAGGGAATTTTATTTTCCAGTTTAATTGGTAGACTTTTTACTAAATGCTTTGTAGGCCACCACTTTCAGAGTATCTTTCTGGGGCCCTGAACTCTTAGTTAACTTCCCAAATAATGATCTTCAATTAAGGTTTTGCATTACATTTTCTAAAGTAAATGAGAAATTATCTTTAATTATTTTTTTCAAATACAGATACATATCTCTAGTTTTGACCTAGTTCATACACTATAAAACCCTATTAAATTGTTCTCTTCTTTTATCTTCTTGTTTAGTTTGTAGCTCACAACTGCAAGTTTTTCCAAAATGACAACAGATATTGTTTCAAACTTATAAATTGTCACAGGATGTTAATACTCATGCAATTAATAAATGTTCTTAGCTTGAACTTTGGTAAAATCTTATTGAGACAACAGACTTCATGGTTACTTTTTCAGATACCTCTGTTTATAGGGTTACAGGTAGTTATTGCAGTGTGTACACTGAACTGATAGGACTGATAGGACACACTTAAGGGCTTGCCAAGTTTCACTATTTACCCACCTTATCTTTTAACATCTGTACGTATTCACATATGATGAAAATACATACTTTTTCTGTTACTTTTAGCTTCACATAGAATCAGATGATTTAGGAACAGAAGGAACTTCCAGGTTCAGCGTTACCTCTTCTGCATTGCTGGCCACAGAACTCCTTCCAATAACTCTGAAAACAAGTTACTGGTGACTAAATCTGCCTGAAAGTTATCTAAAGAGAAAACAAGCATATGATAAAAATTGCCTATATACACTGGGAAAATTTGTACTTCCTAACCTTTATTTCCAGGTTAATATTTCTACCAACAATTTCCACATAATGGATTTTGTTTCTCTCCATTATGAGATCTGCTAAATTAAACCCAGAATGATGTAATCTCAGAATATATTTTCTCAGGGTTTTTTTAAGAAATCTCTTTGAAGATTAGATGTCACTATGGCCTTCTGAAAGGCTCTCCTGGAGTGAAATTCCCAATGTGATAGTCTAATTCATATCCATAGAAAAATGAAAACTGGAGTAAAACAAAGTAACTCTGTCAGTCAATCTGAGATTCTGAAATAAGTAAATTATGACTTAGTTTCAATGAACAAAAATTTTTAGTTAAAATGTAGGGGGGAAAAGAATGGTATTCTTTTTTCACATAAACTACCACAGTCCTAAATTTCAATTCATTCCTACACATATGAGACACTTTCAGATTTATTGGTGGGTGATATACTCCCTTTTTATTATACCAGACTATTCTTTCACTAGCCTCAAAATGAGATTTGCTTCTCAACCCACTGTGAAGCTTAGTTCCTGTTTTTCTGCTCAACTATTTTATCTTCCAATGAAACTGAGGGCAAGATCACTATCTGAAGCCAATACCAAACAATTTATAGGAAGAAATCTTTCTGAGATGCTAATTAAGGTTTCTAAAATGCACTGTCTTTGCCTGAAGGTGTTACATTAATATTTATATCAAGGCTACATCTACTGTTCCTCAAATTTAAAAGGATATGACTATTAAAATGTATATACTTCTCTGCTTAGTAGAATTCCACATGGAATCTGCTAAGAATTTATGAGAGATAAAAATCAACCTGATGCCTGCTTCATAACTATAAAGAGCCAAGTCAGCTGTTCCCACATATTGCAAACATTTAAAAAATTGAAAGAATATTTATTTCTATGCCTATTTATAGCTTTGCAACTAAATAAGCTTGCAATTTAAAAAAAAAAAAAAAATCCCAATCTTCAATATTTGTTTGATATTTAAAAACAAGAAAGAGAATCCTAAGTGGTCAAAATTTTAAATTAGCCTAATAAGAAGATATCTTCTTTCCCTCATGACATTTCTTTTGAACTTTTTAGATAAAATTCAAGGTGGAGATCACTGTAGGCAGCAGCATTACTAAAATGGCTGTCAAGGTGTTATTGCAAGGAACATCTACTTGAGAATGACCTCTTTAATACAACTGATCAGAATAAATTAAAGGGAATACACTGCTCCTTAGTTAACTGTCTAAAATGTTTGGGCATGCAATACTATACCAGTAGTGGTGGTTCATGTTAACTAATATACACTGGAAAGTATTTCAAGAACACAAGTCTCATACTGCCTTTATAATGCATACCCTACTCCTGACCTTACTACCCTCTGCAAATAATGAGTGTTATTACAAGTTGATGCCGTTCAGACTGTTTCTTGAACCACTTTTTCACTTTCAGTTAAAACTTGTTAACTACAAAATTTGAAACTGATTAAATGTCATTCAATATTTAATTTCAAAACCAGTACAAATCCATGGCCGTACATTACAGAGTGCGTTGTTTAGTGAAGCCTACAACATGGGCGATATTGTGTGATTTAAAGAGAATTCTGAGCCACAGTTTAAAACTACATGAGTCTTTATAATAAAGAAGTGTTAAATTAATACTTAATCGAGGAGGGAATTTGGGAGGGCAGGATAGGATCTGCAGTCTATCTCAGTCAGGCTCTTACCATTGGCTGTCAGAGAAACTGCTCCAGGCCTTTTGTAGACCATTTTTTCTGTCGTGACAAACTACGTACCTCCTGAGACAAAAGCACTGAATTAAAAAAGGAACTCAAAACTGTGTTCGTAATTGCCCACAATGGCTTTTCATGCAACTGTCATCCTAAAGATTGCTCCTTCTTGCCCTGGACTGTACTTAGCCCCTGAAATACTCCCCCTGCCATGCCAGGACAGAAAGTGAGAGGAGTATCCCACATAGCCCATCTGGGCCTCTTGAAACCCAGGGACAACCTGGCGGGGCTTAGGAGCATCAGACTGAGTGATTTGGCTGTGCCCAGGCACCAAGGCGCATGCTGCAAGCAAGGCCATATCTCCTTCCTCCTTGTAGGCTTTTCCCCTCTCTGCTAGCTCTTCTATGCATGTATTGCAAGCATGGTTCAGCTGAACTACATGACATTCTTCTGCTTGAGTTACTTTTGGCTCTTTACTTAAGCATCTCAACCACTTCTCAAACAACATATGACAAATTATTAAATTTGCTGCAGAATTTGTCATCAAAGCCACTATTGCAATCTGATTTATAAATGATTTTGCCTAGGTGCAACCCATAAATACAGAAGAATCTCTAATGTGCACTTCAGTACTCAGCAAGAATATGAAAATAGAACATTTTTTATTTTGAGAGCATCAAACACCATTTAAATGCCACCACCAGTAGAAGCATATACTTGTTATCTCTGTTCCAAAGTTGCTGCTTGGAAAGTCCACAAGAACAGAAGAGCTTGTTATTAGCACATCTGCAACACATATAATGTGCTGTTTTACCTGCTCAGAATTCCACTGGAGTTCACACACAGCTTGAAGAGAGGGACAAAGGGGTCTTTTTGCTTTGTCAGCTGCAATCAAGCAAGAAAACCAACCACCCCCCAAACTTGACAAACTTAAATCAAAAAACCCCTCTGTTTCTGAATAAGGCAAACAATCTTTTAATTTCCTCAGAAAACACAGAGACTTCAGTTCTTGAAAAACAGGGCATGGCATGAATCGTAGCTTGAAAATGTCTATTTTATTAATATATCTCACTTTAAGCAACTGGAAAAAATTGTATTGAAGAAAGAATATGGAAAAAATTTAAATTTTCACTGATTTCTTTGTAAGAAAGCAATTACTTCATTCAAAGCAAGAGCTACTGTAGTATTCTTCTGTTAGGAAAAAACTCACTGGGAATTAGCTTTAGAAAAGCAATCAGATCCTGCTGGGTAGCTAAATGAATCAACCTGTCTAAACTATTTTTTTTTACTAGAAATATATCTGCATTCCAGCATCTTGAAACTATCGTGAAAACATACACACACAAAGTAAAATTAATCCCCAGGGGACCATAATGGTTGCTGTTAATAATACTCATCTGAACTTAAGGCCTCAAGTGTTGAATATCTGTCAAATAAAGAAGAGAGACAGCCAGCAGGGAAAGGACAAAACAAGGGGAGCATTTTCAGCTTCAACAGGTACAAGTTGTAAATGGGAAATAGGTTGTTAGAAAAATAAATTATTTCCTGCCCTCCTCTAATTTTTCACAATCTGTGTGGTACAGCCTTCACCATTGACACAATTGACATAGTCTTTGCATCTGCATTCATTTACCATGACCTAGTGGGTAAACCAATCTTGGTCTCCCTAATAGCTTAATGCCAGAAGCACTTCACATAATGTAAAACATCTCAACCTCCCCAACCTTACCTCAAATTAAAAGGAAAAAAACTAGTCAGAGTAATGGCTTGCCTAACAACAACAAGAAGAGGTGGTTATGAAGCTCCTTCTTGTTCCTAAACTTCTGTTTAAAATAACAACAAGCCTAGCTCCAAAGCTAACCTCTAAGGAACATCTGCAGGGAAGCTAATTTCTCCCCAGCATATCATAATTTCTTCAGTAAAGTTACGTTTAACAATAAATACTACCACTGCTGCAGCATGATTGTGTCCTGGAATGTTTGTTTTGTCACTGAAATTAATGAAATCTTAAAATATGCCAAGCATAAAATAAAGTGATTTTTCATACCTGGCATGCTGTTGGTGCAACTGACCCGCTGCAAAACCAACCATTTTCACCAGCTGGAGTGTGCTCTGCCTGCAACTGGGTTAAGACACTGCAGGTAAGGTAAAGGACCCAGTTCTTTTAGCACCCCCAGACAGCACATGGGCAAACAAGACCCCTGAACAGAGCTAAAAGGCATGCGCGTGTTGTTAGTTTGCATGACTTATTGGGATGATGACAGAAAGCTGGAGATTATCTTTGTATATATCAACACCATTGCTCTGTATTATGTAGGTAGGAAGCAGCCTACTAAACCACAGAGGAAGTATGATCTCAAAATCCCTTGCTGTATCCTTTCACAGAGGTATCACCTGAGTCCAAAATGGATCTTCAGCTTTTCTTTTTTTTTTCATTATGGACAAGACATGTGCCCCTAATTTTTTATGTGATGAGGAAAATTAAATCTAGACCCTGAAAACCGTGTGCTCCTTTAAGCAAAATCCTATTCTTTCCTTATTTCTTTGTGTAATGCATGGGAAAAGAGGCCCTAAATATTGCTGAGGCCTGGGTGTCATTGCAGTAGAGACGAGGTGATAATGATAGTAAGGAAATTACTCTTACAGTGAAGTGAGTATGCAAGGCCTTTGTACTCCAGGTGCAAATGCTGAACAGTTGTATCCTACCCAGCAGAAAGACAGGGAAATAAGGTAATAATTTTTCAGCCTTTCTTCTGCTTTTGTGGGCATACAATAAAATTTAAGCCTCTGCATACAGTTTCCCTGTGTCAAAGAAAACCAAATTGCATTTTGCTTCCTCCATGGGAAAGTAATCTGCACTGACCACTACTAAGCACAGACCAGTTTCCCGGCCCCTCAGCCGAGCTATTCCCAGGCAGAATTAAGGTTCTGCCCTGTTCTTGCTTACTTGCAGCAAGAAGGTGACAGGGGTCAAGTTCCACATCCTTCATAAACACATATTCTATGAATCATGATGGCTACTTAGGGCAAAAAAAGCAGTTTGTCAGCCATCAGTCCTGTACTTGTCCATGCAAAACAAGCCATAATCTTGGGCTGAGGCTGAAGCGCTGCTCAAGGACCAAGAACCAAGATTAATGGTAGTGTTTGTTCAGAAGGGAGGTCTTCTGCAGAAATACCATATGAACTGTTGTCCATGAACTTTTGTATAGTTGAATTGGAACAACCAAAACCAACTATTTTTTCACAGCAAATCACTAAACAGTAGTAATGTATTTTCTACCTCCTGCGTGTCATTGGACCATGTAGACAGAGTTACACCTGTGCTGAAATCTGAACTAGGAAAACCCAGCAATTATTATGGTTTCTTACATATCTCAGAAAGCTCTCAGGCAATCACGTGTTTGCATAAGTGCACATATCCTTTCCTCATGCAGTTACAGACTTCCTAAAAATAGGAACAAAGAATTCAGTGTGTCAGTATTATGAACCCTGCAGATAGCAAGTCTCAGCCATAACAATGGTGGAATATGGTCAGTAAAACTAACCAAGAATATGATCAGCATAAATTTATCAAGTAGCATGTCATAAAAAGCCACATGGGGCCACCAGGAATTGTGAACTGAGACTTCTTACAATGTATGTCATTTTCAACCATAAAGTGTGAACATACGACATAGCTCTGCTTATCTCCGCATGCAAATATACAGACACGTTAAAAGAGAAAACAAAAAAATCAACCTTCATTTTCCATCAGTTGATCATTTTTTACGAACAAAGGAATACATAATATTTCAAAATCTGGATCAATGATATACTATAAGATACTAAGTATATCAGGCAGAAAAAAGCCTGCCTTGTTACCATATCTCTGGATGTAATTAAGGCTGTCATGGTCTGAATGAGCATGTCTTGATCAAAGCTAAGCAAAACAACACCAGCTTTTTAAGCATGAAGAGATAGACACTTTATGAAATACAAAAAGACACAGGCTAAAAGATATTCTATGAGATGAAAATAGATTTTTTATGAAGGCTAATTTTAACCTATTTCTACAATGAACTAGGTCACTTACTGCAAACATGCAGAAGCTGAAAATCTTGGAATTTTTATAGTTGACATACAAAAATTGATTTGAAAACAAGGAAGAACTTCTTCCCAGTCTTCCTAAAACAGAAAAATACAGATCAAGTGCTGATTTTGACAGGTAAGAGAAGGAAAGACAACTTCAACATTGTATTTACATCACTGCAGGATTTCAGTTATTTTCCTGATGCTCAGTGAAGGCTGATATTGAAGTCTATCGCAAACAATGGAAAAACAACACAGGGTTTTGAATCAAGTTCCCATAGAGCACATGACCCTCCAGAAACTTCAGGGTGTTGGATGTTTTAACATTTACCCTTTTTCAATGTTCAGCATGCTACGCCGCAACACTCCATCAGATGTTCTGCATATCTTTCACATAAGAAAATTGTACAAGGAAAGCAAGAGAAAATCTTTCCCTTTGGGTTTAACATGAAGTAAAATCTTTGGTACCCTAACAATAATGTCTTTATTATAAGATGTATCGATGTAGTGCTGAGGGACATGGTGTAGTGGTAACTTGTCAGTGCTAGGTTAACCGTTGGACTGGATGATCTTAAAGGTCTTTTCCAACAAAAACAATTCTATGATTCTATCAGGTCTGTAAGGTCCACTTCTACATCTATGTTTCTGAATTTTGTCTAGTATCCTAATTCAATATCTCTAATGCTAAGTACCTTTAAATCTTTGAATATAAAATTTTCTGATTTACTTTTGAGATGGTTGCAGGCTTTCGTTTCACTTAAACAGTTTCATGGAATGTTTAATTTTTTATTAAATCCTAATGGCACAAAGATTTCTTCTCATCAAAAATATTACAGTTATGGCATGACAACTAAGCATACACCTAACACGCACTATGACCACTGTAACTACACTTGGTCATTCCAAATATGTTGTTCAACACATTTTACCAGTTTTAATACCTAGCCTATTTTTCAAAAGCTTTGCATTAGAGACTGCCAGAGCAAGAGAGCCTTTAAACAAGGCACCTCTTTGATCCAACACAGGCTCTGGAGTACAGGAAAGCACAAACTGCCAAAGATGCATGCTTCATATATCTGTGCAACAGATCCACAGCCTGGGGAGGGTCAGGGGGCCTTCATTACCAGCTCCACCTCCATATGTAGTGCAGGTCTTCAAGCCAAGGGCTGGAGAAAAGGTTTAATGAGAACCACAGTGGATGGAAATAATTTTTCTCGTTCCTTGTTGAGGGCCGATTGCACATGTTGCTATATTTTGATATAAAAGTATAATACTTACCGACACCACTTAACACCACCCACCACTGAATTAATCTACCAAATAAACCCAGTTTTACTGGGGCAGCTCAACAGGTTAACACACCCTTCAGTATCTTCTGCATGTGTCCAGATGAGCCAGTTGGCTCTCCAAGGTTTATGGTAGGCTTGTGCTCCATCCTGCTTTTTCAGGGAGCCAGCTGGTAGGCCTCTGGAAATTCCCTGCAAGGCACAGATACCTGGCAGCAGTTTGTGCATGGGGCTGTGCGGGCTGCATCACACCAGCTCCGAAGGCTTTAAATTCTTCTGCAGTCAGGAGGAGCACCAACTGCTGTGGGATATCAGACGTTGTTCCAACGTCTCCCTTCAAGAAAGCTTGTTACAGTGATTAAAATTAAACAAACGAGGAAGTGGCTGGCTCTCTCTTCAGGGATATTTATCAAAATGAAAATGTGTGACTGATTCATACCCAAATGGTATCCAAAGATTTGGCGTAGGAGGGAAGGGGGTCTTATTTTAGCAATACTGGTTCATCCACACTGAAACAGAATTAAGATTTGACGTATGCTCTTTTATTTGTGCATGATTTATCTACAGAAACAGACTAATGTGTTGGCGGAACAGCACCCATCAACGGAACTGAAGAAGCCCACAGCAGTGTTATCTGCCTCCAGGCATAGCTAGGCAAGCCATGGATTTGTGCAGGCGAATCAAGTCTGTCAAACAGGCTAAAGAAATTCTATCCTTGGACCCATTAGTAAACTGACATTATCCACAGTTATTTTTGTTAGCCGAAAACAATTTTAGGTAAGCGTGTAAGAGATAAGTACAGTTCAGTTTTGTAGAAAAGCACAGATGAATTACAGTGATGCAAATACCCTGGTATCTGTCTTGTTGGCTGGTCACGGTATACATTTTTATCCAGTCACTAAAACAGTTGTCATTTAAGCACATCTTCTCCTCGAGTTCTCTGAGCATGACACATAACCTGATTTTCTGCCCTGTGAAAAGGATGTAATGGGACAAAGGGTGCATTCAGGGGTTTCAGATGTCAGGATGACAAAATCATTTGCTGGTCCCAAAGGCCAGAGCCCATATTTCTGCTGCAGAGATTTCCTGAGCACTAGCACCTGCTCTCTGGTGTGGCAGCTTGGAAAGGAAAATAAGCAGTATGTGAGGTGACACATTCTCCTACACCGTGTTTCTTTATGACAATGGCACTTCGGCAGCTTTGATGTATCCCTTTGTCCTTATTAACTAAGGGACTTAACGTTTTCAGTGCAATACTGTCATTGGTAAGGTATTTTCTTTCAGTGCCTTTTTGGAGCTCCCAACTGGGAAAGGTGTTTGAGCATTTAATCTGCATCCCACCTGCACCAGAAGGATTCCCCGTCTTGGGAACAGTCTTCCAGTAATTCATAGTTGCTAATGTCACACCAAATCGTAATGAACTTAGGCACATTCAAATGTTTTTTCCAGTGGTATTGTTACTGATGTGTCTCCTAATTTATTGAGAAGGTGATAAAACTCCACATACAAAATTCTTCATTCTAAAACTCGTGAAATGCTAAGACATTAAAGGCAGATGGTTAAAGCAATTAAGCTTATAATGTAAAGAATTTGGTCTCCTAATTACAGCTAGATAAAACAATCATTTTAGTAATGCTAGCTTTGAGTTCATACAAACCTCTCTGCGTTCTCCCTTCAGTCCTTGTAGATGAATTCAGGTTGCAGGGTAAATAATCCAAGCTATAAGAGCTCACACAACAGTGATTCCCATGAATTTAACTCTAATGACAGTCTTTATATTTAATCCTCTTAATTCCTTTGAATCTGCAGTCTATCTCCTTGCCTCCCTTAGTATTATTTCAGTCACACCTTCAAAGCCAAGGCTTGGTTTTGGAATAGCAATTTATTTTTTAAGCCTGGCTTTTACAGGCTGAACTTTTCACTCCAAAGATGCACACAGCTAACTCAACAGTATTACAAGCATATTCTCACCAGCTCTGAAAGGCTGACCTGTGTCTAAAAGAACAGTTCCCATTTGTCTGACTACTAAACAAGTTCCTCAATTACCAAAAGCACAAAGAAAATCATATTAATATTAGCAAAGAATCATGATTCTTATGTTGCACCACTTTTGAGTGAAATTTCCGGTTCCCACTATGTAACAATTAAGAGATTCATTTAGCTAAAATGTCTCCAAAATAAAAAAAAAAAAAAAAAGATTGGAGATTCTGGAAAAGGCTAAATTCTATGCAGGTAGTCCAGCTGCCAACACAATACAATGAGAACACATGAGAAAAATCATTGAGCCATGTCCAATTGCATCACTGTTTCAGCTCTCTCTACTGCTCGTTTTCCTATGCATCGACCAATTCTGTGAAAACAGGCTAGTTTTCACAGGATTGAAAACTTAGAAGCTTTCTGTTTAAAAATAAAATAAGCCTTATAAATAGAAAATAACATAAAGAAAAGCAACTGTGATCTTCCAGAACAATCTTCATATTGCTAACAAAAAGTAAATTGAAAGAAAAGGACTTCTGTAAAAACAACATTAAATTTCTAGTTACCTAAGTGAGAATAGACTTGTGGTGGTGGTTTCAACAATATACACTTTCTTTAGGATTGTCTTTGCAAAGACTGCAGTTCTCTATCTACATTGCTATATTATACTAGTATAATTTCAGAGCACTTGGATATGCAACTACTGATTTACGATTCTAGGCTTACAATAAAGTCTGTCAACATTTGAAAAACTGAATGAGTCAGAGAAAAACTGGTCAGTGCTGCCTGAAATGTAAATAATCTCCTTTCTATCCCCTTTGAAGGCCTGATTTTCTTTAATGGATTTTCTGTCTTTGTAAACAATCAGAGACAGAATTAGAATGATTTAAGTAATCATGAGACAAGACTCTCAAAAGTGTACATGTATTTAAAAATCATGAGATAAAATATAAGCACAAATTTGTAGTTGTATTTATTTGCCTCCCTGAGGGTTCATAGATATATTACATATGCATTTACATTTACATTTTTATATATATATATAAAAAAAAAAAATGTGGTTTTGTGTGTGTATGTATATATACTTATATACATAAATGTCCTGAATGCACACGTGGTGAGAGAGTTTAAAATCACTACATCTCTCAGGCACGGAAGGAAGTTTGGCAGTGCAATATAAAAAAATCTGAAAGCACAAGATAAACAGGGAGGTGCATAAACTACTCAAAGCTCATCAAGATGACACACCTGGCAGTTCATGTCCATCATGGAAAACCAGTATCTACACAACTTTCTTGCAGTTATTTCCAACTACAAATTAAGTGTCAGGATTTGGTGAGACCCTTTCCTCCAACACAATGCATTCCAAACCTTCAAAGGTATACTACGATATTGATATTTTAGTATATGTTATTAAAATCTAGATGTAGTTCTCCTTCCCAAGTAGAAGCAGTAGATCTACAAATGCTTTTCCTATCCATGAATAGTAGGAATTCAGTCCATGTAAATGTTTGCTGATATTAAGAGACTTCAGTGATAGTTCCAGAAATTACATCTCAGTTTTCATTAATATGCTCACTTTTTCTGACCATTTTGTTCAAAATTTCAGGCTTCCCAGCAGGCTTTTAGTTAAATTGTCAGTCAGCTCCCTGACTCTACAGATAGAATTGAAATGTTTAAAGAACAGTGGAAATGAAACAAATTCTCTTAACAACATATATTTAGCATTTGGGAGGGGATGTTGCAGACAATTTTATGAATGCACAGATACCTTCCATTTAGATCCCAAACACTTAGAATATCAGCATGATCTATTTCATGAGAGCCTGAAAAATATTGTAAATGTTTTAAATTGATAAAGTCAGCAAAAATTGTTTTGTTTGAAAAATGTAACTCCTAATACATAGTTGCTTATTAGCTATTATTGCTGCAAGCCTTTGTGTTAGCTGCAGAATGATGGTCAATGGTAACAGGTAAAATTTCAGCTCCTGAGATACAGATTCCTGAGAGGCAATTGAAGTTTTTTGTGTTGGTTGCTATAAAGAATATTTTGCTTTCACGCTCCGTGCAGCCCTTTTGGGTTACACTTTCCAGAATGCGAAGCGTATATGCTACCACTTTTATAGCAACACATTTGTTCCACAGTTACAGAATCCATAACAAATGTATAAAAGGGAAGAATAATATCCTGCGGCTAATGTGAGGGACAAAATATAGAAGTCCAGCATTGCTTGCATTAACTGGATGGTTCATCTGGACTCTAATGCAGAGTAGAACATGTGAAGTCACTGTGATTATATTAAGCATTCGAATTGTCAAGCAGTCTTTAAACATGGAAAAATGTTAATTAGTACAGGAAAAAAACCAAGAGAAAATACACTTTCTATTAACAATTAGGCAGAATAGGTATGTTGTGACAAATGTTTCACATGCAACCTACTCATCAATGACACATTTATTGGGGCATAACTTGTCAGGAGACTGCTTTCTTAATTTGAATCATATCTGGTGTCAAAAGGCCTCTTCAAAGATGAAGGGCTTAAAGTTATCTTCCCTTTCTAGTGTCCCTGCTCTGCATTCACTGCTGTAATTAGACATAGAGTTTTAGTGAAATGCACTGTATGAGTGCAATTAAATTTTTCTCCTTGATTTTATGCTTGAATATGAGTGGACACAAAACCAATTATCTTTCAGAGCCTTGCTCTTGCATTGCAGTGAGTTTTCAGTATATTTGACAACTTCTAAAGCCAGTCAATTGTCTTTATACAGAGTAGGGGGAGAATGGCTTTTAACTAATGAAAAACTCCTGAAAGCCAACTGGCTTCAATTCCTTAAGCAGAAAAGATTATGTGATTGAACTGAAGTACCTGGGAAAAGCATTAGGAAAAGAAGAAAAACAGAGATGCAGAAAAGAAAGATAAGAAAATGAAGGGCTCAGTATTGGATTAAAGATTTGAACATCTCCAACTTCACAATAAAAAGACAAAATTATCAGTCTTTAAAGTGTTTGCAGGTAATTTCTGAGAAGTACTTCTGTAGAGGTATACCTGCTGGCACACAGGTAAAAGGGGGATCCAGGGAGTGAGAGAAACAGCTTGAAGGACAACTTCTGAACAATGTTGGCAGCTGTCGTGGAAAACTCATTTCCAAAGCACAGCACAATTTCATCTCCCCTACAAAAGTCATAAACAAGCCCCCAGCCATGTATCTCTGAGGATTTTCTCTTTAGGAATAGAAGAATTGCCATCAAATCAGAAAACATGTTCACTGCACTCCAACAATCTGTCTCTGCTGGTATCAGATATTCCACAGAAGGGTATAGGAGTCTATCAAAAGATGTATATGTCACAACTGCCCACTGTCAGGGCCCTGATCTGGTCTATAATTGTCACCAGATGAAGTCCAAATATATATCCTTGAATAACTCTTCAAAAATATTTCATTAAGAGGAATTACTTACTACATCTGTCTGTCTCATTAAGGATCTGCCACTTCACAGCTTAAGTACAGACTGTGTAATGTAAAAATTGTTTGTAATACTATAAAGTCTCACACTTTTTCATTTAATTTATTCAAATATTTTCCCCTTTTTCTGTCATTTACCACAGGAACAGAAGTTCCAAACCCCTCATCTGTTTCTTCACATATTTTTTATAATTTCCTTTCAAGGTTAAAAGATACAACATTTTCTCTGCCAGTGCAACTGTTCGGACTCTATGTCCATACTCCCCATTTTTCCCTACGTCAGCAATATGTTATCTGAACAACAAAAAAAAGGCTAGAGCTTCTGTGTATTACATTTGAATTAATTTTGTATTTTTACCCGCAACCCCCTGCTAGACAATTTGAAATGAAAGATGGTAGACGCTTCTCCTTCTACACAGACTGGCATATACAAGTAAAGGCTGTACTGTTGCTTGGTGCTGCCAGAAACCCCTCTGGATGTCATATGACTAAGTAGGAGATCTAATGCTGTCTCTTAAGAGAGTTATGCTGGACACAATGTCCAGTGCATCTCAGAAAACTGTATCAAGGATTTCCAGAAATTGCACAGTCTATAACAAAAAATAGGTACTGATCTAAGATCTGCCGTTCAGGTAGGATTGATGAGTAATCATTTTACAAGCTTGTGTGATAACCTACAGAGAGCTCAAGTACCTTTTCATTAAGCACAGCTCCAATTACAAGAGTCACTCTGTAAGGAAACATGTCAATATGGTAGTAGATTTAAGAGACAGGCCATAAAACTCCTACTCCTTGTATAAAGATAACTGCTGAAAAGCATAATTCACAAAGTAATATTGAAATAAACTGGGTTTATTTATGTTTGTTATGTAAAATGCGGTATTTATAGTGCTGGCTTTTTTTTTTTTCGGGAGGACGAAAAACTGCATGAAACATGATAAAATAATATGGGAAAAAAATACTGCAAATATACAAGCTTGATTTAACAGATCTCATACCACACAATGAGATTGCAATTTAACAGTCTTGCTTTACTAACATTCTGGGGTTTGCATAATATCAAGATTTGATTACAAATGCTTGGAGATGTTTTGTTTGCAGGTTTCTTG
The DNA here is from genome assembly GCA_013398295.1 of Chionis minor. Taxonomy (NCBI): domain Eukaryota; kingdom Metazoa; phylum Chordata; class Aves; order Charadriiformes; family Chionidae; genus Chionis; species Chionis minor. The sequence goes on from VZSF01011150.1 coordinate 113,182, forward strand.
GAGGAAACAGAAAACGAGAGACATCAGGCCTGTTCAAAAAAGCTGTGTACAGATTATAAAGTAAAAGAGGAGAAGTTAAGGCATGGATGTAATTGGAATATTTTAAAGAATGCATGCATCTGGAATTATTATGTAACAGAAATGTAACACAACTTACGTGTTAAACTGATGAGTTGAAAGTAACGCATTGGGGAAAAAAATGCGCATCCTAGTTGTCACCATCTAGAATATGTCTGACCTATCCAGGGATATCTTCACACAGTGGATTATCTAAAACTCTCACCTTCTTCCACTTTGCCACCAGAACAAAAGGGTTATAGAACAGTAGTCCTAAAAAAGTCAGTGAAACTCCCTCCCCTTCGTATATCTAACTCCCTGGAAATCATTAGATGAAGTGTTAACAAATGCGTTAACAAATTTGTAAGACCCTTTTGGCAGAGCAGAGGGTTTGAATTCATTCAGGGAATGCCTGACATGCACACCCAGCCCTCTCAAACTGGCTCAGGCTACAGAGTCATGGGAACCAGGTCTCGTCCAAGCCCTAAGTGAAAAGGTGGTGACCGACGGAGCCTCCCAGGCCGCAGCTGGCTTCAAATCAAACAGGGCCACTATAGAAAGAGACACCTTTAACTAACAATCAAGGAGCTGTTACAGAATGCAGCATTCACAGGAAGGCATCAATCTGCACTTTATGCCAAGATAGCACAATGTACTTCTTGAGAGCTTCTCTAATGGGACAGAGGAAGCATTGGGAACACAGAAACATGTGCTACATCCACTCCTCCTCACCCTCCCCTTTCACAGTTCACTAAAGAAGCTTAGTGGTTTGCAAGGAAGAATAGGATAAAGCAGAGTTTGCTCTGAAAAGCCTGCAGCCAAGATGCGAGAGCATAAGGGGGATGCCACAAAACAGCAGAAGCCGCCTGAACTCTGAGTGTCACCAACAAATGAATCAAGGGAAAAAAAAGTTTGCTCTGGACAGGAGTCAGGCTGCCAAGAATAGGAATTTGCAAACTGGGTAATGTCCTAAGATAATGCAAGCTGCCATGTCTCCCACACTCATTTTACTGCTAAACTCACATCCTACGGTGTTCGCACTGTATGTTTGCAAAAGGTAAACATGCTGGGATTGAATAAAATCATCTTTTCAGGCCTTAAACAAGCAGCCATTCCCAAGTTACTGATAGCAGAGGAAGTCCTGCCCTAACTCAGTACTGTGCTCCCCTGTGGGGTAGTGCTCCCTAGTGCTCCTGCACCACTGGGCTTTGGAGAGAGGTGCAGCTTGGAAACACCATGAGTGTAAATACAGAATGGGATTTCAGCATGCAGAAAAGAAATCGTGTGTCCATATGATTGTCCATCCAATTTTTACCATATCCCAAATCACAGGCAAGAGGTCCTATTCCTTCTTCAAACAGAAGCAACTATTTATCTCTCAGTGAAAAGATCAGATTTTTACTTGAAGTGATTGAAAACAGCAAATTAAAAACTGCACTCAAGGTACCGATTTCAAACAAGCTTTGAAAATACAATGGGCACATGAGAAAAGATTTACTGATGTGCAAAGCATAGATAGTTTCTGTCTTTTTAGGCCTGCAGATATCACCAGTTCCAGCTCAAGGATACTAACCTCCCTCCAACCGTACAGTCCTCCAATTAAAACAGGAAATCCACCTTTAGATTTTCTTCGCTATCACCACTAATGCAATAGGTCATTGACTGTAGTAACACAAATGTGCTACACTAGCCCATTCAGTGCAATTAGTGTACAAGATAATATTTTAAGAGCACATTTTGCACGGTAGTAACTAGTAGATAATGGATCTTTAAAAAGACTTACACCCTATATGGACTACCAATCCCCCACTACCTGATGACACTTAGACACGCTACAAGAAGGCAACATATGTCCCGCTCACCTGCTGGACAGTATAGTCTTAGGGCTAGGTAAGCACGGTGTAATGACTGCACCAAAGAGTGCTTTGCTATTTTAATGCCCTTAAAACAATTTTTCAGAGCTGCTAAGCACTTCTTCAGTGGTAATGGAAGGGTGTATCAAATTTATTTACATTTCCTCAAACTGCTGGATTTGCAATGCATAAATCCAGATCATTATGCAGTATTTTATTTTCTACTTATTATACAAGAACCACTACAGCAGCACTCTTTCTCCCAGTTTTTTCTATGAAACAACTTGTTCTTATGTGTTTTTCTAGTACTTCAATATAAAGTTAAATTGAGTAATAGGATTTCCCATACTAAATTGCACCATTTATATGTCAAGTCCAATGTCTTCCCGCCAGCAACAGCCAGTATTCAGTAATTTAGAAGGAAACCAGGAAACAAACACTGCTTCTCAGCAATTGCTTTAGTTTTGTCCACAAGGGAAGTGTTTCCTGCCTCCTGAAGCAGTTATTATGTTCCCAGAGCTCTGTAAATCCGCTTGTGCCAAACCTCATTCAAGACAAGCATGTCACAACCTTGCTAACACAAACCTGGGGAATGTTTCCAGATGCCGTCCAGCCCAGACCACTGTTTCAAAAGGTGTGCCTGCCAGCATCGTCTAACAACACGAGGACCTCACTGCTTCTTTTTCCTTTCCTCAAAAGATAGTCTTGTGTAGGCCTCTCTGTCCTCCTCCTCCTCCTCCTGATCCCCCCGCCCTCTTTTTCAAGCACTGTGTTGGTTAAAAATTCTGCTTGTTCCAAATTGCTGCTTACAGTTCCAGTAAAATTAATAAAAAAATAAACAAACAAAATCTTTTCTCACCACAAGTGTGCCTTCTTCAGCCTGGAAGTGCAGATGCAGCGTAAGGACCCCGCTTCCATCTCCAGCAGATAAAGTCTAGGAAAAATTGTCTGCTTTGTCTCCGGTCTTATAATTGCTTCCTTCAACCCCAAAGTACGCAGAAATATGAGAACAGAATGAAAGGTAAATGCCTAGAGTCACAGAGACACCATCAAAAGCAAATGAACCATATATAATAACTTTCACAAACTGACTGGCATTACGTAAATATTTTTTTCATGTTAGTATTTCTACTGTTATTCTGCTCTAGCTCAGAGGGTCAGAAACATTATTCTAATTCCTACCACACATTGCTTACTGCTAGTTTTTCTCATTTGTTCTTATATCAATTAAGTTGCTTTCTTTTTCTGAAGTTTATATCTTAGCTCTCAATATACACAGCAACCATGTTGAGCTTTTCTTCCCCTCACCCACCCAGGCTGAGGTCCTCTATTATTCTTTACACAGACATAGTTCAATGGTTATAGCAGTTTCTCTTCAGACTCCTTTTAGCCTAAATTCACTTTCTTGGTGCTCATGACTTAACAGAACTGTGTGTACCTGTTCTGCTTGGGTCCAACACACACATGTTGGATACTTACTCTTCTCACCTCATTCAATATACCCATGCGCCAGATCTTTCACCATGACGAACTGGCAGCTCAAAGATATTCTATAATCCATGTGGTTTCCTTATTATCATCCTGAGTTGTTTTCATTTAGCAACATAAATGTAAAACGTCTATTAGTTTAAAAGTTATTTTTGCCTTTTGTAAAATTAAGATCTTAAGTTCTTAAAGTTAACTTTTGCAATTTATTCAGCTTAGATCAATTCACTCTTGTTGTTTAGCAGATTGCAGTTGTTCCTCTACCTTATAAGTCACTGCTTGTCTCCTTTTTTCTTGCTGAGGAGCACTAAAATGCAGCTATATATGTCAACATTAATTACACCAGACCTGTAATTGATGGCGCTTTCGGCATTTTAAAAATTTGTTTCCCAAGCCTTCATAGATCTAGTGATACACCTTCAATTGGCAGAAAGAAATGTAGTAAAACTCCTTTTCTTCCTTCTCATGTGCTGCATGCTAAGTTACAGCTATCTATAAATTCAGTAACATTAATCATGTCCTCATTCCATTGACTCATATTTATATGTTATAAAGAATGTGTTATAAAAGGGACTTTTGGTAGCAAGCTCTTTCTATAGCTATTGCATTCTGCTGACAGCAGTATTATAATTCTTAAGGAAATGTAAGAAAGAAAGGGTGCTAGTCTTTCATGACCTCAAAACAGGATCTAAAGTAGTGGCAGGGGAAGTGTTCAAATGAATTTTACATAAAGTATAATTTTTTTAAAAAAAAGGTACTCTTTTAATAGGCAAACTAAATATAAAGAATGCAACAGATTAAAAGGAGAGAAAAGTAAATGTTAAATGTTGTATCTTAAGGAAAAAATTCTGTGCAATTTAGACATCAAAAGTTATTTTTATACAGGTAAGAGTCTAACTATATAATCTTACCCATAATCCAATAAGTACCTTAAAAGTTATCTTTGGGCAAAAAAAAACATGATTCTAACATCTTATTTCACTATATATATGATATATGTTCTGCACTGAAGTCAGTAAAATCAAGGATACAAAATATATTATTATTCCTCAGTATTATATAGAAAAGAGTCATAACATTACTCACCAAGAAAAATATTTCCATGGCTAAGTTGCAGAATTTTACTAGTTTGACTGATTTTTATTTGTCTTATGTTTTCCATGGAATTCAAACTAACTTAAAACTTCTGAATAATAATTGGTGTATTTTATATTCAGACTGAAATATGTTTTCCTATTTCAAACAGTCTGAAAAACTATAGAAAAGCCTACTATTATTTAGAGAACACCTGTTCAAAATTTGCTGACACTTATAAGTCTAACAAAACTAACAAAAATAAGGGTCATGTTAGCAGGTCTCAGTCTAAAACTAGGAACAATGATTTATCCAGTTACACACTTCATAAGCTTAAAAATATTAAGTGTTAGGTATCTTGATCTGTCAGTTCAAATAATTTCTTTATGTGCTATAATCCAAACCAAAAAAACGGTAATTTCTATACCAACAGACATTAGAATTGGAGAACTGGGTTTGATTGTTTGTTTGTCTGTTTTCTAAAGTAACCTCTGTGGTATATCACACTGGCAGTGCAGGTATTTGCATTGTGTTAAATATGTGACAAAACCTAGCATAAATGAAAATCTTCATTAGTGTTAAAAAAGAAAAAAAAATCCATCCTAAAGGCCATTAATTCAGAGTGAAATGGCTTAGAGAGTTCAGAAGATCCCCAAGGTCTTTCTATTCTGTTGGTTAATCAAAACTTCAGCAAACACCGTAAATCAAAAGACTTATTTCAATAGATCCCTTATCTCACTACCCTTATCTCAGTATCTTTGCCAATGTCTAAAATGTTTTTAATATAAGAGATACACATGGGTATATTACTTATGCTATCATTCTACCTAGCAGCTCTAATTATGGACTGTTTGATGTCATACAAAGACAGAAAATAAATGATCCCTGCCTTCAACCAGATTAAAATGGAATTTTAAAGCAAAAGAAAATCCAGAAAGACAAAGGCTGAATTTCTGAAATTCACAGCACACCAACAATTGAACGATTTTCAAGGGGCTTTTTACATATACATTAAACAAAAGTGACGGTTTTATACAGGAGCTAAACAGGCTTACGCTAGTCATTCTGGAGAAAAATAACTGCATGTCTAATAAGTGGTGAGGAAGACTGAGACAGCTGGAAACAGGTCAGTTTCTACTAGTAAGAGAAGGACGAAAGCCCCAGCTATGACCTGTGTTTGAAAATAGGTAAATTGCGATTTGACAGGTAACAAGGACCAATGCAAAGACAGAGAGGCACGGATAGAGCAGCAAAGTAGGAAAAAGATATGACCAACACCTCAAATCAAGACCAGATGAAGCAGTGGGAGTAAAGAGACACATAACCAAGGTGCTGGCTACAAAGTTGGTGTGAAAACTGGGGTGGTAGATGGCAAGTGCAACAGATTATATGAGGGATGGAGAGATAATGAGAAAAGACAGTGCACTAGGTGTCAGAGTAAAAATGGGGATACCATTTCAGATGGTAAAAAAAAATAAATTGGAGGCAGCCTTGTTCAAAAAGGGAAAAAAGAATGGGAGGGGAAAACCCAGAATCACAGAAATGGAAAAGAAGCCCAACATGTGTAAAACAAGATAAAGCCCAACACGTGTAAAACGAGATACCAAATGCCTCTATTTCTGAACTGTTTAAATATATTTAGCCTCTACATGCAAAACATCATAGCCAAAACAGCCTCCCCAAAATTAAAAGAATTAGATATTGTGGGAGCAAAAGGAAGGACAGGGAACATGAACAGATAATCAGAAAGGCTTTATATATTTCATAGCATTTAAACAATATTCACACACTGTTCATCTGCTTGGCTTACTATTGTAAATGTGTAAAAAATGATACGTACCAAGCAGCTGTAAGTATCTAAATCAGTAAATCTAAGTCAAAAGGTATGACCTGAATTGAATAAATAATGAAAAAATTGAACCTTTGCACCAACTTTTTCTTTTTTTTTCTTCTTTTTTTGTTTTTTTTTGGCTGGGGGGGGAGAGGGAGAAGCTGAATGACTTTTTAGAAAACTTCAATTGCTGCCAGCTCAGTACACCAAGATATTCAAACACACAGTCTTCTCTCAGCCCAACTAGTGTCTAAAATGGGAATAGCTGCAAACATGGCTTCAAAATATTACGAAGTTCATGCTAGGGAGTTCTGCATCTATTTTGCTTCTGTGGATTTCAGAAAATTCTCTAAAATCTTAAGTAATCAATTTTGAAAAGCAAACCAATGGAGGAAATCTTGAGGAGCTGACAAAACTGATTTTAAATGGCAGTTATTCTGCCAGTTTTTAAAAGTGACTAAGGTTGGTACTGCAGAGAGCTATGGTCTTCTTACCAACTTTATATCATGTGTAGTAAATTAGAAATAAAAGTAACATTCATTTCTGCAAATAAAAGTAGGTGTCTGAGTGTTAAAGCTATATGGTCTTCTACAAAGCAGGAAAACTGAGGTATTTAAAAGACCTGTAGATGTGGTGGTTAAGGACACAATTTAGTGGTGGACTTGGCAGTATTAGGTTTATGGTCGGACTTGATGATCTTAAAGGTCCTTTCCAACCTAAATAATTCAATGATTCTATGATTCTAATGTAATCAAAACTGTTGAAAAGGAGTAGAAATGAAGATAATTCATTTTATCGCCTTTTAGATGTTGTCGTGAATTAGTGATTTAGATAGCTTAAAAATCCACTGTCTAAAGTGTTAACAAAGCAATTTTAACATGATGTTGCAAAAGTGCAACTTAACAAAGTTCGATGGCAAGGTTCACTCTGTTAACTACTGCATGTGAAAACACACAAAGGAAAATTGAGTTACACTTGAGTGAGAATGATTAGAGACCGCAAACACAAAGGGTAAGGGATACCATCCCAAGTGGACCCACACTTGCTTTCTAAACTCCTCCTCAGAGAGGAGTCTAGGTGTGGCTGGATCCAGACTTAGTCCCAGACTTGGTCTATGGTTTATGTCTAAAGGATTGTATGTGGTTCATTAGCATTAATTCAGCATGCAGTCGGTGTTACTAGGGCCAAATCAGAGTTACCGTACTGGAGGGTTATGTGCAATATCAGTCGCGTACCGAAGATCTGCTGTTGGAAAAAGGTTTTTCTGCCTCAAGGAGCAACCTTAGGAGGCATCCCAGCTCAAAGCAAGATCACTTCCATGCAGTCATGTTGCCTGTCAGGGAGAGGTCACAGAAGGCTCATTTAGGCTGTTGTAGTTATGGGATAAAGTGGTTGGCTTGTAGTCAAATTTCATGCCATGGAAAAGGTATGCATTAGACTCCTTGTACCCACAACTTACTTTGGTTTTCTGATAAATGAGTTGTGGAAAAGCCACCTGTTAATTATGTGTTAATCGCATGATTGGTCTCACCTTTATTGATATTTACTGTGTCCTTTGTGTGTTTTTGGAGGACAGGTTGAAACTAGAGCTGTTCTTGGCCCAGCTACAGCTCAGACTCTTACCTACTTTGGAGCCTGTACCAAACTGTCTCTAGTTTGGTTAAGGGGTTGAGCGCTTTCATCACAGGTGTGCCAAACAGTGGGTTTAGAAAGAGTTAGAGGCTATGTAACTCTAAAGCTGCCTTGTCAGACAAATGTAAAATAAAGCTAAATCTGTTGAACAAGTTATATCACTTTTACACATTTTTAGAGTAAGAAAACACCTTCATAAAAGAAGGTTGAAACGAGAATAGGCAGGAGAGGAAAGAAGAAAGTACAACAGTAGTCAGGTATCATAGAAACTACTGTACACTAATAGCAGTAATGCAAAATTCAAGAGAACGATACAAATCAGTAAGCCATTAATTTTGCCGTTATAAGGCATTTTGGCTACAGTTTCAACTTACATCATATTTAGCCATTTCAAACCATATCAGCTGCAATATATCTCTTATCATCAAGAGAGACAACATAGGCTGCAGCTTACAGGGAGGACATAAGTTTGTTTTTTGGCAGCTGAAAGAGCACTTCATGTAGTATCTTTCAGGCCAGTCCATGATAAGAATTATTGTTAATGGTCCCAATAATCAAAATTAATTGCTTTACAATGAAGACGCGTGACCAAAAGCCACACTATCGATGGTTAGTGGCTTTACAGGAGGAGTTCCTTTTTTTTACCTACAAAATGTTGTACATCAAGTGATAGACATTTATGCTCCTAGAGTGACAAAAAAATAAAGCAAACAACCCCTCTGCTGAAGCTACAGGACCATCACAAATGTTTTAATTGCTTAGTATTTTCAGCCAGGCAGATGCAATAGCAGAACTTTCAAATTCCATTAATTCACCAACAAGATGATCGCAAGGCTTTTAATTATTCTCCTAATCCCTAGAAACAAACCAAAATTAAAATAAACAACAAAAAACACCCTAATTCCTGATGTTGTGAATATTACTCATTCACACCATGCAGTAAACAAGCTGGGTCTTATCCTGGAATTATTCAGATTCCTCTCAAACTGAAGAAAACCTTATCCATTTGAAAACAAGTCATTTTAGACCAGCAAAAACCTGCAAAAGCCTGCCAGTAGCTACTAAGTTTCTGAGCTTCTATATCTTCGAATTGTCAAACTAAAAAAAACAATTATGGCCACTGTATATAATCCAGATTATGTCATTTAGGCTCTTTCTGGAATTAAAAAACTTTAAATTACTTATCTAGCTTCAATCAGCAAGACACTTAGAACTGCAGGGACCGAAGGATGTTTCTCAGAGCCAAATCCAGTGCCCGTGCATGCCAACAGATTTACAGCAAGCTTTAAAACAAACAAGATAATAATAACTCAGCTCTTAAAAAGCAATTGTGAGAGGACAGAAGTTCTTTAGAAACATTAAAGGTGAAAGAAAATGAATGCATTTTGCTAACTCCAAAGTATTTGTGCCGTATGAGATGTTAGCTTTTTGTTCTTTTTTTTTTCTTTTTTTTACTGTTGGTTATTCTTGGACATTTTCTTATAAATTGACATTGTTTACATAATTATTTTTTGACAATGGTCATATAAATGGGGAATAAAAGTAGTGTGCTGTTTATATGCAGATCTGAATATTTACAGCTTACAAATAATATATAAACTGGGAATTATTCTATGAATGTAATGAACAGCAAATATACCTGAGAAAGAATTTATGTTTATGAACAACTTTTTAAACATAAAGCAATGAATTAACACCAAAAAAAAAATCTACTAGGAAATAAACTGTTTACTTCTGTAATTATTTCCTTGAGAGAGAATCTATACTACAGAAAAATGACTCATTCTGCAAAGCATATCAGAGTAGGTTTTTGTCAAATGCGAATCCTATCTCAATATTTTTTCTGTTTGGTCCTTTCTATTTCTATTATTCTGTGGAATTTACGCGTGATTGTATAAAATAACTGCCATTTCCATTACTTATCTAATATCTAAAAGAATGAAGCTCTATTAAAAATTAAATTTTGCATCACCCCTCAGGGTGATTAAACATTAATCCTAGTTCCTTCTTAATTAGTTTATTGTTGAAGCACTCTGTTGAAGACATGGAATTTTGGGGACTGTTTTTATCCAGAATAAAAATGTAAGGAACTGGAGTTAATGGAAAAAATACAAAATGCACAGTGTCTGAGGAACTGTGGTACTGATGAGAAGTCCTGGTGTCTTGCAGATGTGACTGTGCCCATTGACTGGGCATCCTGACTGACACTATGAGATGCCTACTGTGTTCACTTATTGTGTAGTCCATCTTCCTTTTATTTACATCATTAGTCCTACTCTATAAAAAGGCACAGGCCCAATTTAAAGTTCTGAAAAAAGAAGTCAACAGTTCCAAAGTCTATAAAATCTCCTCTGGATCACCTAAACACAAAAAAGGGATCTTCAGTTGTCCTGGTTTGAGGTAAAACAGGACCAATTTTGTTCAGTAACTCCACTTTCTAACTATGCCTCTTCTAACCACTGAAATTAGCAGCATGTTGTGCAGAAAAACTGTTCACTCTCAGGGGGGTAAGACCCGTGTTTATAGCTGATGCCAAGGCATGGGATGCAGACAGGCCCTTCCTTAGACTTATTGCTATAGCAGCCAACGGTAGCCAACTTTGTTATTTGCCCCGTTGGAGCGTCAGAAGCGGAAAACCGCAGAGGGGTTGCACCTGTGGGGAGGAACGGACAGGACAGGTGACTCAAAACTGACCAACATGGTATCCCATCCCATCTGCAGTGCCTGCTGGTGATGTGATTGTCATCCTGGGAACTTCATACAGTTTTATATATATTCCATTGTTTTTCTTCTTGTTATTTTATTCTTTATATTTCATTAAAGTAATTTAGTTACTAGTAAACTAGTCTCTCTTTTTCTCTATCTGTGCTCTGCAGGAGAGAGGGAACATCTGTCGCTCTGCCTATTTGGGCCAATCCGGCCCAGACTGTGACATCAGACATCCAAAACTGCAACGCTTAAGGACAGAACCTATCTGTACCATTGAACTTACTCCTCAGCCTTGGAGTGCTGTCACCATTCGAGAAGACAGCATCACTAACCAGAAATGTACTAAGCATAAATTGCGATATTTAAATACCTGTAAATTGCCAGATCTTTTGATAATGTTAAAATATAAGCAAGGTTGATTTTCTGAGACACCAGTTCTGGTGATTTATAGAATATTTTGCATTAGGAAGTGAGTAAACAGGATGTTTTTAAGAAGCAACATTCTGAATTTTGGAAGTTTACTTCCCTTATCTTCACCTCACAGAGACAGGAAAGCATCAAACGATACATAGCACTTAAAATACTTGTGCTGTTACCTGGAGATGCTCTGATCCAGCACCTCTCCAGTGGTCTAGGTTTTCTTCTGGTCATAAGTGGCAGGTAAATAGTATGGAGAATAAAGAATTCAGCATAGCTGTAGTTCAGCTCAGTAGCATGCTTTCTGGGGATTCAGCAGCACAAGTCAATAATACAAGCAAAACCCTGATGCCTCTCTTTTAGGATATCATGAGAGATCTGGACATCTGGAACCACAAAGCTGCCAGAAGTAGACTAATGCCTTTGCTTGGCAGAAGGCAATTAAAAGGAAAGCTTTCTATGAAGCTGCCAGCATTTTGTAAATGTTCAGGGCCAACAAAGCAGTGCAGAGATCTTCACCTTGATCGTGAGTTTTGACATCACATTACTGGTAGTCATTTGGTAGCTGTGTCCTCTGGTGCCTACAATCTCAAACATAATGGATATCATAATTTATTTAGGTAGAGACCTGGATCAGAAGGTGACTTGAGCAGAAATCTAGGGTAGACCTGGAAAAAGTACACAGGGGGGAAAAAAAAAAAAACAAAAAGAAGAAAATAAGACTGGTGGAAGAAAAATAGGAGAAAAGAAGTGTTAATAGTAGTAACTATGGGCAGAAACTAACTATAGCTAGTTAGTGCTAGCTCTGCTGAAGTCAGCGGGTACTCCTTCAACTGTGCAGTTGAATTATGGGTAAAGGAAGACATGTTAAAAACACTGGGCTAAATGAAACACTGAAAGGTGCAGAGTTTCAGAATATCTAAGAATCATGCATTTTGTGATAAAACATACAAAATAAGTTATAACTGACAATTTTAAAGCATCAATTGAGCATCAGTAAAGTACAGACCAACTTGTGAAATATCACATGCTTTTTTCCTGCCCTCAGTGAATCAGGATATGCCAGCCATAGGACTGCGAAGAACGTTACAAACTGCCAGGTTTTTTCCCCCAAACACGTATGAAATTATGTGATGCTTTGAAAAAAATCTTTGATTGCAGCATCTGATATTTTTCACTAAGAAGATAAGAAACTGTTTCCCTAAGGTAGTCTACGTTATGAACCTTTTAAGCGTCTCTAAAGAGGCATAAAAATTTCTTGTGCTTCTGTTTCCCTGTTCTCATTCCCAGATAATACATTTTAATCCGCTCTCACTTTCTGCTCTCTAATGCCTTGTCCTCATTGGAGTGGCTCTTAATTTTCACTAGAGAATATGAGAGGAAAATTAGGCCCATTATATATACATTCACATTAGGAGATGGGATTTCAGGTGAGACTCAGGGCAGTACAGTGGTACAAAAAAGAAAGTCTGCAGAGCATTCAGCAGCCTCAGAGGTTTAGCAGGATGAGTTTAAATCACCAGTGCCCTCTGCTGCTCTCGTGCTGGTCTTTTGTGTTGTTTTTCCATTCAGCCCAGTATAATTTTGACAGTCCCCCAAGCCACCCTTAATTACTGCTTCCTTGTAGGAAGATTCATGGCTACTGCTATGCAGAGAGTTTTGTCCCTACCAGATATTACAGCCTCATCTACCCCAGCATGGGTGCGCCGCTGAGACAGGACACGGCAGGATGGACCGAGAGCCAGATTTATCGCTGCTTTGCACCACAGATCTGCTGGCCAAGTGCAAAAGCTTACACGGTTTTCAAGGAATTTTACTGCTTGTCCCTAAAGACCACAGATAGAAAGGGAAGGTTGTTTCTGCTTTCACCTAGGGGGTTTGGTTTTGCAGGAAAGATCCTGTATAGCAAATAGACCAAATCTAATAAAGTGAAAAATGAAGGATAGAGAAACATGAGTAGTTACAATTCCATCAGCTGCACAGCATAATACCTACCTAGGGGGAAAATCAATCAGCTAGTGTCTGATGAGTGTTTTCTTGATAGCATTAGCTATGTGGCTTATACAACCTCTCTGAGGAGACAGTGCTTGTTTTCCTTACCTGTGTAATTCATTTATTAGCTTAAATTTACAGCTGTCAGCATAGATTTAGAAAACCAAACCTAAGTGAACACACATTCTGTAGGTTTCAAGGACAGACATCTAAAAGCCTAAGACAAAAGTTAACAGAAATTTTTACATAGAACAGCTAGCTAATTTCAATTTCATTTATGTCACTATAAAAATAGCTGAATTCCTAGGAAAACTACCTGGTTAGGAGTTGTGAATTTTGTTTCCATTTCCCTTTCTCAGTCATAGGAGGAAGTATACAACCCCTAACATTATGCAATCACTCTCACAGCCCTCAGAATTGGGAACATGGGGGGGTTGTTGACTTAAGGTAAAAGGAGATGCATCTTTTTGTGACTGTAGGTTATTTTTGTATGCATGCCAGAATCCTTCTGTACATCTACTTCTCTGTACAGACTGCCACATATAACATAGGACATTGTGAACCTGTCGGACCACAAAATAATTCATTGGTATATATTTATATACACCAATTATTAATTTGGTATGGCCGTTATATAAAGGAACGAAAGAAGCCAAAAAAGCTTGTTATTCTGTTGGGCTAAACATTGGGCTGGCTCATAAAATAGTGTATGGTTCCTGCCTCAAAGTAGCGTACAAACTAATTAAGGCTTAATTGAGCAAGTGGGGTGACAGCAGGGGACAGCTTGGGTGCTCCCCAATTTGTTTAGAGTCCTCTGCTTTCCCTTCAGAAGTGATTGTTTGGGGGGTGAGGGAGGCCTTGGGTTTTTTTGCGGAAAGGGCTGCTATGCATGGGCACAGCTTGAACGGTTATGGAGAGAAACACTTGTTCCTGTTGTTCTCAATCTTTACAAGTTAATGGGCACTGCAGGAAGCAGAGGCTGCCATCTCTGTTATGCTGATCCAGCTGTCCTCTGCAGGGACCTGATGGCTTGCAGAACAGGCTCCAACTCATAACAAAAAGCAGCCCTGCTGTCTACGGCCAGCCATGTCCCAAAACTACAGTGTGGCCTGTGTGTGTGGTTATCTCGCACCATTTAATTTGGCCATTCTACACCAAGACGAACAGCCATACTCCTCTTAGCTTTCTTCTGAAAAGAAAGGATTTATTTTATTCATTGGCCAAAGCTGAGATGCCCCCTCTCCTACACACTGCGGTTTGGTCCCTGTGGTAGTGCCAGACCACTGCAATAAAAATGTTACCAGGTTATGCAGCACAATACAAGTTATAAACTACACTCAGTACCCACGGGACTCATGAAGTACCAGGATTGATATTCAGTGACTATGCCTTATGAAGAAAAGCGCTCTCATAAATGATCTTGAAAGGTAATGAGAGGCTCAGTATCTTTACTAAAGCAAGCAAGGTACTCCAACAGACAACAAAATAAAGAACTTAGCACTTGCCTGCGTGCAAACAACCAGCCGGTGTGCAATAATTGCCGTGCCATTCAGAGCTAGTACTAGGGAATCAGACTGAATTAATTTAATCTAGTTTTTTGATCAAGCATTCCAACAACAGCCTTTTCTTGCATTTGAATGTTTGCACGGTTGAAGACCAGTTAAGTTAGAGTGGAAAAAACTCCAGGGATAGTGGAATGGTCACGTTTCCTGACAAGTCTGACTGCTCAATTATAGGCTGCTTTAAAAGGAGTCTTTTGGCAGTGTAGATCACAGATTTGTCATGCTCTTGCTTGAGTCTAAGGATTTAACTGCCAAAATCAGACAGTTCACGTCATGGACATTGTAATAGCCTAGTATTTGGCACCAGGGTTTTGACAAAGGTAAAGCAGGTTCTTGTCAGCATGTGTATCACAACAATGCTACTCTTTTCATTGACACTATGCATTACTCTGCCTACTTGTTCATGTTGAAAATCGCCTTAATGTTAAAGCAGTTTTTTCTCCACAGATGAAAAAAACCTGCACTCTTCCAAAAGAGACAGGAGAAAAAACGGATGAAAAAAGTGAAGAAAAGAAGAACAAATGACGGGAAGGGGAAGACAAGTTCTGACAGCAAGGACAAAAAGTACCTGGTGTCTTACAGACCTTCAAAAGGAAGTGACTCAGTGTTGGAAGAAGTTTTGCTTACTTCTTTTGCAAAAAAAACTTATGTCCTGGGGCATTTTCAGTTTCTGTCTTCATTTCATCAGAGACATGCCAGAATTTTCAGCAAGTGCAATACCTAAAAATGTTGTGATCAAAAGAACCTCCGGGTCTTTTTCCACCAGTAACGCTCCAGACCTCTCACACTGATTTCTGAACTTAATCTGTCAGTGAATTTGTCAGTGAATTTCACAGCAAGAGACGGATAGTTACAAAGGAAGAGCAGCTCAGAAGTTAGTGTTTCAATATATAGTGCAGAAAGTAGAGCTGTAAGCGAATTATACTATTATGAATAGGGCACTTCAGAAAAAAAGTGCACATTTGAAAAAACTTGGGAAAAGGATCCCAACACACTTGCCCAGTTCCTTGAAAGGAATTGGAAATCCCTTTGCAATTTAAAAAGGATCTTGAGGAAGGTTCTTAAATATATTAAAATTACTTGGCCTTCCAAACACCCAGTGCCAATTGAATTTAGCAGGGATTTTCTTTCAAGGACAAAGGAGACAAAGATTGATCTGAAACTCAAATAATGGAAGCGTTTTATCTCATCTGTTTTTCAAGAGAAAGGAAAATAAAATCCTCTGAGGCTATTATGACCTTCCATGCAAAGCAGGAAAGCTCTTAAGGTTTCTAACAGGTGAAGAAACAGCTCATTAATTTTAATTGTATTTTATATGGTATATACCTCTATTTATGTATTTATTTCAAGAGACATGCTGCATCACATGTTCACTACCCCATCATCCCTGCAAAAATAGGAGGCTTTGCTGGAGTTTTTATCTTTTTGTCAATGTTAACACCAGAATTCTAATTCTGTCAAAAGATTAAAATTCCTCTGAGTCACAGTATTATTTAAAATACTGACAATTGTTTCATGAAGCAGGTATGATCTCAACCATCACTCCATCACTAATCACTTCCATCCACCTCTAAGAAGGCTATTGTAGTACCCTCCACTTTGTCTCTTCTCTATTTTTCCAGCTTTTTTTTTCCCTTGACTTCCTACTTTTTCCTTCTTAGTAGCAGCTAAAAACATTCCCCTACTTCAAACTCCTTGTCACGCTACCTCCTGCTCTATATTTGGCTCCTTGATGGGCTGAATGTCCTCCTTCAAAGCTTCCTCTTGCTTTCAGTCTCTGTCTTAGACCCTTAATTTGTATTGACTCACAGTATGGTAGCTGTAAGCGCTGCACCTGCTCCTATCCCACATCGATGGCTAAATTCTTACAGATGACTGTTTCCAAGGGAGACTTGGACAGAAACTTAAAAATAAAGGTTGAGCATACTATGCAGTGCTGACTCCTGAGCGTATACATTCAATGGCAGCCATTGCAGTTCCACTTGAAAACTGTACTATGCAGTGACTGACCTAAAAACTGAGCATACTCAGGCTTCCCTCTGTGTAGCCAAGCCAGCATCTGTACAAACAGCATTAGCCTGTTAGAAAATGTGGGTAAGTTTAATTCTGTTTGCCCAAATGCACAGTAAATGTTGACAATTTACTTGCATACAAGCACAGTGTCTGTGCACTACCTGAGCCTGAATTTAGTCAAAAACAAAGTGGATATTTTCCACACAAACTTTTGAAGAAAATTAGAAAAGATCTGTTTAAGAGAAATGTTCCAGTTTCCCAGAAAGATGAAAATCAAAATCAGAACCCTCCCTTCTTCCTCCCAAAATATCAAAATTATTTTGCCTTTTATTAAACAATGAACACCAAAGAAGGGAAAGCATGAAAAATTTTGTAGGGGAAAAAAAAAAGGTCAGTTTTTCTCTGAAAGCTGGATGGACCTACTGGAAGAATCATCTTCATCTCCACTTCCCCATTTTGTGAGAAATTCATATAAAACAACTCTTTCCCTACGTTGTCTCTGTAGTATGGCTTTAAAACTTGTAAACACAACTATAACTCAATACCATTAGAAACAATGTCTGAATTATTGCTCAAAATTTGTATCAACTATGTGATCACGAATGCAGACAGCCTTAATTACTTTAACAAAAAACAGCTGTGTTGTTGTGGGGCTGCCATTTGCTTCTCATTAACGATTAATTTTTGACAGTCTCACAAGACCAGTAAATTAATAAAAAGGAATTAATTATTGGCTGATAAGGAATACTAACAAAGGAAATCTTTTTAACATTTGCTTTGCATTTTACATCGCCATGAAAGTTGTTTACCTATTTGTGTCACATGAGTGAAAAAGCACTTTTTAGGCAGCAACAGCTTGCTTGAAGAACTTAAACGCATACTCAATAAAAAACCAGGCATTTTTGGTGTTGTAAAGCACTGGCCACATTTTATAAAAGAAATAATTTCTCTGTATAATTACTTTAACTATCATCTACCTTTTTTAAAGATTTGACTGAGCTGAAGGTATGGGTCAATTTGTTCTAGTTGGTTAGTAATAGGTTTTTTTACAAAGTTACAGCTACCGCTTCCTTTCTATTCCCCATTGTTAAATATTAACCTCTTTCATAAATTCCACTGTTAATTAGAGATGAGTCAGGGTGTTATTTTATTATCCAAAATCTACTTCCAATTCTGCTTCAGAAAACTTTCATGTTTTTGTATATTTTTTTTAAGTGAATCCAGAGCATGCACATGTTGCTAACTGCAGTCCACTACCATGAAAATATATTGATAATTCCAGAAAACTAGACAGAGATTAGTACCACCACATCTCCTTTGTAACAGAGTACATTGACTTCTGCCAGGAAATAACTGCTTGAAAGCCACGGAGTTTTGCAGTGTATAGTAATTCAACGCGTTAAAGAAAGTGCAATGGCATGAGACAAGAAAGGTTGCGTGTTGAGTTTGTGTGTTATTTTCTTTTCCAACACACTGCTAGTTTGCTTAGCCACAACTGTAGAAATAGCTCCATTAGACATAGCAGGAAGTACATAGGCATGTTCATTATGCAAAGGTGCTGGGCAATTTGCGTCTCCCTAAACCCTCTGGGGCGTCACCAAAGCTGCATAACACAAAGTACCACCGCTACTGTCCCAGAAGCGTGAGCTGCCATTGATGTACTAGGGGTCAGACAAGCCTGCAACAGATTGCCATTCTCGCATGGATTGGAGGAGAGAGAATTATGACAAGATGTACAACTCTTTGGAGAGTGCTAGGGGAAATAAAAAACAAAATGTCCTGAATTGGAATTGTTCCAAAGAATTGTAATTATTCACAGAAGATTAAGTGAAGAATTAATTTTTAAATTTTTTTTCACAGAAATCGGAATATTTCAGCAATATTGGATTTTATTCTGTGGAAAATAAAATTCAATGGAAAATTCTTGGCCATAAATTCTCAGACTGTAAATTAATATGGGCTACAGTTACAAAATTTTCAGACTAAAATTTTTCAAGTGTGAAAATCTATTCATTATATTTTGGTTTAAAAAATACCACAGCCATCATTTCAAACAAAGCTTAAATCGTTCAACATTTTGTTGGATGTAAACTGGCTGGAATTTAAGCTTTCAACACATATTGAATTATAATATGTTGTATTTCCCTGTACTTTTCCATGTATTGCTTGTGATAAGGAAATACAAAAGCATAGTTTTATTTTGAACTAGAAAAACAGCAAAAAAACACAACAAATCCTTTGCATAAAATCAACTATAATGACGATGAGTCTCTGACAGATCTCACACTAAACTGATACAATGAACATACGGAAATCATTCCGAAACATATCTGTGCAGCAGGCTCAGTGGAAATACACAGATTCTTCAAATTGGTAATTATGAATTTTTATTTATTACCTAATGAATACTCAAAAATTATAAAACATGCTAACTTCAAGTTCGGAGATAACACTTAATATGCAGACATAAAGTTTGAATTCCATCCTTGACGGATATAATATAGTCACTTAGCTGAAATACTGGTAAGGCTGTGAAAACACTTTAAAAGTTGTGACAAAAAGGCAATGTATAATAAAATAATAGAACTCTATTTAAACGTATTGCTGATACAGAGGAATCTCTTAAGTATATCTAGAGATCCTTGTAAAAGTCATTGGGTTTACAAGGTCAAAATGATTAAAAGTAACACAGTAAGGAGACTAAAGAGACAGCAAAGAAGCCAAGTGATTTATTTGTTTTGGTTTTCGCAGAGGGAACCGGGAGGAAATATCTAGTTTAGTGCTGATCTTTAAAGATAATGAAGGTGAAGCACTGTCAAACAGACAGACATAAAAGAATAAGATAGAAGAACTCCAGAAATCATATTAACATAAATTACTCACGCATGATGCCAGAGCTCTGCAGGAACTTCTGAGCATTCAGGCTCAGGTTCAGTATTCCTGGACATTATCTGGATGCAGAGAGAGGGGTAGGAGCCTCCAAGGCCATATCCTGCTCTTTTCATCTACCTAACACGGTTGGGACTCATTTCACTTCCTATGAAAGGGACAAGTTCTCCACAAAGTACAGTAAAGTAGATTCATTGAATAAGAGTGGAAAGAAAAGTCTTTTCCTGAATAAAAACTGCACATGATGAACAAAGTAGTAGGACTGAATGATTCAGTACGACTCAGTAGAGGGATGGGTTAGAAGAATTGTTAGGCGAGCAGCAAAAACAATTTTAC
Organism: Chionis minor; assembly: GCA_013398295.1. Classification (NCBI taxonomy): domain Eukaryota; kingdom Metazoa; phylum Chordata; class Aves; order Charadriiformes; family Chionidae; genus Chionis; species Chionis minor. The sequence goes on from VZSF01011150.1 coordinate 133,032, forward strand.
TCAAACATTCATTTTAAAGCTGTAATTAGTTCCTTTCATCCCTTCTAGCACCTTTTGGAGCCATGCTTTTATTTCACCAGCATGAATGGTACAGAGAACTGCAATTGTGAACTCAGTGTAAATCCGCCCTCTAGGAGAAGTTTTAACAGCTCTACCTGCAGAAAAGCTTCACATCAGTGCAGAGACCACAGCCTGCCAGGGCAGCCACGATTAGCCAGCACAGCTGATCATTCCCCGTACACTTTTCCCAGGTTTCAAAAAACACAGCACTCACTGAAAGGCAACAACAGGAGGTGGACAGTGCAGCTGGGCAGCTAGTCCAACCTCACCTACGAGCTACCGTTTTTGTCCAAAGGTGGGGTCAGCCACAGTAAGGCACTAGGGTGTTCTTGCCTGGCTCATAGTCCCACAGGTGATAACACCCTTATCCGCCACGACCATCAGCTTTCCTCTCCTCTCTCCAGAAAGAAGAGCTCAAAATCAGACCATTTCCCTAGCAAGGTTCAGCAGCAGGGTTTGAAGCAGTCAGGTGCAATGACTATGGGTGGATTGGTGCATTGGTGGAACCAAAGAAATTAAAAGAAACTAGACTGTATCTTGATAAGCAGATGTGCAAGTCTGAAACTATAGTATTTTTTAATCATAGCTTTTTCTTTTCTCTTTTTTTTTTTTGTTTTTTGTTGGGGTGTTGTTTGGTTGTTGGTTTTTTTTCTTGGGGGGGGGGCATTCCACTTTTTAATCACACCATTCCAGAAAATACTTTCACAGTGGAAGCTTTGCTTGAAATGAGTGACTTGTGAAACTCACTTCCCCTTGGAGTTTTTGAGGTAAAGAGATTTGGCAAACAACTAACATTATTTTGGTAACATGTCCGTGACAAACTTAAAAGGGTCCTCAGATGCTTCAGGATGCTGTCACCAGCTGAAATGAAATAAAAACATGCACATCCTGTTACAGGGCCATTTATTACATGGTGATTTGGCAGTGTCACACAGGAAAAAATATGAGGGAAAGAGCTCATCTGTGATACGTTCCCATGCTCTGCGCTAGATGCACGTCCTGTTTGCCTCACTGTGGGGCATGCTCTTATGTAAAAGAGCTTGGTCTTGATCAGCATCATTGGTGCACAGTCTGCTATCTCAAAAAAAAAAGGATCCTAGAAATATCCCCCAGTCTGCTTCTGATCTTGGCGTCAAACCACGCTTGAGGCCTCAACATTATCTTTGACCACTCCTGACTACATTAAGATTTGCTTCAGCATAATGAAGTTTCACCAATCAACATCCAAAGCAAGGTCCATAAGAGGGAGGTTGACAGACCCTTAGCTAAAGGGCTGGCAATAATCTGCTGCTTTTAGATATCCAAGGAACCAATAAGGAGGGTCTTCACACAGCTCATCATCAACAGCTCCTCATAATAAATTTCAGGAGTGTGGTGCACTCCATAAGTAACAGAAAATTATGGTCCTGACAGTTCCCCCTGTAGTTAATGGTTTTAGTGCAATAACAAGCCTTGATCCTGCCTGAGGTTAGCAATTACCAAATCAGCCTTTATCTGTTGGTAGCAACTGGTTTGGAGAACACTACTCCACATGCATTGATGTCACCATAGTAATAGACTTTCTTGTCACAAAATGCAAAACTGTATTACCCTGTAAAATACAGTATAATAAGCATATATTTTTTCATTTGAAAATTATTACCTATCAGCTTTTAATATCAATATCAAAAAGACAAAGATTAATTAAAATAGTAGTTATTCTTGTATTAAAAAAATAAGCTAGAAACAAGCAATAATAGGTGGTGAACATGATAATACATCAAAACCCCAAGAAAATTATTCTCATCAATGACATGAGCACAGAGCAGATCCCACTTACATTTCTCTCCAGTACATACAGCAGGCCACATCAGAGTGCTGATTTGGAAATAAGGCTGAATCTTCCAGAATGTTCTCCATTTACTTGATCGAATCTTTAAGTATACAGAAGGTAATACATAATGATAGACATAAAACTTCTCCAGTTACCATTCCCTAGCTAGCATCCTTGCAAAAACATACCCACCTCGTGTTAACTCCCATAGCAGCAAAAGTAACCTTAAAAACTAACTCCAGCTATGAGTATGGGAGAGAACTGATACTGTACATACCCAGTTATACAGAGGTGTAGGAAAGGGAAATTAATTCCACAGCAAAGATATTTGTTACTGGCATTCAGTGTTTCTGACTGAAACACTGGCTGCAGTGTTTCTTCTTTGAAAGGACGAGGGAGGGCAGTGCCATGGCGCAGGGAAAGTGACATCCTCCCCCTGGATCTCTGCCCCCGGCAGCAGGACAGCCTAGCAAGCAGGGTGACTAAGAGCTGACCACTTGACTTTTGCATCCCAAGTCCTATCATGAGCTCTGCTTTAAAACTTTCCATGCTTCAGCTTTCCAGATACACATTTGATCTGTCTTTGTAAAACGTATGATGCATTTCCCCTCTGGTTATCAACTTCTGTCACACATTTGTCACATACTAGTTAATTACTTTACCCTCATTGTGGATGCCTCTGTGTAATAGCAGTACAGTGTATTTAACTCTTGCAACATACCTTAAATGCTGTGTTTCTGCATCTCTCAATCTGCTTATATCTGCGAATATCACAGGGGTCTCATATAAACCTGTGTTGGTGTCTGATGGACTACACCAATCCTACTAATTAGTCTGTTATCTAGCTGCTTATCAACTTCATTCTGAAGCTTCACCTCACAGAAGTTATAGAGACACAGTAAGTAGACTTCATATTTTTCAGGGTTTCATAACATTACTGAATGTTATAATGGGTAAAATCTGACCATTTTTCAAAACTAGCAATATAAACAAAGAAATAATGGATCAGCAACATCATATGGGGATGGTTTCCGGAGCTTAGAGTACAAAAAAAAAGGAGCTATTTTTCTTTTCACTCCACCCCTCAGACAGCTCAGTGTTGACCATAGATTCAGGCCATCTGCTGCTGCTGGAGACCCCACCATACATCAGCAAAATGGCCTTATTTCTGGGAAGATTGTTCTGCCCACACAGTCATAACAAAACTGCTTAAATTTGGCTTTGTCTTTTGTATAAGCTTTGCATTTCCTTCTGTTTTCTTTACAAAGTAAAACAGCCAGGAGTAGAGCATATACAATTATATGGCCAGATTAAGCAATTCAAGTAACATTGTTTCTAGAAAAAACACTGTCTCAAACATCTGTGTTAGGAACTGATTTCATATTGGATCAGGACCCTCGCCCTGGCGATAACAGCTTCCTAGTAGTATCTCTTTGAACTGGAAAAACATCCAGGCGTGACATTGAACAACAGCTATTTACACCAGTTATGTCCTACAGCTTGTCCCAGCTTTCAAAATATGTCTGCTATATTCTGTCTATGCACTTCATGCTAACTGCAATACTTCATTTGGATAGCCTGGTTTTGAAGAGTACTAGATCTCTTGACTAATCTTATTATAAAATATTTTCATTCTTATTGATAGTCTGAGGTAATTCTTTCCAGGTGTCAGCCACAAATTCCATGTATTTCTCACTATGAGATTGATTGTGTCATTAAAGCTATCTTCGCATCCTCTGACTATTGTCATTTACACTACCAGACAAAATAAGATCTGGAGCACATGGGATGCACTGCCATTTCTTGACCCAAACTCAGGCAGCTTAAATAATCTGCTATGAAACATGGATGGTTTGTATGAATTAATTAGATTGTGCTTCCAATCATTCTTCACATTTTATACTCTATTTCAATACAGAAGGTGCATCTTTTTCTGGTAGTAATGTAATAGTTGCAGCACACAGTGTGCCCCCAATAGAAACACTTACTAGTGTCCTAGAATAGGACTAAATGTAGGAGACTTAACACCAAGACTATTAAATTTTCTGGATTCCTATCTTTAATACTGCTTTTGCTCATATTCAAGACAATACTAATAGCTGCTACAGCTGATAAAAACTGAGGGGAAAAAATGAAACATCATAATACATTTAAATTGAATGTTTGGGGGGGTTTGTTACTGCAGTTATGGAATTTTTGTGGTATGAAAAAACTGAAAACATCATAACACATTTAAATTGAATGTTTCATTTTTTTAGTTACTGCAGTTACAGAATTTTTGTGGTATGAAACTTCATAACACTGCATGTTACGTCTAATGTTTCCATAACTCACAAAATTTAATTCTTAATCAAATATCTAATTAATAAAGCAGATTTTAAAAGTCAGACTTGGGTAAGCAACGATTATATATAGCTATTGGCCAATAATAAAACATTGAAAGGTCTGAAACACCTGAACAACTTCACTAGAATACTGAAAATTTCCAGCATCTAAGGTCAATCTGTCTCAAATGTTCTATAATATTTTACATTTACAATATTAATACATAATTCCAATCAACGGATGCATTTGATGACATTAGATTCAAGAATTTTCTTTCACTTGCATTTGTATATAAATCTGCCTAGTAATTTGTTCATTATATTGTAGTTTGTCATTATAGAGCTAGTAATACATGTAATACTAGTGTACTTGTTATAACATAGCACACAAAAAGTTGTACTACTGAAATCCCTTAGTATCTTGGTTCTCCTCAGATTTTCTTGAGGGAACTAAAGATTCTTCACGCTGTGACTGCAAGAACTTTGCATACTCTTCTGCTTCTCTTTTATGACACCTAAATCTCAAAAAAAAAAAAAAAAAAAAAAGTTATATTGCCTGACATGAACATGCTTTCTATTTTCCCCATCCCTTCCAATACCCTCAACCTCCACATTTAAAAGAAATGCTTAGGTAAACAGACTAGATTTCATCTAAACTATTTTTTTATACAATATTATCTACAAGTCTGTCTTTTTAAAACATGAGTAGAGCTATTTGATATTAGCGCTAGACAGGTTACAAGTGAATGAGTCAATGTTTAGAAAACCTTTATTTTTCCAAATATGACGTTATGTAGAAAATATTCTTCAATGGAGAGATTATGCAGTAAATATCTCAGTTTGGACAAACACAGTCTTCATTCGATTTTCATGTCTAAATCACTTGTATTCAAAGATATGTTTATATATCACTAGGATGTCGACTGAAAAATAATCACAAAGAATTGTATCTGTATATCTATCCATGTGCTATTTCTGAATGGAGGGCAATTCTGTATTAACAGCCTATTATTGTTTAGCTTCAGAAGGTGAGATCTATGAGGACATTAAGCTAAAACAATTTTCACCACCCATTTTCTCATTAAAACTGCTGCCTTTTCTCAGTATGGTTCTGATCTTAGATACAAAGACTTCAGGGCATTCTTTGAGGTCTTTACTAGCATCATGTAGCCACGTGCATAGCACAATAGAGTGTTATTTTTTCAGAGGAACTTGAACACAAATGTATAGCAATTATAATGATTTCGTCGTTAAAGTAACACTGATTTGTCAATGTTACTTCACGTTTCCAGGTTTCAGTGACCATAGTCCTTGTTTAGTCCACCATCCATTGAGATAATCTTACCATATTTTAGCGTTTCATTTTGCTTTTCCGATCTTAGTGAGATCTTCAAATCAAAAGTTATCAGATATTTCTATGAAAAAGATAGGCAAAATATTAGATGGACATTTGCAGTCTTCATACGACATTGTATACGCAAGCAAGGAAAGGAATTGTTAATAAGATTAATTTTAGTAACTAAAGAAAACAAAATATTCCTAAATCATTCAGGAAATAGAGAAGGTATAGGCAGGTGGTAGGAAGCGCTTGGATTGAAGGTAGGAAGGTGCTCAGCAAAGAGTGGAAGTTCCAGCAGCTGCTTCAGCAGTGTATTACAAAGTATTACGTCCAGAGCAGAGGAGAAGTAGAACAAAAAACGTCCATGTGCCAGTTCTCCTAAGTGCAGTCCACATGCCTTGGACACGGCCTTGGGCACAAGAACCTCCAGTTCAGTAGTGGAATTAGCATCTGCGGAGGCAAAGTAATGGTTTAAAACTCTGCTTATTGTAAGAACTATTTCTGCCATAGATTTCTGCTTTTAATCTGTCACAAGAAAATGAAAAACCAAAACAACCTGTAACACCACAGTTAACATTAAGGCAAAGGTAACAACAGTTCGACTGCAGTCCGAGTAAGAGTACTTTGCATGTTCTTACAGCAACATTTAAGACTCTCAGGTCATATTTTTGGCACCAAAAGTTATTTTGACTTTAGTATTATATTATTCAGAGTGTGACCATAAACAGGTGGAGAATCATGTGTACTACAACATGCTTTCCCCACTTCTTGAATATCAGAACTTCCCTGACTGTCAGTTTGCTTACATTGGACAATTTCATTTTTAGTGAAATGAGGCTTCATGAAGAACTACATCATATGGTACCACCTAAATTTAGAGACAGCAGGACAAATTTCTGATCCTGCAAAGTTTATCATTATTTTATTTTCGTTGACCTCACAGAATTCCAGGAAAACCAAGAAAGACAGATTTTCATTTTTCCTGGAAAAAGAAAACTAAAAATGATTTTTGGAAAGAACAAGAATGCTGATGAAAGCAAAAGACAAAACAAGGGGTTTGTGGGTTGTTTTTTTCCTAAGGGTGTAATGATTATGTGAACAACATTCTAATGGACAAATGTATGACTCCAAAAAAAATTAAAGTATGAAAGAAATTTCAAATATCAATTGGACATGAACAGTGTCATAAATGAAGTGCTAGCATCAGAAGACAACAGATCAGTGATTGATAAAAACCCTGAGACCCCCTTAATGAGGGTATTCTCAACCCTCAGAGTACTAAGGTTCTCAGCATTTGGCGGGGGGGCAGGATGGAACTGAACATTGATTTTGCATAGACTTCTGAAACGTAACAACTATGCTGTGCCTCTGAGGGAAAATTCATTATTTACTTGCAGAGTGAAAAGCTAGTGCTTTTCTTTTCTGAAGAAATTCAGCAAAAGCAAGTCAGTGATGAGCAAGTATGATAGGATATATAGAGATTACCTAAAATGGATGTCAGGCTGTAAAGGATGAGAAACTACTGTGCATACACCCCTGTGCGTACTAGTTCAGCTGCAGAGAAAAACAAATTAATATTCGTATATTAGATTTAAATACACACTAAATATTGAGACATTTCCCATTTGTATTTATATTTGTTGGCTCCTAACAAGTGAAAAAATTAAAGAAAATGTACACAATCCTATAACTTACCCATGTGAAATAATTAGAAGGATTGCAAATAGCCCTTGGCAGGTAGATCTGATAATAGATGCAAATAATTTAGTTATAAAAGGCACCTGGTTTTAGACAACAAAATTTAGATACAAGAATTTGCATCTGGTTTTTATTTACAAAATCACAGAATCACAGAATGTTAAGGGTTGGAAGGGACCTCTAGAGATCATCTGGCCCAACCCCCCGGCCAGAGCAGGTCCACCTACAGCAGGTTGCACAGGATGGCATCCAGATGGGTTTGGAATGTCTCCAGAGTCAGAGATTCCACCACCTCCCTGGGCAGCCTGTCGCAGTGCTCTGTTACCCTCAAAGGAAATAAGTTCCTCCTCATGTTCAGATGGAACTTCCTATATTCGAGTTTATATCCGTTGCCCCTTGTCCTATCACTGGGTACCACTGAAAAAAGACTGGTCCCCTCCTCCTGGCACCCTCCCTTTAGGTATTTGTAAACATTTATGAGATCCCCTCTCAGTCTCCTCTTCTCTAGACTAAAAAGACCCAAATCCCTCAGCCTTTCCTCATAAGAAAGATGCTCCAGCCCCCTAATCATCTTTGTGGCCTTTTAACATTGTCTTAAAACATATTTCTGCCACATAAGTATCTGAGCCCAGAACGTGGTACTTCATGCCCCAAGTCATACTTCTGTGGCTAATTGCTGTCTTTGTTTTCCCTGTAAGGTGAACCACTGGCTGCTGTTTTACCTGTGACAGTAGCCATCAGATAGAGGGAAGTTACCTTCCTGTACTTAGCACAGGTGAGGCTGCATCCAAAATACTGCATCCAGTTCAGGATCTCTCGGCCCTGGTCCAGAATGGTGTTGAGAAGCCAGAAAGGGTCCAGCAAGGACTACTAAAATGGTTGGCAGCTAGGAAAAAGTTGAAGGGGGTGGGCTTGTGTCTTATGTGACCTAACAAATACTTGGTAGCTTCCACAATATAGGTTTTCAACCGTACAACTTTATCCCTGTTTCTGTATCCCTTTTCTGTGCCATGTTTGGAACTGAGCATCACATGAGGAGATCAACAGCAAAAGTTTCAGAAAGACACTCCAAGGCAAGACTGTCAACATTTTTCTTTTTTAAGATAATTTTCTTACAATCTTTTAAGCTACCTCTAAGCTAAACAGAATTTGCAGGTAATAGGAAGAAGAGTGCAGCAGGTCTTGACAGGTGGAGTGAGCTCTTGAGGGTAATAAGTCAGAAGGCAGACAAGCACAAAAAGAGCAAGTTTGGTAAAAATGGGCCACATAATAGTCCACTCTGTCTCTTATTGACAGGCACCCAAGGAACTGTGGCCTTAAGCTCCTTCTTCCACTTCTGCTTGCCTCCAGCTATGAGCTTTCTGCCAGTTTCAAAAACCACTGAAATTACAACATAAAGAAACTATAACTTATGCACATTTAAATGACTGATACCAACACTCAATTAAAGAAACCATTCAGTCTGTACAGTCCATAATTTTTTGCCATTTTATGATGTAAATGGTGCTTCTTTCATGGTTACTATTTACATTATTTTAAAGATTTCTTTCCAACACATAAGCCATTCATTTAGTTGTGCATTTCACCTGAAAAAGAATGAAGCATAAAGCAGAACAGCTCTATTCTAATTTGTTTTAGCAGAAGATCATTTTAGCCATCGGTGTCTAAACCCTGCTGAAGTATAGTTTCCATTTCCCTTCTCAGCCATGGATAAAACAAAGCTGACAACACATATTTTTCTCTGTCAAAACATTTCATCTACTTTTCAGTGCACAGACAGCTTGAGAGCCATAACTTAGGACAAGATTACAGCAACATTCTTCTTGTTATCTTAATATTGGAAAAGTACATGCACTAGATCCTTAACAGGAGTATACCAGCTTAAAAACAAGTCATAGATAAAAAGGGATTTCCCACATGATAATGTCAAATGGGAAAAAAAATAACCTAACCAGTTATCAGATGAGAGTAGAGAGAGCTAGGACAATACTGTCTACTATATCTTGTCAGACACATAATGTTAAACTGTTTCAGGAGTCATTCAAGCACATTATACATAGAGTTTCTGTTGGCTGAAATGCAGTGTGCACATCTTATTTCTCTGCCTTGGCTGATGCTATTTTAACTTTTTGAGAATGGCCAATGCAGACACAGACTGTTTATGCAAGGCCTTCCCTTGTAAAAAATGAGTTATGGTCTTATGTAATGTGTGTTCCAGATATTATTCCTGAGAATTAGGTAAAGAAAATCACAGTAACATGTGAGAAAAATTGCTCTGTGCCCCAAATATGAAGTTTTAATGCAGATGTCTTTCAAGTACTTACTTCTCAATATGAAATGGAAAGACTATCAATTACATGAATTGCTGTGCCTACACAACTGCTGCAAGATGGACTCAAGTCAGGCCTTGGCAAAGCATTTTTAGAAAGCTAGCATAAAGGTAAAGTAAAAATAACTATTTACCAGTCACAACACACAATAACATTATTCCTCCAAAATTAAACGTGAATAGACAAGATGCTGTCCAGGCCAACCAAGAAAAGGTTATTGTGCTTTTTGTATCAACAACAAAATTGCTGCTTGTGCAGAAATACAACTGGCAGTTGATTAAGTCCATGATATCCAAAGCAAAGAACTGTGCACCTCCACAAGGTGCAGGGGTCAGACAAGGGGTTTTCTGTCACTGTCCTGGAAGGGCATCAGGGCACTGAGATCAACTCATCGCAGATTGCAAAGACCCTCCTAATGTACCAATAACTCACCTTCAGCTGTGCGCTTCTGCCTGTTTGTACTTCTCCCTCAGCACTGCAAGAGACCTTACAAGAACATTTAAATAGCATGGCGGAAAGGCATAATGTATTTAAGAAAAATTCCACTGTAATGCTATCCTGCTTCAAAACTTCCCTGCCTAAATCATGTTCAATTCATCTGAATGTAAGCATTTATTTCAAACTATGAACTTGTTAGTCTTTTCCCTAGCTGCAGTCTGAGCTCCTCTGCCCTCCATGCATTCCAGTCTAGATCCATTAGATAAGTACTGGCCTAGAGAGCTTGACAGATCAATTCCCTTTTCTGCTATAACATGCACATTGATGGTAAAACACCTTTTGCACTGCAGGCCTAATGATTGCCTCCTAATGAACAATTATTTCATATTTTTATCCCATTTTAATTTATAATGTAATGTGAAAGGTTTTTCACATCACTGAAATATAGACCTTTCAAATGCTTCCTCTTTGAAACTGAGATAAATATATGGATTTATAATCCTATATCAATTGGATATGGGTGAACTACTGTCAAATCAATTTAACTGTTAAACTTTGACCGAATCAGGTCTTAATTTTCTATTTCAGCTTCCATGTAAAAAAAATCACTTCTTTTAAAGGATTATTAAAGGACTACTTAGTCCACACTGACATGTTAATTTCACACATCATCATGCTAAACTAGATTCAACATACCATTATATTTCCTAGATTAATGTTTTCTTGTCTATGGTTGCCACATCCATATACGTTTTTCATTCAGAAACATTTCACAGATAATGAAACCAACTTCAGAAATATTTTTATAACCACAGAACTATAGAGTAATCTTGCATGAAGGGACATATAGGGGTCTCTAGTACTTTGAAACCCTGCTTAAACCAGGGCTAATATCGATCAGGATGCTTAGTGTCATGTCCAGTCGGGTTTTGAGTATCTTCAAGGCTAGAAACTCTACAGCCTCTCTGGGCAGTCTATTTCCATAATTTTCCATGCTGACATGTGGGTTTTTTCATGTTAAGTCAGAATTTCTTGTGTTCCAACCTGAGTCTGTTGCCTCTTACCATACCATACCATACCATACCATACCATACCATACCATACCATACCATACCATACCATACCATACCATACCATACCATACCATACCATACCACACCACACCACACCACACCACACCACACCATACCTCCCAGTAGAGTCTGTGACCATTTTATCTCATCCCTTACATTAGGAAATCATAAAAGAAAAAGACAAAAGGGAAAATAAAGCCCTGCTTGACACAAGATTTCCACAGAGTTTAATTTTTTTTCATTACAGTTCTCTATGTTCTTCACCTGAAAGCAATCAAATTACTATTGATTATCCCACTTAACTTTGTCTTCTATTTCTGTCAGTTACAGAGGTAAAAGGTAACTAGCATTTGGTCAGGGAAAGATGCAAAAAATTATGTTTTCCCAACTATTCAGACTGTCTAAGCCTAAAAATTAGGCAGAACATCTTGGAAAAACCCCCATGTTTTCCCATATGATTTCCCGCTCTTTTTGCTTGTACTTAAACTGTAAATAATAGCTGTTCAAGAACAATTTTTCGTATGCTGCTCTGGCCATTCTTCTTCAGGCCTTCGCCTGAACCATAAAAATAAGAAAGCACCACATGAAAAATAAATTTAAGATTGAGGTTCAGTTCAAGTTCAGTTGTTTGCATGACTTTTTACTTTTTTAACAGGATTAATCTACCTCTAACTGCATTGCTCCCCTTTGCTCCACACCAAGCAGGTTCAGAGACTTTCCTCCTTCTCCCAGCTTCTGTCTTTAATTTCTGTAGGGTGTTTTCGATGGTATGCATTTCCATTTTTTCACCAGTGTACTGATAACTAGCTCATTTACCTTATACAGGACACAGAAAACAGAGGATAAAGAAAGTCCCTAAGACACGTTTGGGTTGTCTGTTCTTGTAGACATTTCTTACACTTCTGTTTGGATGTTACCTTATTCTTTTATCAATCTTTGCAATATTTTTTTTAGAGATTTGTGACATTGCAAATAGATTTCAGTTCTACAAGACTGCATTAATTTTTCCTTTTACTCCTAGATCTACTTGATGGTTGGACTCGATGATCATAAAAGTCCCTTCCAACCTAGATGATTCTGTGATTCCATGATTCTATGACAGACACATTTTCATTCATAAAGAGTGTTAAAAATGATGTTTTGAGTTCCATGTATTCAGGTTATAGCTTTTCAACCTAAACAAATGGGAAACCACTATCACAGGAATAATTATTTATATGATGAACACTAATCTCACAAGTGCTCCAGAGGAATTAACCACCGTGGATGTAAATTTATTTCTGTTCACTCACTGACAGCAAAGAATCCTATCCACAACAGTGGTGTGTTCCCTTTCTGAATGCCTAACCCCACTAAATTGGCATGAGTGGCTTTTATTAGACCATTCAATTTGGAAGACATCTTCCATTCCTCATGAGTGTGATGACATGGTAGACAAGAGAATTTAGCTGCATCTTCAGGCACTTCCTATGGACGGATAGAAATACAGACAGGACTATGTGGAATAAATCTTCACAGAAGGTGAAAAAATAAACGTTGGTAAAATAAGGCCCACATTATGCCTATTACAAAGAGCAAGCACATTTAGAAAACATTTAAAAACATTCCAGAGGTATTGCTTCTTTATTCTTTCTTTAATTAATAGTTTGGCCTTCATCACTGCAACATGATACATTTTTCTTTTCCTAAAGGTTATAGTGATCATATTTATTCTTATTAATACAGAAGTTATATATACCTAGTCACATCCTAATGGATCATTAACAGTCATTTCAGGTGATTAAAGGCCTTTGGCCTCCAGCCTTACATGTATAGTATACCTCAAGTATGTATTTATAGTCCATTAATGCACCATCATCCTGTCTTACTGCTTTATTATTTTACATGCTGTAAATCCAGACCAATGTTTTTTTACAATATTTATCTAGAAAAGCGTATGGGGGGAAGAATGTTGCAGAATTTCCACTATGCGCTAAATATCTAAAATAGAATTTCATAACAAATTGAAATTGCATATACTAAAGAATATTTGCTGTGGCTTGTAATCTTCATTTGAGTTTGCAGTGCTACGAACCAGAAAAAAATGTCACTTAAGCTATGCAAAACCAAAATTTACTTGCTTATTCTTTTTTCCTTGTACAAAACTCCGTGAAGTGTCCTTCATCTCCCACACTTCCCACTCAGAAAGACCAGGACAGGTGAAACAGAGATGTGTACTCAACTAGCACACTGCAGAGGAAGGGCAGCCCTCCAGTCTAGCAGAGCAGAGCAGTGGAGAAGCAGCAGGTAGGCTCACATTTCTTTTCCAGACAACATCTGACATTGCAGTCTTGAGCAACTTTCAGTTTAGATACCTGATTTATAAGTTTAAGATTCTCTTCATAAGAGATAATAAATCAATTTTTTAAAAAAACCAAAAGATTTATGTACTGAAGCCCAGAGTGCAGCCATGAGCAGTATTGCATCACTGACCTACAAAAAGTCCAACCAGTTCACCCCCTGCTATATCCATCCATGACACTACAAGAAGAGGCACGACATTTTCTGCCAGTAACTCAAAATATTTTGTATTAAGATGCTTTTGCCCTTTATTCCATTTTTAGGAAAGTTTATTTTTAATTCTCTGGATCTTGTCTCAGCACACCCTGAGTCATTTTGCCCAGCTCCTCGTATGCTCTCCCATTGTAAGCAGGATCACCACACTTATTTATTTTATCAGGAACTGAGCCTTCCAAATCATTTAATAGCATAATATCACTCTGCTCAATGCTCTTGATCAGAAGAGCTAACACTGATCTAATTATTCTTGAGTAGTTTCCAGAATAATAAAAAGGGTGAAGCAAGACAATATTAACTTCATACAGAGCTGTCATTACAATCATTGGTGTGACAGTAGGTGAGAAACAGACCTGCAGGGGTCTACTCAGCTGGTATTCCAGATCGGTAATTCTGAGGTTGTTTGTAACTTGGAAAAATACCATGACTGTTCATTGCTCCCAACTTGTCCAAAATAAATTAAACTTTCAATAAAATGTTGGACTAAGGGTTGCAAACAAATTCTAAACCCAGGAACTATGATATTCTAACTGTATTTCCTTGAAGAGTAAATATGTGTACTAACCTATTGCCCCAGCCAATAGTGACAAACAGCAGTGAGTCATCATGAAAAAGTTGATCTGAAAAAGCACGTTTAAAACTTGTGCTGACCTTGCAATACACATATGCAGTAGCATGCAAGGTCTACCAGAGAAGTTCCCAATTGTAGAAAGACTTCCAATGGGCTAAAAGATGCCTGGAGCCTGGTCCACCTCCACCACCTACCTACTTCTACTCCCCCTTCCTATCACAGGGGAGTATGCCAAAGCCCAAAGAAAGGTGGAATAGCTCAGTCAAAATCATTAATATCTATGGTTAGAGGTGAGTATGAAACCAGCTCTTAGAACCAAATCAGAAAAGTTGAAGTCACAAGACAAATTTGTAGTCCAACACACATATACTACACTTGGTCAGACATTTGCAGGACACACGGTAGCCTTTACGTCAAACAGCCCAGTTCAAGTAATTCAGCCAACAACATCACTCAGACCAAGCGCTGCATGTTCCCAGCCAGCCACGGGAAAGGACCTCGATATACTCAGATTCTGGGGGAACATGCGGCATCCTGCTGTCCATCATGCTGTACCCACCCAGATTACATAGCACAGATATACTGAGGACCTGGGGAAGTGTAACTCTCCTGAGAATGTGCCATGGGAAGCTGGAGAAAAACAACAGACGTACTGGCAGCAAGAAATGGCCTGTCTCCAGAAGCACCAGGGCTGGAACCTGCCTCCGGGCACAAAGCACAGCAAAGTACAGCGAGAACGCTGTGGGAGGGAGTCTGGGACAGCCATGTGTTCGCAGACACTTAAAATCTTCCAAGAAGGAAGACGGAGATAATGATAACACATAACTGCTACATGCAGATGCAAATAAAAGTTGATCAGTATCGAGATAAAACTGCATCATGCTGGCTTTCAGTCTCCAGCTTATTGAAAAACACTATTCTTTCCCTCATAAAGCTCAAGAAGAAGCCTTTCCTGCGCTCATTATCTGTGGCAAAACAGAGGAGGAGAATGCGTATTTTATCATTTCTTTGAAGCGCAGCCCAGAATGAAACTGTTGCCTGAGCCTGAACATACACTGTGCAGAACATGAGTAACCCCATTGAGATTAAAAGAAGAGCTGCTGTTTCCTAAACAAATGCAGTTAGTGGAAAATATAGCATATTTCCTAAACATTAAATTTTATTTTGTGTTTTCCGTAGATCTAACCACTTTTTTACATCAGACTTTGCTGATCCTGCAGAAAACATAAATGGCTTCTGCATACGGTCACTGTTTGTGAAGACATTCATTAAAATTGGATCATGCAGAGCTCCTTATAGGGGCAGTTCCAAAGAAATGTAATGTCATGCAGCAGAAAGATTAAGTTTCTCACTCAGTTAAATGTTAAGTCTTCACATGTGGCAGTGTGATAGGTCTTATTGGTACTTCCTTGCCTCAAGCCTGGATGTGGCTAGTCTTCCACAAAAAGCACTATTCCAGTAACTGGGAAATGTCTTTGTTGTCATTTATCTCTGCTTTGCACAGGAACAATCCTGGTAAAGATAGTGCGTGTGTTCTGACACATGAAAGAAGAATCATTATTCTACACAGCAGCTGAACAGGTCAGCTGTTAAACAGTCCTAAGTCAGATCAAGTTGCATGAGAGAGATGTTTTGAATCAGACAGACTTACCTACATGTGTCTTATCGATATAAACTGTTAAAATAATTTTCATGCATTTTTGCTGGGCTAGAAATGTAGGTAAAAATATGAAATAACAGTATTTAGTATGCCGTGTCAGTTCAAGTTTTTGCCTTCATGCCAGACAGGGAGCAGCTTCCTTTGAAAATAAATAATCATTAATATGAACTCATGCATAATTGTTGTGCTTGCTGTGAAAGGATGAAGAGACACTGGAGCTGAAACACCTTTTCTGGTTTACCCTCAATATAGCTCCTGCATATTATAGTATAAGAAGTAGAATAGTGGGGGGGGGGAAAATGGATGTGTAATGTTTTGCTTCAGAGAGTTCTTCAACTCATTTTCTTGCTGCCTGAGTATGAGAAAGTGCCCAGCTGGCAACTTTGCTTCTGATTTATAGGAAAGGTCAGTTAATCCCAAGCAGGCATTTTGCTAAATATCAAGATATCTCCCCCTGTGTTTTCTCTGTCTAGCTCAAAGGAAGTTGGAAGCTGAAGCATCAGCAAAGCTTACAGAGTAAGGTGGAGTGATACCATCTTTAATCGCTATCACTCACAATAATTTTGCTTCCCAGTATTGAATAGTTTGCGGATCATAATTAAGATTATAAATTTACAGAGGTTCTCCATTTGTCATAATATTTCTCTGTAGACAGATTGATAAGGTAAACATCCCATCTTTGTCTATTGCATGACTGCTGTACTGCCAGGCAAACAAAGCAGAGGAAAGTGCATTGAGACCCTCTGAGGTCAACATGAGATTTGCATCAAGACTAAACCCAACTTATAAAGACCAGTTCTCCCCAGCCATCACATCTCTGACTTCCAAAATACCAGTGTTGTGATTTAACCCCAGCCAGCAACAAGAACCACACAACAGCTCGCTCACCTCCCCTCTTCGCTCTTCATCCCCACCCCCTCCAGAAGGAGCGGGGAGGGGGAAAGAGGGGAAAGAGAGGGAAAAAAACCCCATAAAGTCCCTACAGGGTGCACAAAGCAAGTGAGGAAACTCTATAAAATGAATACTCATGGAAACCTGTGTGTTTATCCAATGATAAGAAATAAATGGAGCAGAAGTATTGGCATCAACATTTGTTTAAGTACACATTAACAAGAATATAAAGTATAAATAAAAGACGATAAAAGCTTGGCAATAGCCCTGAAGGAAATTGCTGAAGTGTCCAGAAGCAACACACCATAACCCTTTCTATATTAAAATAGTATATCACACCTGACAAGAGACCAAGGGAAAAGAGAGTCATAGGAGATGCTTTTTCAGTTTTGGTTTTGTTTTTTTGCAATTATCTGTGGCATGTAGGCAACACTTGCAAGAATGTGCATCCTGAAATTTATACTGGAGTCAAGTATATGAGTCATACCATTATTAAAGCAGAAAACTGGTTTTCCCCTCAACCACATATGCACCATTCTAACTTCAGTGCAGATTACAGTCACTCAGCTTAAAAATTAGCATATACATACTGTATAGAATAGCCAATACCCTGCAGAGGGGGACCCCGACATGATTCATTTTTCCATTCCAGAGTCCGTTGGTTTTACTAGGGCTGTGAACACATCACCATTACGGAGTGTGACGAGAACTTTAGTCAGCCAGCAGAGCAATGATGATCCTTTTTAAAGGTCTCATCTGAAAGGCCCTGCACTAAGCTCCACACTAATCCTTTTTTTCTTTTGAAGTAATCTGAGCTGAACTCACTGAAATGTCAATGTGAAGTCCAAAAAGGGCAGACATATTTTTGAACAGAGAGCACAAAAAAGTCTAAGAAATATATAAGCCTTTGCTTGAATTCCATCTGCATTTTCTTATAAAATTATTTGAAAAATAAAAATAAAAATCAAGGTCTATCTTTGTTGAAAATGCAGCTACAGTACTACCCCGCCAAAAAATCGTGCCTGGCCAGACCTTGTGTTCCAGGCAGACACTGGGAATATTGCACAAAAAACTTAGTTGTCACCTTTCACAAACACATCTCAGATCAAAGGCACTGACAGAGCCTCTAACAAACCTCTTCTTGCACAGATAGATCACCACACAAAGCTTAGTCTTTCCTCAGAAAAGATGTTTTTGGGGGAAAATATAAAATCTAAGACTGGCCATCTCCATATTGCTCTGGAAAAGCCCACCAGAAAGAATTTTCCTGGTGTGAGGAAATTACCTCCAAAGCTCTGCTTTGGCTTGTCCACATGCTTGGACACAGCACAGAGGGTAGGAAGAAGTAATTGCTTCAGTTGTCTAATGGTGCTGCAGCACCTCCAAGAGGCAGGACCACACAAAGCACGTTGAAGCTAATTTAATCCGTCTGCAGCCTCCACTAAGCCTAGCTCAGCCAGAGCAGGATGAAGTAAATATCATGTTCCACACTGTTGTTTTACCACCCTTTGTTTAAAAGACAAAACACCTTCACAATCCTGTGAACTAACTCTATGCTTATGTTTTCCTAGAAACTGTTGACTGCAGACAGACACATCTACCATCAAAGAGCTTCTGCATATAGAAATTTCAAATACTGAATATAAAATGATGTTAAAAGGTTAAAGGAGGATGAATTCTTGAGTTTTGCTTGATTTTTTCTATTTTTTAATCTTTTTCTTTAAAAAAATGCTGGGAAAAAATGTCTCTGATAGCCGTAAGATTTATATAACTGTAATTGCAAGAACAAATAACAGAAATTATTAATATCAAACAGTACAGACAATTAACATCCACTTTGTGCTAAAAGCAGAGGTCTCAACATTCTGAAGTGGTCCAATTTTTCTAAACCCAAATGTTGGTCAACTTTTTCGGGCCTTTCTTTGCTCAAGAATGGGTGTAAAAAATCAGATTCAGAAGAGACTTTACATCTCTTTTGGCCATCACCTTCAACTCTATAGCAAAGTGTCTGGGCTACCATTTCTGAAATTTTTGTTGCTGTTGCTACTGAACCTCATACCAAATCAGTAGTGAGTAGCTCATGGTGACCCTTTTCCACTCTGAAATCTGCAGACATAAAATCATCATGTCATGCACTTTAAGGACAAACATCACATATCTTCTAGTTGACTTATGAAACCCAGCATAGTTGCATTTTACAGCATTTGATGGCTTCTATAATTTTCAGGCATCAACCCTTTAAGTTAATTCAAACTGGCCAGCTGTAAATTTGTCACAAGTTAGTTATAATATCACGTAGCAGTTAGAAGAAAAAAGAAAATAAAGCTTCAGCTCAAAGTAAGTCTGAGGACATACTCCCGTGGAGGGTTTGGACGAATCTAAGAAATTTCGATTCAAAACTATTTTCAGACCCCAAGTTTTCAGAGCACTTTCACAAAGTTTTCGATACAGGGTTTTTCCAATTTTGGTTTTATATAACAGAAGAGGCCAGAGCAGAGTCAGAAGAGCATTCTAAAACACGTGTCTCTTCCTTGCTTGTCCTGCAATTACTCTCAATTGAATAATTATCTAAGAAAAAATGGGTCAGGAGTTCATTACCCAAGTTAATTGAGTATCCAACAAAAGGTCTTGCTCATGAATAAAATTATAATTGTTGCCTAAATTGTATGAACAAAACAAAAATATGAAACCCATCATTTCTCAACAGTTTCCCAGCAGTTAGAGCAAACATTTTCTTCATAGTTTCCTTGCTTCCTCATACACTGCACATTCCACACACATTTACAGCAAAACTCTCAGTTAACACCTTTCTGTCTCAACAAAATAAAAATACACAAGAATACGAAACAGATGAGAAGTTTTACTCTAAAGGTTTTATAAAACCTGTGTTTGAGCTAGAAAACAAAAATTGCATGACATTTGAGGGTTTTAACTGACATATATCCCAAGGCAGCAGTTCAGGGCAGTGCGTTAATTCTGTTGGCAACTTTAAAAGCAGTTAAATGGTAATAGGCATTAAATTAAAGAAAATGCCGTTGAACTGGAAGGGCATAATGGGCCTAAAAGATTCATTATTCTTTGGGGAAGAGCGTGTCCCCTACCATATAATATAATAAAAATCCTTCAATTCAAAGGCATAGTGATAGTTCAGTTACATTGCCCTTTTTTCTTGTACTCTACTAGCTGAAAAGTGATGATTAGAGCATTTGTGGGGTCTGAATTTTGGCATCTCCTATGCTGTATGACTAATAGGCTCTATTTGCCTTTTAAAATGCAGCTTTAAAGGGTTGCATATTGCTGCTGATATGAGTCAAGTGTGAGCCTTGCTGGTTAACACTTCCTGAATACTCAATCCCTGGCTGTCAAAAATACATAGATTATTAGAGGTGAATTCCATTAGAGTAATATCTGTAAACAGCTATTGGTTGCTCATGGTCCATTTGCCTACCCTCGCAGTTTTCAACTGTTGATGTTACACACACACACAAGAAGTCTGAAGGGCAATCTAAAGAAAGTGCAGATAACTATAAAAAAATTCATATTTATTTTAGTTTAAAATATTAAATGTATATTGGGGTTACCCAGAGTCAGTGTATTCACAAATTCCAACAATATCTTTCCTGATAAGCAAACTATTTTTTATTTGTCTTTCTAAAAAACATTACTGATCTAGAAAGCACCAGCAAGAAAAATACATTGACAAACTTCTAGGGTTATACCATGTTAACAGCGGTCAGATTTGGAAAGTCAGTGAATTATACCAAAGTTTCTCTCCTGGGACCCAAGGAAGTAACTAAGTACATGCGTGGATCTCTACCAAGTCAGGCAGTCACATGAGAATAATGGTTTCCCTAGCATAAATACTGTAGAATTATAATCTGGGGCATAGACTCCTAATAATAAAAGATATGATAGTATCTATAAATCTGCATTCCCAGTGTTGACTGCAGTACCCAAGAGCACCATCTTCCAGAGATGATGCTTCGGGGAACGATAGTAAGAAACATAATAGGTAGCTAAATCGAAGGATGTCTCAGCAATACACCTGCTGTCCAAGAGAATGAGTTGTACTCTTGGTTGAGGAATTATCCAAGTATACTTCCTGACCTCAACCCCCTTTGTAAAAATTCAATTAGGGAAAGATGAAGGACTTTTCATGTATCTAAAACTAAATTAAGTTCTTTAGGTTGCTGCAAATTCAGCCTAGAATGCAATTTAAGTTAAATATAAATATATTTCTCAATAACATTGCAGGGAGGCATGAGGGTGGGGAAGACAGCTTTCAGGTATTGCTAACAACTGTCATTCAATTCTTTTGTGTCCAATTTGTGTCCAGTTCTTTATTGGACACAATTAGAATATTTTCTTCCAGCGAACTTGAAAGAAATATAATTTGCATACCTATTTGGATTTTTCTGTAAATAAAACTTATTTTTCTCATACTGCACTAACACATGCTTAGCACATGTTCAATGTTACTAACACGGCTCCATTCTCTTTAAACCTCCCCTTTTACTCCCATCTGATCCTTCCTGGGACTGGCAGATATGTTTGTTACCTAAAAGCTATATTCCTTGCACATTTTTTGAAAACCTGGGAGATACATCAATACTAATTCATTCTGCATTTATCCCCCACGATCTCCCAAGATTTACATTTAAAGTGAGGAGAAAGGAGAAGATGAATGAACAAACTGCCCTTTGGAGTAGTTCAATCTTTCTCTCTCAACAGCAATGGACTTCTGAAAACTGCTTGAGAGCATCTAGTGGTATGGGCATACCTTCTCACAAAACTCATCTTCCTGAAGGAGGTTTCTCAAAATTCAGTTTCTTTAGGGGCATGGGATCAGCTGGGCCCTTTTCTTGCTGAAAACAGAGCTCTGTTTCAGAACAGAATTTCTGTAACAGAAATAACTGAAATGCAAACTGCAAGTCTTTGCCTGCTTCCCCCTCAATGTCACAGCCCAACACATTCTTCGAACTCTTGTTTTTCCATATTGAGTAGGCTACAAAGAATCCTTCTGGACACAACATACATTTTCAGCATCCATCCACCAGCCGAACAAAGTGTATCCAGGAGCTCAAGGGCACAAGTGTACTTAGAAGGAAAAAGCTATCACTTGCCTCCAAGGAAAAAGAGAGGTATGAATCTGTAGGGAATCATACCTTTTTATCTCTGCTGGAAATAAAAAAGACTATAGTGCAAAGAGATGCTTTTCCAGCGGCAATTAAATACTTCTGTTACTCATTTTGTTAAGTCAGCTTCAGAAACAGAAATTTTAGTACACAAATTTCCATGTTCCTGCTGCATTCTTGACACTCATTGGTTAGCATTGTCTGCTGGTAAAAGGCTAGTAGAGGTACGCTGTTGTCAGCAGAAAAATGTGACCCAGACGGCTTTGCATTTCCAATTTTGCCATCTACTTCCACTTTGTGGGATTAGATTCTGGACACTGAAATTGTGGATTAGTTACCAAACTCAGTGAGCTGTCTTCTTAGACACCACCATCACAGCAGTAATCCAAAAAGATCAAAACCCAACCAGCTGATTTATCCACTAAAAAGAAATATCCCTATAAAGGAACTACTGATGAAAAGAAGTACAATAACAGATAAACCTCTCCTGGGAACCAACACCAGAGTGGATGGCTATTAGCCAGAAAAAAATATAAATTACCAGTAGAAAAAATGAGTGTCAAAAAAGAAACCTGAAAACTGAAAGAGTCTATCCAGTCCAATTTTTTAATGGTCTATGTGCTTCCCTTCACCACCAAGTAAGAAGCATGAGTAGAAATATTTTACAGCTCAAACTCACATGACCTCAGATGGGAGATACATGCTGGCTTATGAAGACTCAGGTGTGAACACGCTGTGCAGGATGATGTCAGGGCTACGCTATGCGACGGAGCATGGCAGAGCAAAGTTTGACGGTGAAATAGAGACAAATTGAGCACAATTATGTTTGACCTTCACGTTAAGTGAAGGACTTCGACAATATTGAAACACAACTATTTTGATGTTGTTTTCTTTTTAATATCAGTTGCACTCTGGAGCATATAAACGCCACCTAAATGCCACCTTTACTAAGCTTCTCATGCTGATGGAAGTAAAATTGTCCCACCAATGAAATCACTTGTAGATTTAAAAGAATTAATACACAACAGATTAAAAAGGTAGTTATGCAAGTATTTTAAAAGAGATCAAATGGACAATGACATTCCACCGATCCTTATCTGGCTTTTAAGCTCCATAATTCCACTGTGTGATTTTGTGCCCTGTTCATAAGTGTCCAGTGTTGGTCAGTGTTGCAGACAGGACTGTAGGTTAAATGTGCCTTTGATTAGATTCATCCATCTTTGACATTTTTCAGTACCATAAGGTAGTCAAATACCTTTGTGGTTAAACAGCTAAAAACACTCTTTGCCTTCATCATCAGAGGAATTACTCACAATGAATAAAACTTTTTAAATTTCCTTCAAGACTTGAGAGCTTAAATTGCATTTTCAAAGTTATTTTTCAAAAGTATGCTATGCAATATTCATGTTCCTTTGGGTCTTAATAAAATTCACTTTTGCTGAAAACAGGAATTAGCACCACTCAGCTACTTTATAAATCACACATCATAAATTGCCTTCTACCCCCTGATTTCAAGGTTAAAAAAAAATATTTAATCTAAGTAATAGTGAGATCACATAAACATTTGTATATATGTACCATAATTTTAGACAATAATACTAATAATTACCAGGCATTATAATCTTAATGGTGGACAATATATAGTTTCTGAGAAACTATAAGAGTAGTAAGACAAACAAATTGTGATATGGGGGCAGCTCCTACACACATTAATTCCCAGGGTTCACTGTTACTGAATGACGTCATCAATATTTTAAGATAAGGTAACACTTTATAAGTTGTCTGATATGTGCTACCTTTTCTTTCTTAGAAATTCCTCACTCTTTATTTTCTCCAAATACCAGTTATTTCAAAAATATTCATTGAAACAATTAGCATATTTCATTTTCCCTGTGGCTGCCTATTTAAAATCTGAACTTTATGCTCTGATATTCTTCTCTGATTAAAGTACCAAATGTTATCAGTTTTGATCCCTGACTGAATCAATGAAACTGTTACAACTTCAAATTTCTGTTATAGAGTTGTTTACCGATAGCATATTTAAACTTCACAATCTGCAGTAAACCTAAACACCACTTGAAATAAGCTTTTGTTCACAAGCTCATGCAAATGCTTACAGAAAACAAATACAACAGGAACACAAGTGACATTCACTAATGAATGTTCATTAGAGAAACCTATAAAGGACCTTGCTTTGATGAAACACAGCCAGCAAAACTAATTTTGAAATTTAAATGAATGTTTAATTCACCTTTTTTTTTAGACCCTTCTCAGAATCCTGAACTGGTATAAAGTGAGACAGCCCTACTAGTACAAAAGCTTGTGGTGTTTTACATCACCCTAGTTAGGCAAGCAGAACTTGGACATTTCAAACGCAAGAAGAATTTTATTTTATGGACTATCTCATGTCATCTATGTATCTCAGCTATTCAATACTGGAGACTACAGACGATTTCTGGCTGTCAGCCAACACCATCATGCATAAATACCTAAGACTAAGACAAACATCTGCTCATAGACATGTCATTCAAGCTACATGGTAACTAAATAAAAAGAGGTTTAAAATGATGCATTATATTTCCTGGCATCATTGCCTAACTGAAGAAAAAAAGGAAGCTTCTAGAGAAATACTGTCATACTTTAATGGAAGAGCCTTCCTATCTCCTTGAAAAACACTCTTACTCTACTGTTCCTGAGTGAAGTCCTGGATGGCAGCAGAACATGATGCCATAGTGAGTTACTTGGGTTTCCCAAACTGCCAAGCCAATTGCAGCGCTGTAACTTGAACCAGCTGTTTCAGGAAGATTTTCCATAATCCTGAAAGAATATGCACAGAAGCACATGTAAATATATAAATATAAGCATGTGTTTGAAAATGGTTTCAAAGGAAATTATAACATTGGTGGAGAAATGTAGCTAGTAAATTGTTTACATTTGCATAGTTTACAATGTGTTCACGCAAAAACTCACAATTTTATTTTTACTTACAGAGAAACAAAATAGTTCTGATACTTCAGTATCACTGAGTATTTCAAACATTTTGGTGAAAGCAACATGTTTATGTTAGGAATTAATGAACAGTGTTGTAGCACATGCTCTTTAGAGGGAGATGTTAACCAAGAAAGCATTGAACAAAAAGAATGAACAAATACTTAGGCTAAATCAAATTGTCTTTATTATTTTATTTAAGGCATTCTACTACCCCCTGTTGCAATTACACATATGAATGTTAGCTATCTTTTGATATACATATTAATGTGTGATAAAAAGCATACAGCATTCATTAAATCCATGAAAATGGAGAAGAAATAGAATTTACTTGCCAATACCTGTTTAGAGTTCTGTTGGTTTTGTTACTCACCAAGAAGATACACAGTTAGAGATGTATTCTGCTTCAGAAGATGTTATGAATGGCTGCAAGTCTGGTAAAAAGAGAGGTTTTGTGAAAAACAAAAATTTTCCTTGTCTTTTCTAGAAGTTTGAATTTCCCTAGAAAATTGATCCTTTTCCAACTGTAATCCAAAATAGTTATTTTTTATGTTCACTAGTTAAAATTAGTAGTTTTCATTTATTTTAGAGTAAGTCATATATTTCCAAGTTTTTCTTACAGCAGTTCTAGTATAAATGTGCTGTACTGTTCAATCTTTTATGGATGAGACATGTTGCCAAAAGGAGACACTATCTCTAATTGCCAGAGGAATAGTCATGATAATCTAAAAGAAAAAAAAACTCTCTCTAAAAGGTGTCCATGATACTGTTGCACCCATTTCCAAAAATATTCTCTCAGGCTGTAATTGTTATTTGACATCTCATGCCTTTTCTGTCAACTCAAGATTAATAAATGTATCCTTCATAATTTTGTAAATGTTGGAACCAGAACAAAATTTAATATCTTGCACAGAGCAAGGACCCTGTAAGTCTAAGTGACTTACTATTCAACATAATTTTTACTGTTACTATTTTTATGAAGATCTAGAGTAAAAGACAGGTGTATTGAGCTTACAGTTTATCCTGCCTCTGAGGAGACTGGCCCCAAGGTTTTTATTAGTCAATAATACTGACACAATTCCTATACTGTCATAGCAATAGTTTACTACTTTTAACATACAACAGGCTTTGTTCTGAAGAGATTACTGTTTTTGCTGGCCCTGTGCCTTCACAAACACATAAGGCATTCAATAATCTCTTAAAATGCACTGTTGGACATGTCTTGTTGCCCAAAAGTGGATTCTTCCTTCTCATATTTAAAACCTCCATCCAAATTTTGTGCATACTGACATTCCAAATACACCCTGTACATCCTCCTTCACTATACAAGCCACAGATAGAAAGTGTATCCCAGCACTGGCCTAAACAATCTATGAACAGTGTGTTATACCAACAAATACTTTATTAAGCTACTCTTACTCAACTGTAAAGCTAAATCAGAAAACAAACAAACAAGAAAAGACTCTATACTGTGTATATAATTTATGGTAAAACATGTATTACATTTTTTTAATATAAACACCTAGCATATATTTCAACATCTGCAAAATTGCAATACTTATTTTTAGAGACTTAGTGTTATACCTAAACACATCCAGAACAAATAGCATTTTATTTTCTTGCAGAGAAACTGTCTACAGTCTAACAACAAGTGCCACTTCAGTTTAATGTCTACCCTCTTTCAAGAATGTATGCCTTGTAAGACAGGGTTATGATCTAATATGACTTCCCTACATTTAACTGATTTTTTTTTAAGAGAATTTAAGCTGTCTACAGGTTTGGGGATGTTACAGATTTTCTTTTCATAAAAGTGGTAACACTATAGTATGTACCACAATACTTACAGTTGTTCAATGCCAATGGAAAGTTAAAAGTATAAAAATACTGTAGGTTTGAGAGATACATAGAAATTGTATCATCTCAAACGTTCTGAATAAATAACTTTGAAAGCTTAACAGTAATAAAACAGTGTAAAATATTCTCATGCATATTGGAAACTACATGACACACTGGATTTCTTCTAATCCTAACTCATGTGAGCTACAAGCATTTAAAAAGTAGCTCAGCCTTGCAGCTATGCAGTCAGCTATTGCAGTCAGATGAATCCTCAATATATTTCAATAATGGGACCTTTCACTATCTGAGCACCAGGGATCATCCCTTAACAATGTTTACTTGATAAACTCTGAGTTAAAAGACATGTTTATGGTCAATAATACAATACCACTGTATGTTTATAAAGCTTTATTAATAATACAATGTCTAATAACTTCATATTGATTATATCTCAATTCAAAGCTGTCAAAGGGCTTAACTTATCCTTTTAATATAACTGATGTGTATATTATCCATCCAGTTGTATAGATCAGAAACATGAGATACAGGCAGGTTGAATGACTTTCTCATCTGTTCTCTATGTGCTTTGGAGCATAACCTAAATGTAGACATGTGGAAAAGTTCAAGTAAAATGCTAGCTCCACAAAAAAGCAAGAGAATTTTTGCTCTTTGCTTCAACAGAGACATAATTTTATCCTCAATTCATAATAAATTTCCTGGCATTAAAAAAAAAATGGAATTACAATTCCACTGGGTGCAAGACAGACGCAACCCAACATACGGTAGTGAGCAGGTTGATATAATCTGTTTTTTCTACAGCAACATTAAATTTATAGGGTGAGTGGACATGGAACAGCTTCAGAATGGACTAAGAATATCGCTTTTCAGGATGTGAAAAAGTATGAAATTTAGCGTGACCCAGACAATAGTTCAGGGTGACACACAACTAGACTGGAAATTAATAATTTATAGGACACTCTTTTAGTTTGGTCTAGAATATAAATGAACACATATATGTCATACTTGCACTGATTTTTCTCATTTGCAATAAAATGATGTTTAGTGCCTTTAAATTCAGAAGGCCCTTTTCCTGTTTAACCTATTATCTAGGGTAATACAATCATGCAGAGCACTTGGTAAGTCACTTTTCAACCATCAATCATCCCTAAATAGTGCTCTCTCATATTAAATCAAAAGGCTAGAACAGATTTCCCCTTTTCTTCATCTCAAAGATAGCAGCAGTCAATAAAGCTGTCCACTTCAAATAAAAGATTTATAGCTGTCAGGTTTTTCATACCATCTACTCCAAGTTTCTAAATGCAATATTCATATTGGTAGCAAACATGCAGCAACCACCTGTAGTAACATCTAACACGATTTTCTGTGCCTAACAGAAGTCTGAATCCTATCCAGGTGCCTGCTAATTGACCTGCAGAGGAAGCATTTCATTGTGTGCAGCCAGGCAGCTCTGTTTAGATAAATCAATACAGAAAAGAGAGTTTGGGAGTTTTTAAGCAGAGGTCAGGGTTAATCTGCAAATGTGCTTTATCCTGTGAAGGATTTATATTAATCCAGTTTTGTCTCTGATGCTGCTGATTTGAAGCTTACATTATAACAGAAAATCTTCCCTCTGATGCTTTTTTTTTTTTTAAATACTCAGCAGAGCCTCTTAATAGTATACCACCCAACAGGAGAGCAAGGAGAATTTCCTAGTAAATCTTTAAGTAAAGCCTTTTCACATACCTTTTAATAAGCAACCAGCTATACTTATTGGAGAATAGAGTTCCTCCAATGAAAAAATAAATCCTGATTTAATTTCTTTCCCAAGGTGTTTTTGTTTTTGTTTAGCTTTCCTAATTAGTTCATGCCTCTCAACTTTGAGATGATGCTNTATTCTTCCGTAGCAAGGAACAAGTAGACATTCTGATATAAAGATATGGTCCAATAGCACAGTCATTGACAGAATTCAGTCATATCTGAAAATCACAGAGAACAAGATAAGAATCTGGCTGATGTCCAAGATACAGAACTTTGTGGGGTAGAACAGAATTACAATTTCAAGATGTACCCTGGTAGGTAGACCATCCATTTTGAGCGTTGGTCAGGAGGTGGCTATTACAGTTAGGAATCCCAGCTGGAAACCAGGCAGGAGAAAACTGCTTCAATTAAGCATTCCGTCTTTGCAAACAAGGTCCTGGAAAGGGGAATTTGCTTCCTGCTGGAGAATATCTCATTGCCTTGTTCTCTGGGGTTCCCTCTTAGCAGCATCCCAAGCTGCCAGTCCGGGTGCCACATGACTACTCTGGGGCACTGCCATCCTGGGCTAACCACCATAACAACGCAGGCAGATCACCCTTCAAATGCTGCCCTGGCAGGGACTAGGCACAGGCTACAGCTTCTGAACCCACAGCTTCCTGGGGAAAACAGGGAAAGGCAGCAGGAGCAGAGCAGAAAGACTGAAACCTTCTTCCAACAGCCAGAACCTACCATGTACAGCACAGCAGATTTTGTCATCAGCCACATATCTGTGTTTTATTCAGTCTGTTCTAACATAGTAAAAGACAGCACCCCGCACTATTTCATAAATACGCCCATGTTATGTGAACACAAAAAAAAGCATGTATGATTTTGGTTGTATCACTTATTCATAGCACCATAATATACCAAGACTACTACTACAAGATAAATGAAGTATCACTGCTCCTTCACTGTACAAGTCACCTCAGTTTGACATGATTTCAGCCAGTCATGTCTCCTGCCCATTAGTTGACACTAATGCCCTCCCTTATGATGACATTTATGGTTTCCATTATTTTTTGCAGCACTCCATTGATTTTGAGATCTATAGAGCCTACATGAATTGTCCTTCAAAGCTCTGTCATTACTTTTGCTTGTACAATAGGTTAAGGCACGCCCAATGATTCAGGATCAAATGTAACCAACCTAGCAGCTGCCTGAGGGCTAAAGAAGTAAAAGTACTACTCTCAGCTGAAATTCAGCTTCCTGAATATTGTAAGAATACTGACATTTTAATGAATAATATATGTAAAGATCACCATTATACTGATCATTTGTATTTCTCACTACCAGAACCCTCAGGTCTTACAATGGCTTTACAAACTAATTGGAAAATGTTGAAACATAAGACTATAAAGCCTTCATATATGAGTAACCAGAGCAAGAATTAACATCATATGAAAAGTGACGTTCACAACCGAGACGAACCAAAGCCAACCCAAGACAAACTAGTCTTCATTGCTGTCCAGAAGGACAAACAGGACTTTGCTAAAGCAAGTTCTGAAGACAGGATTGTGCTTGCTCCTCCCCAGCATCCATGATTACACTGGTTTTCCCTTGCTTAGGGATGGACATAGGATCCCTTGAGTAGTGAAGACGGGTACAACAGTGAAGATCAACATGAAGG
The DNA here is from genome assembly GCA_013398295.1 of Chionis minor. NCBI lineage: Eukaryota > Metazoa > Chordata > Aves > Charadriiformes > Chionidae > Chionis > Chionis minor. The sequence goes on from VZSF01011150.1 coordinate 163,168, forward strand.
CTTTCAGTTTAGGTTTCACTGACACCTGAGCCCACCTACACACAAAAGCAGCCAGTTTCCAGAGAACACTATTCTGAAATATTTCAGTGAACCTTGGTAGCCCATAAAACTCAGTAACTCATAAAAGCATTCTCTCTTCCCTTAGTATCGATGGCTAAACTGAAGGCAGACAGATGCAGGGCTGCTTACGATTGCCAAGACTGGACTTGATGGCTGGGTGGTCCACAGCAGACCTTTGCTGGCTGTTCTGCTGCAGGCTGTCCCTCAAAGATGCTGTCTCTATAGTACCAGCAGGGTTCAAAACACCCTATTGCTATGACGCTCTCCAAAACCAGAGGGAGTTTATAGAAGACCAAGCCTCCATATCTTAGCATATAGGGTTACGACTCTTCCTGGAGTTTCTTTCTCCTTAGACTAGTGACACTGTAAATCTATTTTTTTAAAAACTAAGGCCTCCAGTAAGGCCTGAACTTCAGTGCATGGCTCTGTAGTCGAGCCTGGCATACTCACAAGCAAATCATTTTAGCATGGTGATCTCAGTTATCCCTCTCAAAACAAAGTTATCCCTTTCAAAAACAAAGTTACATAAAACTTTTCATACAGCCTTAATCTCATGAACGATTTGCCATCCCATTTGCTCTTGTCGTACTTTATCATTGTATAATAGCACCACCCCACCACCAAAATTTGGAAGGGGCACATCTTTGGAAGGGTACCCTTTGGAAAGGTACTGTCTTTGGAAAAAGGGGCAGGCATCTCAAGAAGAGTATAAGGCCCTAACAAGGTTATATAGAAAGAACAACAGAAAGGCAAAAGAACAGCTAGAACTTAATCTGGCCTCTGGTGTTAAAGACAATAAAAAAGGGGTTTACAAATATATTAACAACGAAAGGAGAGCCAGGGCGAATCTCCACCCTTTACTGGATGCAGAGGGGAAGCTTGTCAGCAAGGATGAGGAGAAGGCTGAGGTGCTTAATGCCTTCTTTGCCTCAGTCTCCAAGAGCAAAACCAGTTATCCTCAGGATATTCACCCTCCAGAGCTGGAAGACAAGGTTGGAGAACAAAATGACGCCCCTATAATCGAGGAGGAAGCAGTTAGTGACCTGCTACGTCAACTGAATAGTCACAAGTCTATGGGGCTGGATGGGATCCACCCGAGAGTGCTGAGGGAACTGGTGGAGGAGCTTGCCAAGCCACTCTCCATCATTTATCAGCGGACCTGGTCAATGGGGAAGGTCCCAGATGACTGGAGGCTTGCCAATGTGACGCCCGTCTACAAGAAGGGCCGTAAGGAGGATCCGGGCAACTACAGACCTGTCAGCCTGACCTCGGTGCCAGGAAAGGTTATGGAACAACTCATCCTCAGTGCACTCACGTGGCAAGTGAAAGACAAGCAGGGGCTCGGGCCCAGCCAACATGGGTTCATGAAGGGCAGGTCCTGCCTGACCAACCTGATCTCCTTTTATGACCAGGTGACCCACCTGGTGGATAAGGGAAAGGCTGTAGATGGTGTCTATTTGGACTTCAGCCAGGCCTTTGACACAGTCTCCCACAGCATTCTGTTAGAGAAGCTGGCAGCCCATGGCATTGACAGGTGGACTCTTCACTGGGTTAAAAACTGGCTGGATGGCCGAGCCCAGAGAGTTGTGGTGAACAGTGCGAAATCCAGTTGGTGTCAGGTCTCAAGTGGCGTTCCTCAGGGCTCAGTTTTGGGGCCAGTCTTGTTTAATATCTTTATTGATGATCTGGATGAGGGGATTGAGTGCACCCTCAGTAAGTTTGCAGATGACACCGAATTAGGCAGGAGTGTTGATTTGCTTGAGGGCAGGATGGCTCTGCAGAGGGATCTGGACAGGCTGGATCGATGGGCTGAGGCCAATGGGATGAGGTTTAACAAGGCCAAGTGCCGGGTCCTGCACTTTGGTCACAACAACCCCAGGCAGCACTACAGGCTTGGGGAGGAGTGGCTGGAGAGCTGCCTGCCGGAAAAGGATCTGGGGGTCCTGGTCAACAGGCGGCTGAACATGAGCCAGCAGCGTGCCCAGGTGGCCAGGAAGGCCAATGGCATCTTGGCCTGTATCAGGACTAGTGTGGCCAGCAGGAGCAGGGAAGTGATGATGCCCCTGGGCTCAGCACTGGTGAGGCCGCAGCTCGAGTGCTGTGTTCAGTTTTGGGCACCGCAGTGTCGGAGAGACCTTGAGGTGCTGGAGCGTGTCCAGAGAAGGGCAACGAAGCTGGTGAGGGGTCTGGAGAACAAGTCTTATGAGGAGCGGCTGAGAGAGTTGGGATTGTTTAGCCTGGAGAAGAGAAGGTTGAGGGGAGACCTTATCACTCTCTACAACTACCTGAAAGGAGGTTGTAGCGAGGTGGGGGTCAATCTCTTCTCCCAAGTAACAAGCGATAGGACAAGAGGAAATGGCCTCAAGTTGTGCCAGGGGAGGTTTAGGTTGGATATTAGGAAAAACTTCTTTACCAAAAGGGTTATCAAGCATTGGAACAGGCTGCCCAGGGAGGTGGTGGAATCGCCATCCCTGGAGGTATTTAAAGGACAGGTGGACGTGGTGCTGAGGGACATGGTTTAGGGGTGGTTTTGGCAGTGTAGGTTTATGGTTGGACTCGATGATCTTGAAGGTCTCTTCCAACCCAAGTGATTCTATGATTCTATGACTCTAAAAGTGGTTTATTTGCATATGCAGGCAGGTGAGATGGCCACTGCCAAAGGCAGCTGGGCTGTATTCAACCTCCTTCACCAGCCTTGCTCTACTTTGTTCTTCCAGAGAACAGCCATCCATTTGAAATTTTCTCATGAATAGGACAGAGCAAAAATTTCGCCTTCTAAATTAAAAGAATTAATGATACTGGTGGCTAATTTCTGTAATTAAAGTAGCTCTACCTATGTGAACTCATTGCAGGCCTTTTGAGTCCATTCCCTCCAGTACATGATACGAAGCTGTATACTTCCACTCCTTGATTTCAGGAGCAATGTTTTTCAAATTGCAATGTCAGGCCTAAATTTGCACTTTGTTTCTCTAACAAAGCATGGGCTCTTCTGCGGCAGCCCACTAAGGAGAAGCAGCTCTCCCCAAGCACATTTCCTGTGCCTGGCTGCCAGTGCTCACCGCAGAGCTCCGCTGAGAGACAAGGGATTCTGTCATTGTGCTATGGCACTGATGAAGTGTTTGCTGGCAAGCACCAGTAGGCTCTCCAGAAACATGACACAGCAAGATAAAGCTTATACAAACTGTGCGGCATAAACATAGCTTACTTGTGTTAATCCTGTAAAATAACACGTCGATGACAAGAGGAGGCAGCACTACAGAGCGCTGTGGTCTGTGATCCTCTGCTTCAGTTTTTCACTCCTGAAGAGACTGAACATAAATGCAGGTGTGTCTTACCTTCCATGCAAGGTAAGGCTGCTTTGTAACTCAATTAGGACCCTTACTAACTAGGCTGGTTAAAACCCACTTTCAACATACACAGAAAATAACACCACATCCATTATGTTAGCTATCAGAGCTATACAAGGTTGTAGTTTGTTTCAGAGATCAAAGACAGTCTGTCAGACTTCATTACAAGAAGAAAAAAGGCACTCTGACTTCAAACGGCATTCTATTGTCCCTTGTTTTCTCCTCAAAAATAATTTTCAAGAAGATGGTGAGCCACCTCAGAGAAATCTAAATTAACAAGCCTTTTGACAGTACCTTCTAGCTCTGACTACAGTTCGATCGTCTCATTCTTTTTCCTTCTCCTTTACGTCGATCATAAGTGAAAGTTGACTGTTTGGCCCGCTGGCTTAATCCTGTGGCACATCAAGGAGTAAAAAATTAAGCACTTCGTCATCTGCAAGTTACCTAAAACTGCTCCCCCATCCTCCCCCAATTGCTTTGTATTGCTCACTGCAAGACCCAGAATGTGTGCAAAACGCTGCTTGAAAATTGCTTTAATTAGGTTTCATATTTCCCTGACTGAAGTGATACTTTCAGTCAGATTCACATAACAAATTACACTCATTGTGAATAAAAACAGCATCAAGATTAGAATACTGATACTTTTTGAGTTGTAATTCATATGGATACCTTTTCAGAGCAGTTTCTTGGAAGCATTCACATTTTCATGAATGCTTTAAATGTTTTTTTAACTATTACATTAGGGAATTTTCAGAGTTTTCATAATTACACACAAGACAAAAAACTCAGCCAGCCACAAAAAGATTCCAACCTGAATCCACTCATTCATATGTCACTCTTCCAGTTGAAGTTGCCATCTAGATAATCTGGTAACATCCCCTCTTTAACATGCTATTTCTTTTTGTATTACTTTGTGGATTAATGTCACTGTCAGATAAATTCCCGAAATTTACTTCAAGCTGGCTCCACAGGCACTGTCAATATTGATGATGTCAAAATACTGGTGGAAAAAGGTCTTCCACACATCTACACTGTAGTTTGAGAAATGTAAATGCTATGGGAAACACCAAGATAAAAAGAAACCCCTACGCAGAGAGTGTTGGACAGGCCCTGAAGCAATGCAGTCCTAAATCAGCAATGCCAATACCTGAAATGGTGTTAATACACTGTAAAGTGGTACTTAAAGTAATACCTCCACAAATGCTCAGAGTAGATAAGGAAAATTAGGAAAGCACTCATCCAGGCTACTTTGGGCTGTTTCTTTCTTGTTCCTTTAGCTTGAATGTTTCCTTTTACCTAACATTTAAAACATCTAGTTTTGCACTGAAATAAAAAATGTACTGGGATTGGGGGATGTCCCCCACAGCTGATGAGAATAAACACCCTTCTTAATAGGTATATTTTGTTCCATAATCTTTTAACCTACGTCGATCACCTTTAGTTCCTTGTGACTCTATATTCCATTCCTTAATGGTTTCTCCCACATCAGTCACTGAAGCATCATCTCAAAGTTGAGAGGCATGAACTAATTAGGAAAGCTAAACAAAGAGCCAAAATGGAAAAATGCAAACAATCCCCCAACAGAGATGTTTGGTCTTTCACCACTTTTTGCCTACTTTTCCTCCCACCCAGGACTGTTCCTTCTCAAACATTCACAGGGAGACACACACATACATACTTATATATGTATAAAAAGCTTATGCACATGTATACATATATAGATAGATAACATCACATACACTGCATATGTATACAGCTATAGATATAAAAATAAAAAGGTTGTTCCCTTCAAAGTTTTCTTTAAAGCTTTTTTTGCTTAAAATGCATCTTCTCTTCTCTGTGCAGGGTGGCTGGATGCATTCCAAAATTCACTTTGATTCTTGATTACATGTCACATTTTTTTAAAACGACCTTTCTGAAATACTAATTGTAAACCGTAAATACGAGTAGGCTGGCATCCCCACTGGGTGAGGCAGGGTAGGGAGGCACTCTGCAGCACTTGGCATTCCCCAGACTTCTCTTGCAGCATGCCCATAGCAAACCATGCCCACCATGCTCTTTATTAGTCTCTCGGTCAATCGTGGTTTAGGTCTATGATGGCTGCAGATTCAGACCCTGAGATTATGCAGTAGGCAAGAAGGCAACTTCTTTGGGAGTCATGGCAAAATGAACCTGGAATTCCATTACTTGGGATCACTTGGCATTAATATACAAATAAATACAAGGCATAGGCGCAAAGTCTTCACAGCCATCTTAATGCCAAAGAGTAAAATTTTATCCCCTTTTCATAACTTTTTGAGTTCCTTCCTCACAAAAATCATAGAGAGAATCAATAAGGACAGAACACTAACAAATGAGGGATTTGAACCCTTCTCTGAATGTACATACACCCACACACATATATATATGTGTGTTCTAAGAGATCTGTGATTTGGCCTCAGGTAAAAGGAAAGCAAATCCAGGATCTAACTTCTGATGTAATCACAATGAATCTTATTGTTAAACCCTGAAAATGGTGATGATGACTTCTCTCTCATGCACACAGCATCCAAAAACGAGGCAGGCTGCAACAGTTTTCCTACGTCAGCTTGGATAAACTGAGGCAGCTTGGATAAGCTTGGCAGCATCTCATGCAAAAATGACATGAAGCTGCTCTACATCAACCATGGCTCAGAAGTCACTTTGCATGCTGAAAGTGACCTCTACACCAAAATTACCAAGGTAGATCATGGACTTGTGGCTTGTGAAATGTGGTACTTTATGGATTTATTTTTTTACACATTTCACAAGCAAATGCTGGAATTGTTTCTTCCTGTCAAATTTATTTCTGCCTCGCTTTGCATATAATATTGGTTTGCTCACTGAAAAGGATGAGCAGTTATCTGTAGGCTCTAGATAACTTTAATGGTTTTGCTGCATACCCAGGACAAGACTGCGCAATTAGTAAAAACTGTTCAGTGTATGCTTAAAATCATTCAAACTGAGCGCACCACTTAGATATTTATATGAAAGAACATGTTTCAGGCCTTTTGAATAAGTTACACACAAACCTAGCCTTATGAAATATTCTGACTTGGTGATGTTTTCTTGATTTAGGCTCTAGCTTTTGTCTTTCACCACTGTAAAAGCAATATAGAGATAAAATTGGGCAGAGACCGAGTTTGGACAGCAGTCCTCATAAAACCATTTGCATGAAGAGGAGGTATTGGTATTGCTCCAGTTTGCTGTTTCCTTTTCCTCATTTTATTTTTCCCACTTATTTTGCCACCTAGCTGGCCTGATTGGTAAAAAACTGTCACCATATATTGTCATCTCCAGGTTTTACAACAGTTCCTTATATAAACAATATTCGATTCCCAAATAATTGCAATGTTCCTGAGGAATGCAGGCAGTTCGTATTCATCAACGCAGAGCAACTAGCAGAATCCTAAACTAATGGCCACCTTGCTCATTACATACAACTAGCTGAATCTAACAGGCCCTTGGGAACAAACGCTATTTGCTGCCTGTTAGATAATGCATTAAGACATGATTCTAGTTAATAAGGGGCACTCAGATGCCACACAAGGGACGCTAAACACTTGCACCTGTGAAATGGCTTCCCATAAAACAGGACTCACGAGTTTTTTAAAAATGAAACTCTGCTGCGGGAAGAATATTATTAATGGTGAAGGCGGAGTCATTAGTAAGAGTTCATACAGAAACTTCTTCCAAGGTCTACCACAGAGCTTCAGAGCCAGGGCAGGGACAATTCTGTGGTTCCTCCATGGGTCACAGCATCATATTTTACTGCACTTGGCTTCATGCCACATAGGCACAAGTTGTTTCACTTTATCTTCCATTTGCCCAGAACAACCTGGATGACATTTTTCACTGGGAGAAATAATCCTCATGGTTTCTGGGCACAGGAAAAGAGAACTACTTGTCTCCAGAAACCTTGAAAATACCAGATGTTTGAACAGGAGATGCCATAAACAAGGACCCTATCTACTTGGAAAGGCAATCTGTAGGCAGCTCAACACAGATGTGTTCTGGGTGGCAAACAGCAGTACCACTCTTCGCAAAATGTCTTTTTTATTTCCTTTTTTAAAAAATGGCTAAGCAGTTCTTTACTGGGACTCTTAATAAAAACATCACTTTTTTTCTCTTTCATGCCAGTAAATACGATCCCATCATGCAACGCATATGATCTTTTTTGACACTTAAAAATAATGAACCTTGAATTGAAAAACACATTGAAAATATTTTTAGAGGGGAGCCAGTTGGCAGCAACACAACCATCAGAAACTTAAGAATAGCTCAAAAAATATTTCACCTACCCACACAGGCTCTCCGAGAGATTGTTCTGGGAAAGATGTTACACATTGCTGCACAGCTATTTCTTCTTGGTCATGAAAGAGAATAGTGGTGTTCAACAGCCCCTGTGGAAAGATGTGAGGCATGGTAGGGAGGGAAATCTTAGGAAAATGGTCACTGATTCATCAATAGTACCCTTAATTAAATTCATGTTCAGCCAGGAGCAGTATCTTCAAAAACACGTAACACAAAAAAGCCAAAACAAGTTAGGTGTGTTTGAAACTAATGCAACATGTACATCTGGCTTGTACAAAGGCAGACAGGCAGGGTGGCGTGATCTCCAAATAACTCTTCATGCTCTAACTTTCCCAAAATTCATCAATTTATTTCCCCAGTCTAATGTAGCTCATTAATGCGAAGACATGGCCTAAAGGTTAATTTTAATACAAAATAAGATGTGGTAATGTTGCTGATCATTTATTTACTTGAAAATGCATCCATCCTGGGTGTTTCTTTTTTTTTTCCCCCTCCTGCTTGGCTGGGGCACTGTCCTTGAAGCTGAAGAAATAAGTGAACTCTGGGGTGTCTTGTCCAGCCTGTCTGGCAACCTGATAGGCAAACAGACCTGGCACTGGGGCTGTACAGACGGGAAATGGCACTGAAAGTAAAGGCCAAACTGGGAGACTTCTTATATACCTTGTTGCAGGTATACAACAATAACTGTTGTAAAGTCAATAGGCAGATCTTCCTCCTACAGATGTATGCCTGCATGCAAAGTCCCTGGGCTGGAGGCCACCTTCTCTAGGTGGTTTGGTTTGTGTTAAAAGCAGTAGCCTCCCTGCAGATGAAGTTGTCAGTGAGTCCAGCAGAGACTCCAGGCTCATCTCCTGTGAGACTTCAGGGGAATGCTATAATATTTCAGATGACATTGTGATAACTGTTTCAGATGCTGACTTGTTTAAACCATGAAATACTGATCCTTATTATATTATAATCAAGAACAAAATAAGCATGAGTCACTAAAGAAAAAGAGCAGATGAAATCTAAAAAGCTCTGTAATTTTCTCAATATGTTTAGTAAAATAATTCACAGTATTCCTATTCATTAAGGTTACCCAGCATTTCCCACTATAAGGCTCTTTCTAGTTGCCTGACACTTTAACAGCTTGGGCTGAAATTTCCTATGTAATTTCTAAGCTTCAGTTTCAGTTCCAGAATAACCACAATCATTTTTCTGAGTATAAAATAACAGAAGATCAATTGTTATGCCCATGCTGAAATAAAAACACAACAGTATCCAATAGTGTGCTTGAAGACTGACTTATAAATGTTCTGCAAAAAGAGCTGAATTCAAGTTCTAACCTAGTTTCCCCACTTACTTTTCCCTTAATGCCACTATGAGACTGTAAAGTACAAAACACACACACGCAGCATTTAGTGTAGGGTATTTCTTCTTACAGTTTTCTTGAAGCAATTGTTTATTTGTAAGTGATTGGAGGTTTGGGGCCTTGGTTAACTCACTGCTGGAGGCCTATATCTGGATCTGAAGTCTTAATAGACTTCTAGTGCACAGTAAATCCACATGCTAAGGCCAGTTTGAAATTCATAGTTATGCTTTGGGCTGGGAAGCCAACAGATACAGTGTCTTGGGCAGACTGTATCATCAACAGCTTCAGTCAGCATGGGGGCAACTTTGGTGGCCTCTTTTCTGGTGGCCATTTGTTCCCACAGAAGTGTGGAAAGGGAATGGAAGAAATTCCCATTGCTGTTTCTTGTTCATTACCTCTGAGGGTACAGGAAATAGCACAGAACTTCTCACGCAACCGCAAGCCATGGAAATTATCCTAACATTTCTGTAGAATATTAAGAAAAAGTGAGTTTTGGCAAGATGGGAAAAAAGAATCTGTAGTTTGCAAACAAGTTCGGCGATCTCAGAGAAAAAAGCCACATAAGAAAAATACAGGTCTTTACACTTGCGAGACATGAGCAACTTCTCAGTGCTGCATTACTTGCAAGATTTGATTGAAGGCAATTCAGAGTAGCAGACAGATAAGGCTAGAGAAACCTTTAACCTGAATCTTTAGGTAAGCCGGCCTCTCGAGGCTCACCCACACAACAGAGTGTGCTCTTAGTCACACTACTTGAATGGCTTTTATTTACTACACGGAGACCTTAACTTGATAAAGCATTCAGCATCATGTGGTCAGGTGAACTGCTCACACGAGAGGGGGAACAGGGATCTTGGTTTTTAAGTCTACCACCCCCTCGCTCCCAGAGAAAGAGGGTCCAGCCCCTGGGAATCATCTTCAAAAATGGGAGGCACCAAGGAAGGGGCTGGCCATGGGGCAGCAGCACCATTTGGCAGCACAGGTGCTGTTTATAGCGGGGAGGTGCTGGCAGCTCCTTGGCATGCTCCTCATACTACAAGTCTGTGCATGTGCACTGGGCTGCCTGTACAACTGGAGCGAGATGTTAAATCTGTCGTTGTCTGTCTCTGACCTGACTCCAACTGCTGTCTGCTGGCAAATGCTGACATCCAACGCCTGAATGGGGCCTCTGTGAAGTGGGCACTTGCTATGGTCTGCTCCACCCATCTCGTGTTTCAGGACTGATGAGATCTGGAACAGTCTTTCGGTAGCTATCAGCATTAGATGAGATGATGAGTCTCTTCAAGCACAGCTGGGAAATCTCCATTTTAGGATCCATATATGAATTATCAATCAACAACTGTTCAGATTATCCCGTGCTCCCTCACACAAAAATATACATATTTCCCACTGCCTCCAGGGGTCTCCTAAAAAATATACAAGAAGGAAAAAACCTTTCACAATGGGCTTATTGTGACTGATGTGCTACTAAAGTGTAGCAGATTGAAACTGCATGGCATGTTGTGCTATAATGTCTGTATCTGGATTATTCCCTCTTTCAGCAGCTATCAAATATGGTTTTATCTTTTTTTTTTTTAAAGTAGTTTTTGCTGAGTGAAAGTAATACGGTCCCTCCGAGGCTTCTGAGGCTTTTAAAAAAGGTACTTCATTTTTTTCATTTGTGTGCACACACTCGGGGTTCCTACAGTTTGTGCTCAATCAGTAAAACTGAATGGAAATAAAAATGAAAAACGAAAGATGTAAAGCTCACAGATTTATTTTTGTCTTGAGAACCTTCAGGAAGAAGGATTTTTCAGACTCTAATCTTAATGATACAGCAGTCGGAAGGAGTGATTATCTCTGTGAGCTTCACACATTAATTAAGCAGTATTGTATATTCTTAGTTGAACTAGTCCCTGTTACCATTACCTCTGTGAGTCTCCCCTTCAAAACAATAAAGATTATAGTTGCAAAAGAATGCTTGATTTAAACAAGGTAATGAGAAGAGTCAGCAGTCTCTGGGAATAGCTGATTTTTATAGTCTGTTAAGAGCAAAATATTTTACAGCAAAGTCCTAATCTATCTGTTTATAAAATTTTGAAAGAGAGAATTACTTTCAGAGGGTTCTGTGTGGGCGTCCTGAATACTCAAGTACAGCCACAGACTCACTACGTAACAGTTATACATATACAGCAAAACACAGTTCAACATGTTTGCATACATTGTCCAGATTTTTCAGGTTGCCAAATACGTTGCAAGCAGTAACCAGCGCAACTTTGAAACACCCCAGAGCGGTGAGGTGACTGATACTGCATTTCTCCTTTTACTGAAATAACAAGGTCAAAATGTTCCATTTTATGTGGATGCTCAATATAAGACAACTGAAACCTTATTTCAGAAAGTACTTATTGTGCTATAAAGCTTCATGTTGAAAGCACAGCTCAGGGATCCTCCTGCGATTTAGAGGTCTCTGTCAAGCACAAGGAACAGATGCCAATCATCTGAGAAAAATTTAATCTACGTCCCCATGGCAAAAGCTGAAATAGCCAAATCTCTACTGCAGCACTTCCTATGAGAGTTTTCTTTCCCCTCCCTAAGCTTGCCTCATTGTCTGTACAGACTGTTAAGACTCTGCAGCAAAGGCTTCTCTATAAAACAAATTTTTTAGAGACTTACCATCTGCCCATGGGCTCTTCTTAATTAAAGCAGCGATTTAAAGTCCCACCCACAGCTCATAATTTTTCAGCTTTTCAAATGCTGATGTGGCCTGAACAAGGGTGCAGCCTAAACATCTGTTCTTGTCGTGTGCCGTTGCTCACTGCTACGCATCCTGACAGACTGATTCTAACCCAGGTATTTATTGAAGTATCAAAAGCATGCACCAAAGGGAAACATCACTTTAGCAGACACACATTAGTAACTGCAGCGATGGGTAATGTTCTCCCTCACTCTTCTGTTAGGAACAGCCTCCCTCCCCCTCTTGCCATGGTACCACTCGGCTCCGCAGTGCAGCTAGATCACCTGGAGCTTTGGGAAGAACTGTGAGTTTCCATTTCACCCGTTATCCTGACCTTCTCATATCTACTACCATGTGTTCACAGTAAGAGGACATCAATGTTAAACTATTTTTTTTTCCAAATTCTTAAAGAGTATTCGTGTGGAACTGGAAGCAATGGTGTGAGGAATCACTCCACACCTCGTTAGTACAACTTCTCTTCACCCACGAAGAGGAAAGTAAAAATACTCATACCAGACATTACAGGAAAGACCAGAAAAAGAAGGGATGTCTTTTATTGTTCCCATATTCAACAAAGAGTTTTCCATCTAAACATCCTAAAACAGAAGACACAGCCTGAATGCTTTGTTGTCCTTTATGTTACTGCAGGAAAACAGGGCATCTGAAAGAAGCATCCAAAATGTCAGCTAGCAGTGGGCTGCTTTGGTGAGTCACAGCTCTGCAATACCCAAAGATATAACTACAGTTCCGATCAACTGTTGGATCAATAGCATTTCAAAGAAACATTCAATATTCTTACAGAATTTTCTCCTAGAAGTGGCGTCTACTGCACATGCTGTCATTTTACTTATTTTGTCGTCCTTGGTGTGGTATGGTGGGACACTTCAGTGATACTAAAATAGGAATGCTCGCTGTTTTTATGGGGACTTGTAACACAGGCTTTTTATGTGGGGCAATTGTTTTCTTTCTAGCTTACCATGCTGATGGGAGTTCTCTCATTTTCCTCAGGGGTAGGTGCTTCATTTCATATATGCCTAAAGCTGTGTTTGCTATTGGGAGATAGGCTTCCAATGCAAACAATTTTTGGGGGGACTGGAACAATGACAAATCAATCGTTGCACAGACTCGAAATGGATGCTGGAAGCAGAGCCATGTAAAATTATTATTTCCAAGATATAGCAGATAAAACTAGCCTCCAATTTATTTACCAAGTCTTTGCATCCCTGGGAGGCTGCACTGTATTACGCGTTCAAGCCTCCTTAGGGTTATTTGAGCAGTATCTTCATTTGTATTCAAAAGTGCCACAAAGTGATTTCTTCTCCCAGTGTTTTTACCTCTAAGAATGTATATCTTTTTTTGCCTAATTTCAAACAAGACTCCAATTGCATTCCAGGGAAATTATCAATTTATTAATGAAAGCATTGCCTTGTGATTTTTGTGGCAAGTAATATATTGCATAGTGATATAGACAATAGATATACGATCAGTAGTAACTCAACATCTGTCAAATTACTGTTTCTAAGGTAAAAATCTAGATTCTCAAATGGGGTCAGTTTATGAGTGTGATGCAAAAAAAATGCCTGGAAAACACTCTAAATTTGAAAGCCTATGATACAAACCTGTTACCAAACAGTAAATCTGCTCTCTGAGCACTACGGTGTTCAATTTTGCAAACTACTTTTATTTTTCTTGTTCCTGATGAATCTGTGATCATACAACTAGGATTCATTTTAGAAAGAGAATGATGGCTACCTTCTTTCCCTCTAGTATCTCAGTCACAAGGAATCTAACTCTTCTACCACTCACCTATCTAATTCCAATATTTCCTCAAGAGCCTCAGAAATTTAGTAAACTGATAAAAGTAGAATTAGCAAGATGTTAGCCAGATGTGAAGCCCTGCTCACATTATGTAAGTCGTTTGCTTTCCCTCTGTCCACCTTATTGCCATGTTTTGGTTTCTACCATTTTAATTGCACAAGCACACACTTTAGACACTCTAGAGAGTACCTACCACACTAAGTGATGACATACTGAACGCTATGAATAAGCATATAGTACTACTTGGCACCAATGTCACTCAATATGCTTGCTAAATTATTCCTAATTTGCCAAGAAGGTGAGCAAAAAAATCAACACCAAAATGTCTGCAGTTGAACAGGTAGCATGGGTCTCCTACTATTTCCTGTGCATTTCTCAATATACGCATCGTACAGCTTACAAAAACAAATTACTTTCATCCTTGCAGCAAATTTTAAAAATTTACAGCTGTAAATTACTGTAATTTACAGTAGGATTGCAAGAAGAAAGATTATATTTATTGTTAGCATGAAGAAATTAGCATTAGCTGATTAGCTATATTTATAGCTTTAAAACACATAGGATTCTATCATTGACCCTCCGAATCTTGAATTTCTGATGATTTAAAATTTACAGATGCATTTCATTTTCTTGCCTACCATTAGCAGTATTGAATAAGCTGTAGCTAGCAGAGGAATAAATGAGATCATTCAGGGAAGTTACAACAGCTTTTTCTTATGTTTCAAGATAACAAACACAATAAATGTAAATCTGCACCAAATTCTTGTTTAGCATTTGACCATTTTAGTCAAAGCAGAAAAGCAATTTCCTTTGCGCCTTTTTTAATAGGGAATGGGAAGGTAATTTTGAAAGCTGTGCTTTTACTGAAATCAATGTGCAGCATCTTCACTATTTAGACGTTGTTGGTTAACTCTGGCTAAAGGATGAGTCACTCAGCACTACAGAATTCTTTTGTGCTCATAATGTTTTACTTCAAGTTGAACAGAAAGAAGAAATTGCCCCAAATACTTTTAGCACTTATTATGTGCAAGACATTAGACTACAATCAAATAGAAGGAATTGACAGAAACGCTCAGAGGTGAGTATGTACATTTTATAGCACGTCCCTCAAGATGGCTTGTAAGCTGTGTGCTCCTGACTCCAGACAAGGAAAATTCAAACACCACTAAGTAACAATGAAAGAGGACTACATTTTGTGAGAACCCCAATAAACTATTACATTTTCTCATTTTTGAAATATTGATATAGTGTCCTCTGTCATCGCTGTAGCAGCAGACAAGAAGAGTTAATAGCATCAGGTATTCCTTCCTGTTTCATGTAGCAATCTAGATAAAGAACATTTCAACATACAGATCACTCCCTTTATATGATGGACCATTAATTTTAACCTTGCTGACCTTGCATGGAGTCTAATAATTAGGGGTATTAAAGTCTAAATGATGTCTGACTAAAGCATATTTTCTAAACAGTCTTTCAGTCTTAAGAACAGCAGGACAGGAAGTATCGGGAAAAAAGCACTTCCTTTGATAGCTTCTCCCAATTACTCATCACTCTTCCTCAAAGAAGACAAAAATTCGCCTTACTTCCTACCTGAGTTTGATTTTAAGTTCCAGGCATTGGTTCTTCCTTTTGGTCCATCTCAGCTGGGTTAAGTACTCTGCCTTTCCCTCTCAGGAAGCTGTCTTTTTCTCTAATTGAACTGATTTCCTCAATGATCTAAATGTATTGAGGTAAAGGCCTCTCATATCAACATATTTTACATTACACACTTAACCACAGTCGGGTGGATAGTTGTTCCATCGTTCCTCATTCCTTAACTCCTTTTTCAAAACACAACTACAGAAGTCGTACAACACACAGTATTCTACAACCAGACATACAATTCCATTTTCTTCTACTCGCTATTCATGTTTACTCATTCCAGAAAAGCATCTACAGCTGTTTTAGGCATGGCATCATTCACTGATAGTTCCTTCTGAGTTTTTCTCAGCTGCGACATCCATATTTTTTCCAAATCAAGCTTAGCATGGATTTTTCATTCCTTCTTTCCTTTGGAATACAGAAATTATTTGTATTAAAATAGAATATGCTTAAATAATACAAAGCAGGCTCATTAGATTCAGTTGTTACCCTTATTTACTCTTATTATAATCTTATAGGAAACAATTTTTTAACTACAAATTTATTTATTTCCAGGTAATAAAACCCTACTCAAAGCTTCCATTGATCCAGTACATACTTCAACAAATCCACTAGAAATACCACTATTCAAAGTGATTTTCTCTGAGACATTCATTATCCAGCTTTGAATTTATTTAACATACACTTGATTTACTGGTATTATTTTAGTGTCCTTTTAAAATTGGGGTATCATTGGATAAGTGCCATTCAAACATTTATTATACAGTTACCTTGAGCAACCAAAGCTATAATCTGATTCAAGAAGACCTGTTTTTCATAGAAAAATGTGGAACTTGCTGCATTACTGTTTTATTTAATCAAATCCAGGATCAGGCCTTTCTATTACAGTGCCTAAGGCTGAATTCAGTTTAACAAGTTGCCCGTACTATGCTCGCCTACTTCAAATAGCTCTCTGAAGTGTTATAATCTTCCACATTTATTAAATATTAATGCTAGCAAGAAAGACATCTTACCCAGTGGTATTAGGCTGTGTACAAATTGTCCAGGCCTTCTGTCTAAAGTGTTTATCTTTAAACATTGTTAATTATTATTCTCCTTACTGAATGAGAAGACAGTATGTCATCCTCAGGTAATACTGGCACATCATCCAATTTATTTTCAGATACAGAAGAGAAATGGATATGAATTCTTGTCTCTTTCCTGCATCATCATTTTACCACCTCCATCTATAAATGGACTTTGCCATTCTCTGTCTCCTATATACAAAACGATTTAATTATTTCTCCTCTCTTGTCACAAGATTCTCTCTTGGCACAATGATTCTAGATTCCCTTAAGAGCGTTTTATACATTCCTAACGTTTAAGGTTTATAGTCATTCATATTTCCCCTTTTATTTAGATACTGGTTTTATTATTTTAATTTAAAACTTTATTTCTCCACTGAAACAGAAGGCTTTAATTAAAATTGTCCTCTTTCTCAATCCCATTATTGCAGCTTTTTCACTTCCTTACAAACTGTAAGATCCAAATATTTATTCATGTTTTTCCCTCAGAGTTTTATTTATGGTTATCCTTATCTTTGCCAAATAAGGCTTTTTATAACTTAAAATAAATATTTGACTGCTTGGTGTCTTCCCTTTTCCTTGTATTAAAAGTAAACAGATCATAACTGCTGATTTATAAGCCACCAACCAACTTCCAATGCAGTCATAACCTTACCTTAATCCATCAATTTAAGACTCTAAATGCGACAAACACATTCATGTAATATCGTTAGAGAAAGAAAATCATCATCAGTAATTGTTAGACTTCAATGACTTTATACTATGACCACTTACACATCTCTTCCAAATTGAAATTCCACAGTAACAAAAGGTCTAATTTTTATGTATACAAAACAGTGCTCAAGGAGTAACTTTCCTTGTTCTTTGTTCTGATTCAACAATTGTTAAACATCTCCAGCATTTCAGAATTTAGACTAAAAAATTCAGCCATAACTGTTTCAGGCCCAGATCATACCTTTATTAGTTATTGATTACTTGAAATCAAGCAATGGTATTTCATCGTAATGGCATGTTTCCCTAACTGTATCTCTAAACTACTCCTAGGTAGAATTTAGCCAATGAACTTGTCTGACTTGTAATGTTTCAGTACTGACAAATAGTTCCAATCAGATATTAGAAATATCTGTTACCAAAAAAATTTCTTACCAGTTGAATTTTCAAATTCCTCTTGTTTGCTGTTAATATTATTTGTATTTTTGCTAATTATATTTTCCCATTAATTTCAATTAATCAAATTTTATTAAAAATTAGTGGACAATATTTTTCAACTAATTACAGATTTCTTTCATTTATCACATTGGTTTGTCTTCTAGTCTGTGTCAAACTTGCCTCCCTAGCATTCTTCCTTCCAACAAGAGCATTGAGATTGTTCCAAGAAGTCTCCAGATACAAAACCCTTCTCTACCTATAAGTTGCAGACCAAAATCCAAAATCTTCAAAGATACTTGTCAGATTGAATATTTGAACTCTCAGTATTTCCTACCTTCTGCCATTCTCAGAGAAGAAACCACTTCCTTCTCTGCTACTCTTCATATTTTCAAAGCTTTCTACAGACTGCATTTTGCAACATGCTGTCATCTAATTTGCTTTGCTCCCACTGATATAATCAATTTGATGAAATTTTCTGAAGACTTGATAATCTGGCCTAATTGTGCAAGTATAATTTAAACCTTTGCCCTGAAGAGACACTCATATTCCTACTGCATTAAAGTACTCTTCTGAATTTTCAGCATTTTCAATGACAAATCATCAGGCCTCTCAATATTGATGTTTTCATTGTCCTCTTTGTTATTTCATTAGGTATTTATTTTCCTCAGAGGTTGAGACACTGCATTTATCAGTATAAATATTTCTAGCAAATCTGACTAATGCCTGGTTGTCATTTTTCACCAGCCAGAAATCTCTAACCTATTTATTTAATATTAACTATTCACAGTCACCTCAGTACAAATATGTTTTTTCTGAGCCATCTATCGCAATGGGGTTTTTAACCTTTATTTTCTTGAATATTGCATAGCGTTGTAATTTGCATTCTCAAATTATACATTTTCTCCTGAAATTTATGCCACAACTTGCTCTTTACATACCAGAACTCCATATAAACTTTAGGAGAGCCAGCAGGAGCATATTAACAGACACCTGCAGAATCAGAACAGGACAAGAGGGTTCAAAAGGAGGTTTTCCTCCCAGTGACAAATGTCAATCAGAAAGTACATTTCTCCGTACAGAAGTACAGAAGAATCCTCAGTTAAACAAGTTCTCTGTGAACTAAGAATCAGAAGGAAAATAATTTTGAGATAAATTATGAGACACTAGGTTATAAACCACATGAACAACAAACATAAAGAAATAGTCCCAACTAGTAGCTTTTCCAGGGCAATACGGTGTCCAGAGCCGGGCACCTTTCATCTGGACAGACAGTAGAGTTGCAGGAGTAGGGTCTCTGATGCCAATGAAGTTCTGTCTAAAAGCATACTAGATCAGACAATTAGGCTCTTTCTCTTGAAAATGCTCCTACCCACAGCAGTGAATTTTTATCCTGAACGGATTCTCAGTTTCTGAAGTACATTAGACTAGCATTTCTCAAAGTATGATCTGAAAATACAAACCAAAAACATTAACATATCTGATGCTTATAAATAAAAATACAGAAAAGAATACACGGTGGTCCCAGTATTTTAAGGGTTTTTGATTGGTCTAAAACATCTTGGGACCACGCACCTATACCTATCTCTCTGCCAGATGACTGGACCAGACATTTTCTAAACGCAGAACTCAGTAAACATATTTCTACCTTTCAGGGTGAATTTGGGGCTTTCTTTTATTTTCATTGCTTTCAAATTGCTCCTTTCTTAATCCATTTCTCTTTCATAAGAATCTTTCATAGGAAAGATTCAAAATTCAATGCTCATTTCAGTGGGAAAACACGCCCTTACGAGGTGCCACCACATGAAATAAAATCCTGCGTACTGGGCTCCCTTTGCCGCAGCCTGGGATCTTTCACACATGCACAAAGTGGATGTGAAACGCTGTCATTCTCAACCAGAGTGGCCACACAAGTGAAAGTGAAGACAAGCTTGCAGCCTTTGAAAAAATAGGGCCTAGGTACTTCTGGAGCTCTGCAACAAAAAGCAATACTCCCGCCCTCTGGAAGATCTACACCACCGGGACCATGCTGGTGTCACTGCTGATCAGCAACACTCTTTCTGATGACTTTAGACTGCCAGCAGTGATTATTGTCCCCTGCCATAAAACACTGGCACACATAAAATAAAGTTCAGTACAGCTGTAAACTTGTATTTCACCCCTCATACCTTTATCCTTACTTCTTTATCCTTGCCTTCTCTCACTTCTTTTTCAGATCCCAGCAATCTCTGAGCAAATAAGAGAAGGGCGGGTTTTGTTTCTGCACAGCAGAACTTCCTCTTCTTCCATGATAGAATCAAGATTTAAGCCAGGAAAGATTTCTGAAGCAATAGGCTTGAAAGTGAATACACTTTCAAGACAGTAGCATTTCACTAATAAATTCTGAAAATAGGCGACAAGTGAAATAAACTACACAAAGTCTAAAAAAAGATTTTTCTTCTTAGTGTGGGATGTTGTGTATGTACGTCCCCCGTACTCTAATATACATACATGATGAAAAAGACATTTGCCTTGTATAAGGTTCAAAGCAGGTGATTTTTGTGCTTCCTCATGCAAAAAGAGTCTGAAATACTTGATAGACCTCAATATGACAATGTGTGCCCTGTTTTTTTCAGAGCAACTGACAGGCTATTAGCCAGGGAATACTGGAGCCTGTAGGTTTTTATAGTTTACTTTGCAACTGTGACCTATAAGTTTTTAGTTTTATGTGTGTACATCCATCTCTCACAAATCATCTTCAATTGTGAAACAGTTTTCCTCCGTGTATACTTACATAATCAATTCTTCCTGTTACAAAGTGACCTCTAGATTCTGAGAACTAGTTTCATTTCAATTTGTGTCAAGGAAATACTTGACAAATTGCTCTATTTAGAGTCACGTATACCCTGGATTTCAGTGCTGAGCATTGCTACCCCTCTGACAAAGATAAATCGGCTGTGAGGTTTGCCCTGTATCTTCATGTCATGACTGCAATTACAGATATGAGCCCAAAGTGCAGTCTCTGAACAAAGTAGGATGCATCACAGTGACACACTGTTTACTTTTGTGGAGATTGCAGGCATCAGGCAACTTGAGTATTTTAGAAAGAGCAGAGCAGGAGGCCTAGTTAAGGGAAACCAAACACACTAACTAGGTAAGTGTATACAGATGTTTTTTTCCTGTATTTTTTTCTGGTTTTTCCTATTTAAATGCAGTTAGATGCACTGTCAGCTCAGTTCAGCATTGAGGCTATTGATTTAAGATTCTCTTCACAACACAAAGAGCATTTCTGGAGGGAAGCCATGTCTTGGCTTCTTTTGTGACTGTGCAGGATTCTCCTGGAGAAGCCATAACCCAATCTTCTTTATTAACCAAAAAACCAACAAAATTGTGTATTGCTGATCTGAAGGCAAAGCCTTCATCACAGAGTTGATGAAATCATGTGCTTGTGATTTGCCCTTCCATATGCTGCACTGATACAAGCCAATGTTTCTTGGAGCAGCTGCCACTTGTTCTTTTTCTCCTTGCTCCTAAATTATTTGAGCTTCACCTGTTCTTTTCTCAAATTAGCCCCAAATTGTTTTTCGTTTCTAGGCTTATGCCAACAGTAGCAACTGCACCAACTGGTACCAAGGCCTGAAATCAGTGGGCCATTCACTTCTGAAACAACGTGTTCTTAATTTCTTTGAATGGAATCAGAGGTTTACAAAATTAACCCAAAGACTGAAAAAAATCAAAATTATTCCTGAGCAATGTAATAACAGATACTACCATATATCTTAGGAACAAAAAAAGTATATAATGTCAGCTCCAAATGCTAAGCAATCAACGAAAACCAGAAAAAACTTATTTTGTTGAGTAGCCTGTGATTACATTAATTAGAAATGGTCTGATGCCGAAACCCTCAGTCAGACTGTTACAAAGCTGTTAAAGTTTTCAAGTCCACATACAAATCAAAACTGAAATACTTCACTGATTACCTTTTATCTTTCTAATATTTTTTATCATGTTAAGCTCTTATTGACTCTAAAACAAGTAATAAACTTTACCTTGACGATATCAACTTAGGGTTTATACACATTATTATTTAAAATCACAGTTAAAGTGTATGTTTATAACAATGAAATTATTTTGTTCAATATGAGAAAGAATGTAGAAACATGCATGGGTTACATGCTTCAAAGTGAAAGCAAGAAAATTGATCTTTTATACATCTACTCTTCTAATATTTCTGAAGACAAGAGCATGCAGATTTTGTAATGTAGCTATACTTAGTTCAGCTACATTTTTATATTTCAATTATATCTACTGGGAGAGTATAATTTCTTTAAATGCCTACTCTTTCTTCTCTGCATCTGGTTTCTCTACAAAAAGGTTGTTATTCGACAATTCCCTCCTGATCTGACCTTCAATAATGCAAGATGGTGGTTTCCAAACCTTTCAGTAAAGGTTTCTAATTCAGCTCTTGTAAAAGCAGTGGAAAGCCCTCACTTGCTGTGTTCAGTGAGAGCTGAACACATCTTAATATGGGATCAAGTCTCATTAACTGGAAGTTACAAAAAGAATTCAATTTTGATCTATCATTCATGATGCAACATGACTAAAAAAACATCAGCCACAATTCAGAATCTCTATGACTTTAAGACAGTTCTTAAAGCAAAAGTCCTAATCAGCTCCTACAAATAATTATCAGTAAACAAGATGAATAAGAATTCCTTGTTTATTCATATCTAAGCTTTACAGCTGTAGTTGCAAGAGGACTTGTGAGTAGAATTTTCCATACACTTCAGTTCAGGAACTGTCATGCAGCTATTAGTAAAGAAGTATCCCTACGGGCTCTGAAGCACTGAGAAAGATCAATGATGAAATCCATGTCTTATTCATTTAAAAGAAATCTTAGAAAAATTCATAGCAAAACTTGAATATATTCCAATCCACCTTTTACAAGGACATTTTGAAAAATATGAGTATCAGTACAAGTAATACTGCTGGTATCACTTTGTGGGGGAAAAAAACACAAACTCCACAGAACCACGTTTTCTCTAAGTGCAAGAATTTAGCCTCCTTCATATAGCCATAGTAAATCAAAGCAGACTTTTATACAGACTGGGTTAGAAAGGAAAAGGAAGGAGAATTGAATTTGATGTCATGCTCATTTTGTGTTTTTAACTGGGGTTTGTATTGAATATTTTTTAAATGATATTGAAGTAAGATTAAGAAAAGGCAAGATTTCATAGGCAGGATCACTAATCAAACAGCCTAGATAATGTGCGCCATGTCTTGCTCAATGGGAAGTAATTACTATAACATTAGCTTTGCAGTGTTTAAACAACCATTTCATTATATTTTTTCTACACTGATTAAATTTTCTCAGCATTTATAATGCATCATTACATCTGCTTTGTGCACAGATAATGCACGGCATAGCTACTCATCAAAACTTCCCTGCTCTCCTTCATAATTTTTAATAAGTCTAATTTGAATGATTTGCATAAAGTTTTAAAAAGAATTGTTAGTTCTTTATTAACACCATGTCTTTGGTGTGAAGTGACAAGGCTACCACTTGCCAAAAGTGGGGTTTTTTTCAGTTTCAAGGCCTCAGGGAACTACACATGATGGAGATAAATAAGAGAAAGCTCTAGTTGCAAACATTGCTATACCACTGTGGCCCACGGCCAAGCATCACTGTAGCATGGCATGAGCATATGACCTTACTGCCATTCCCCTTGTTGCTATGACACTTTGTCTCATGAGTGCAGAAACAGAAAAAAATAAGAATCTCGGTCTTCTGGCTCACAATTAGCTGCATGGAACTAAGGAAATAATCTGTTTAAGTTATCTCAAGAACAATTTTATACTCTCTCAAGCTCAATGCTACACTACTAGTCCAGCTGTTGTACAAGACGCTTACTCTGGACTGAATTTTTTGAGTCTGGGGAGAAAAATCCATGTTTATTTAAAACTAATAAATGAAAAAGCCTAGCTTATTTCCTTAAACCATTGTGAAGCAGAAGATTTCTTTTAACTACTGCCCTCGATTTCATCATTAGATGTAAGGTTGTATGAAGGAAAAACAGAAATTTTGACTTATTTCTCTATATCATTTATCGGGGTTTTTTCTTTCTTTCTTAGATGTCTTAATTTATATGTATGAACATAACAGACAAATATCTTCTATTCGGACAACAACATTCACTGGCAGAGATGACAGATCTGGGAGCCCTGAGGGCCCTGTCTTCCAAATACACATTGTTGATTATTGTTAATTTGAAGCTTCATTCTCACTGACAAAATATCAGGAAGTTTGGGGGCGATCTTTGTTACCAAGGCGAAAGTACTCTTCTGGCAGTCATCAGAATGAAATATCCATCTTCATTCATCTCTCCACCAGGAAGTAACAAATCCTGACAAAAGAGAAGGCTCAATCAAAGCCAAGTTCTACTTCATGACATTGATGTAAATCCAAAGAAACTTCTCTCGCTTTGAGGGGGTTAAGATAGTAGTACCCAAGATGAGGATTTGTCCTGTTTAACATGTTTAACATTTCTATTATTATAATTAGAGTAACTCCAAAAACTGAGTGGTGAAGAAGAAATCATCTTGATTTCCTTTCTAATACCTGCTCTTTAATTCTTTTACTTCTCCAGTGGTTGAAAATTTTCACATCATTACTTTCACATGTTTCTAAAACTCTTCAGTTCAAGGTATTGTATCACTCCAGATAGAATCCAAATAGTGGATGATATTGTGAGCTGTGCAAAGATGGTCACTACCAAGGAATAACCTTATATTACATAACAGTGAGATGGGAAAATGATGAAAATATTTTTGTGACTAATTTAACAAAGATGGCTATGTGCAAATATGTTGTGGCTAGTGATGAACTTGTGTGCTGGGTAGTATCTTAATTCTTTCCCAAAAGCATGTTGGTTGGTTTTTTTTCAAAGTCCCCACAGCCTACTTTCCTTCTGTGTGCAAGCTGATCTGTGCTAGAATTGTTTCTGCTTGCTCTACAGGAACTTAACAACAGAAAAAGAAAATATATCTTTTATTTTTTGCTATAGATGCAAATATTTTGTCTTAGGAAAAATGAAAGCTTTTATCTGCTTAGTAAATTATCCTTGTCTTCTGCTCAAAGAGAACATCTCTGGCTGGAAATTTTCCTTTGATGGGAATTAAACAACACGAACATTTTATTAGATGTACCTGGTCTATACTAACTAGCTAGCAATAGCAGTTTTACACTAGACATGAAAGCCTAGCATCAGTTTCAGCTTTATGGGCACGCTGCCAATAATTACTCCTCAGCAATCTTTGTCTCAGGAAAGATCACTCCTCTGTCCTCACCCATCTCTGCAGGCAGAAGTTCTTGAAGTCCTTCTCCTGTATTTATACACAACAATACTCTTTCAAAAGAAAGCACTGGCCTGTGATCAAAGAGAATAAATACTTCCCTTTCCCCTTTACCCCTCAGAGAGGCCACACTATTTGAAGTTTTCCAAGTAAGCCAAACACAAAAAATGAATCAAAAGATTGTAAAGGAACAGCCTTTCAATAGCTTGACATCAGAAAAAAAACTGGGGAAAGATAAGGAAAACACCGGAGAATAACATCTGTCTTAGAGCTCAGAACCACTCCGCAGTCCCATCATGAAATAAACTTCTAAGATCCTTTCATCAGACACAATTAGAAGTTTCTCTCTTGAAGAGGAGAACAGCCTTCTTCAGAAAGTTTGACTCCCCTCTGCCTTCAGCTGCCAGAAAATCTGAGGCAGGAAGCAAGAGTCTTAAGGGCCAAGCCAACCACAGGACTTCCATCCTTCAGATCATGGGACCAGACCCTTCACAGGTGAACAGCACAGCTCTCCAGACAACGCTACCCACTCTTTCTTTATAAAAAAAGGTAAAACGGTGCTCCAGGGCTCATTTAAAAGCTCCAGTAAAACCAGTATTATAGTTTTTGCTTTCTTTTCTGTTGAAAACATTTTATTTCAAACTCAGAACACCCATCCATCACCTCAAGCAGACTAACTTTTCCATGCAGATTGTGGGTGCACTGACCTATTCTTAAGCAGGTCCAAGGAGTGGGTTCATACCCAAAAAAGGATCCACTTTTACCTCGCCGCAGGTTACTGCTTGAAACTCATAGGATTTGTAGATGAGCACTCTTTTTCCATTGGTACCGCTAATACCTGCTGTTTCCTGTGAAGCTAGGAAGTCCATGCCAGTGACAGGTTCATCTTTCTTCTTCCCCCTTTTTTCTTTTTGTCTTCACAGAGCAAGGGGAAATTTCTTTTTTTTCCAGGGAACTTGTAGGCAAATGACCTTGACAAAAGCTGCATAAATAAGAAGGAAACAAAACTACAATAAAGAAGACATCAGCCAAGAAATGAAACTACTCTTAAAACGAACTCCAAGAAAGGGATTAGACCAATGTAAATGTAGCAAATTGGGTGCTAGAATATTTTCTAACACGATTTTGGATGAGAATTGTCTCTGCTCAACTGCAACCAGTGTTTTATTGAAAGAATGACTAAAGGATAGTGCATTCATTACCCAGATCAATATCCTGGTCTGGGCAAAGTTTGCGAGAGTTGCTACATAATTCAAGCAAAATACATATGTTCTCCCTGCTTCGCTACCCTTAAGTGTAAAACTAAGTCAGTTACTTTTCATAATCACACTTCGGTCTAACTAGCTGTTCAAGATCCTCAATAGCTGGTGCATTGCATTATTTTTCTGCTCGCTTGCAGAAACCCTGCAGTCACTACACTGACATGCAAAACTTCAGAGACAAAAAGCAAGTGGCAGATGAATGTATGGACAAATCAACGAATTCAGACTGTGAGTGTGAGGCCGAATAGTACAAAGTGAAGAAGGAGAAAAAAACAACATTCATAGAGACTTATTAAAGATGCAGAGCTGACAAATAGCATAACCACCTTGGTTAAGAAGTAGCCAGATCCCATTTTCAGTTAAACATAAGTCTCAGCGTATTATAAGTATCTTTAGCTCTGCTTGTTCTCACATAAACATCCCTGTTATCTCCACATCATGGTCTTCCTACGAGGTCCTTCCTTAATGCATTGAACCCACTGCTCATAGAAACATCCCAAAGCCTCCTGGATCTTTTTCCATTACTGACAAAATTCCTATTCTGTTCTGCCTTGCATTACTAACCTTAGAGCAGTTATTTGTCATTTGCCAGGTGCAGAAAGATTACTTTCTCTTCCTTTCCTACGCTTAGCAATACCAGACCCCAGACATTTGAATATAAGAGATGCCAATGCAGATTGTGACCTCCTCAGTAAAGACTGCTATCTGGCACAACCAGGAACAGATTAAAGTAGTTTAAGAGAGAATCTTTAGCACAAAGCTTTATGAAAAGCTTGCCTGATTCTGGAAAGAAACTCTCTAGAGCAACAGTACATTCAGGATACACAGACCAGGAATTAAAGTACTCAATAATGAACTAATGCATTCTTGATTAGAATGCAATTCTAATGAAATCGTTACTTTGGTACTGGAAGAAAAGTTTTCTTTAGTGCATATAATATGCTGTTATCTGATGCTAAAATTCAATGCCAACTCTTAGGACAAAAATATTAGACACAATTTATTCTATCCATTCCCTTGTGAATGAAAAGTGCAACTGCTTCCAACTCAAAATTTTTTCTTCATGTCTGTTTTTGTATGGAAACCACTTCTCCTTTTCCCAGCTATTGTCCTCAACTTTTTCCTCTTGCATAATGGTTTTCACCATTAATATAGCTTCTGTAACATAGTTAGGCCAAGAAACTTAAACCATTTTTGTAAGGGTGTGGACTTTGCTTAAATGAGCAGGAGCTTCATGGAGTTTGGCACATCAGTGCTCAGAACCTTATCAAACAGTTCAAGGTGTGGATGTAGATGTGTGCATGCTCACTCCTACAGAAAGATAACTTCGATCACTCCAAATATGTCCATTCCTGTGAAAAAAGAGTTAATGGTAATTGCTATTTGGCATATTCAGGATGGAGTCAGCTCTCCTGCACAAGGGAAGTAGACAGCTGTGGTAGACTGGCTGCACGGCACCAACACAATGAGTACTCAGTGTGTGTGAAGTGACATCTACTGCTGTCCCTTCCCCTCCCTTCCCCCCAGTCTGGAAGCAGAAAGAGTGTCCTCAGGTGCTCTCTTCCCATCTCTGCTCCTCCCCTCTGTGGCCATACCCTGGTCAGGTGTGATCCCTTCAAAGCTTTGGGCAGTAAAATTCAACTCTGATTCAATTTCAGTAAAACAGATCTACTGACTCAAGCTTAACCACAAAACCAGAAGACATTACAAAATAAAAACTTGGGCCAGCCAACAAGTCCAAGGTGATTGTAAACAGCCCACTTCTCACCTGGCAGGAATAACCCAGCACTGCCAAGATATCTAGCAGGCCCAGGACAGATATGACTGCCTCACAGAGGATCAGCAGGTGCCATACTACAAAGACCTATATCTACTTGCAGGCTGCTCTTTGGAGTTAGGCTAGAAAATAATTTTTAAAAAAAATTCAAAAAGAATAAAATGAATGTTTTATTATTGTTCTGTCCTGCTAAGGAGAACAGAAACAAAAATAGAGTTTGAGGCAGAGAGAGCAGCACATTCTGGCAGCAAGCATACTCATTTCTTTCTGAAGGGTAATACTACCTGTCAAGATCTATCCCATAAAGGGTTTCATATGCTGCTCTTCCACTTCCTCACATTCAAACTGAAAAGACCAGAAATTGTTTTCTAGGGGACTCAGAGCCAGAAATCATTCTTTCTATGCAGGTTCCTGTAAGAATGAAAAAGTTAGCGAGCCTAACAAGACAACAAAGAAAAAATGTGTTGTAAGGGGGAAACCTGAAAAGAGGTGTGGGTAGAAAGAGTATTCACAATGCAAATTCAACACAACCTACTGAAGAACTTCAGCAGACTGGCAGGAAAAATTAGTTTAGTATAATGAGCGGCATTCATAGTAATTACCCCAGATAGATGTCAGGAAATGCAACAAAAAAACCTTTGCTCTGATACACTCCTTTGATACACAATTTTAAATAGTACCATTCTGAAGGCAAGTCCCTGTGAAAATTTTCAGGTTAATTTCAGGTACTACTACCAAAAACCAAAGCTACCCACAGGACAGAGCTTATTCCGAGATTAGCAAATCATTCTGTCAGTTAGTTCTTCTGTGCCCAGACTCTCCCAAGCCTCTGCATGGGAAAGCAGTATTCACTGACTTGTGCTAAGCTTTGCTGTCTGTAGTCAGACACAACTTAGGTGCAGAAGGCTGCAGGCATTCTCCAGTACACGCTGACTGCAGGCGTAACTAACACGGAACATCAGTCTTTCAGAGCTCACAAGATGACATCCCTAGCACCACCACAGGGCAAATACTGCATAACAACAGGAAGATTCAAAATTCAAAATTTTGTGCCACAGATTCGGCACCACAGACTTTGGCCGAGACCCTTCCTATCTGCCTGATTTCATTTTCCCTGTGGGAAACAGAGGGCTGCTTTCTACTGGTGTACAGGAAACTCCTTCCCACAGTGCCTGTGGGTGGGGAAATGCGGACCTCGGTCATTTAGTGTTTGTGAAGAACACTGAGCTACCCAGAGTTCCTATATTCTAAGTAAAGCTACTACCAGCAGGCAGCCAGAGGTACCTAATAGTACAGTTATCAACACTCCTGTTACATAAAAGGGAATTCTCAGGTATTTGGAAAGTGTTTGGAGCAGACATTATCTTAGATCATAGGGACTGATGCTGGAAAAACACTTTTTCAAATAGAAAGCCACTCAGCTGCTCTGCTGCCTTGTTCCTGAAGCCAGACTGGAGCTCCACTGGAACAGACTGCAAAATCAGCACTGAAAGCTGTTCATTTTCTAATGCTCCTCAAAATACCTACACAAAACCACTGAAGTCTTTATGCTATGGCTTCTCCATGTTTTTAAAGAAAAGAAGGGTATGTAATCTCTTCTTCATCATGTAATGCTTCTTCTTCAGCATGTAATGCTTCTTCATCAGAAGCATCCAGCAGCCATATCAACAACTGTCTCAAATTCAGTTGACATTCCTCATCTTCTCTACCCTTTGTACTGTCTTTAAAAGCATAGATCATAAAATATATTTGTTAACATTAAATGGACTAAAACCAGAAAAAGACAGAAACATTTTAATAAAAGGTATTACTTCCAATGTCCATATAGATACTAGACATATCAGGTTATGATAGGCTAATTTGATTACTTCCACTTATGACATTTTCAGCTTCTTCCACATCTACAGAGGCCCAAGGTGTACATTTTTCTTTAAAGCTTTAGGACATAGAGAAAGCATGAGGTCTTTTCTTCTCTGGAACTCTTTCCAGAGTTAGGCCATTTGTTTTCAGCTGAGTATGCTAAAATTTATATGCATTTTCCTTTCCCTTTCTCAGTTTCACAGGAGGGGGAAAAAAGGTAGTTGAAAATCTACATCTGATCACTCTGACAGCTGCTCTCAGAAAGGTTTTCCCATCTAACATGGACTACAATTTTTTCTGGTCAGTGAACAAGTGTAATGTTACTTTTCACATTCTTTAAAGCAATGCCACTCTTTAATTTAAAGGAATTGAAACTGTATGACGTATAAGAAAAAAATGAAAACATAAACTCATAACAAAATACTAACACCATTTAAAAATCCAATATAATTTGAATACCCAATGTATATCCAATATAAATTCTAAAGTTTATCCAAGTGGTTCATTTTCTTTCCTATACAACATCTAGAGAGAAGAAATTTTTATTCCATTGCAATCTTTTTCTTCTGGGGATTTTTTCACAAGCCTGCATACCTTTGTGGGCTTCATAAATTGGGCCCAAGATGTGTACTTAAAGCTTTGCTGGTACATAGTTTTGCAGGACTGGAATCTTAAAATCCAAATCCTGAGGATACCTTCACTTAGTTCTGAACAGGACTGAACAAAAAAAAAAAAAAAAAAAAAAAAAAAAAAAAAAAAAAAATATCCCACAAAAGAAAAAAAAAAAAAAAAAAAAAAAAAAAAAGAAGAAAGAGAAAATATGCCACTAAGGATAAAATAAATCAAAAATAGCAGAGTTGTTCACTGCTCTTTTTAAGAAAATAGGCCTGTTTGAATTTGGTCTTGCTACTATGTATGCTTCATACATTTTATTGTCTTGAACCTCAGTATGGAAACGTTCTCCTTAAATTCATCTCCGTACTGCAGTACGGTACCATACAACCTCCTCCCACTTTTTCTCTAGTCCTTCCCCAGCATCCCCACCTCTCTTTGCTGGACTCCAGCAGTGTCTCTGTCTCAAATCCAGATCAGCAACTACCAGAACTGTGAGAACTCATTTCAGCATTAAAAAAGAGGCAGGAAACAGCCATGCCATAAGATAAACTAGAGTGCATGTTCTCAATAAGTTTGTAATTTGGGGATTCCAACTGGATGCAGCTTCCTAGACTTCTGGTATGTGTCTCTCACTGCCTCTTCATGTGATGTTGAAAGCGCTGGTGATTGCTGTAGAAAGAATTGCTCTACCTGCATGGCTTAAACAGGCGGTAACCACAGGCTATCAAGCATCTCAGCATTGCCACGATTCAATTAATGTCACAAGCTATGGCAGGTCTCTATGGAAATGATTTGCTTCTCATGGAGGTAGCTCTGTTTATGAGCTGCAAAATGTTTTGAATCAGATGTCTGCTGCTCAAATCTGTTACTTCTGGCAAGACCTTGGAATGATACTTCAGGGAGCAGTTCTGGACAAGTAGAGGAATTGTCTATAAAAGTTTACAAGAGGTCACTCCTGAAATGTATCCTACGCTGTACTCAATTGTTTTGTACATTTTCATTAATGCATGACTCCCTCTCTATGGACCTCACCTCATTAAGTCAGAAATTTATCAGGTCTTCATGCTTTTTTTCTATTTGATCTCCTCTTGTAAACCAGAACTGAGGAGTCTCAGGTGTTTTGGACAGCAGAATACAAACTCATTGTAGGTCTGCTCCTTTTCACACCACTGACAGAGTACATAAAGGAAAAAAGAATAAAATAAAAGTAGTTTTGCTCATTTTAAAATTCATTTACATAGCATGATGTAGAAACGACTAACAATAACAATGGGAATTCCATTGCGTAAGCAAGGAGTCAGTCACAGATGATATCAGTCAGCAATGTGCAACATGGGCAGGTGCTAAAGCTAGGATAGAATTGAAACTCACTGGATTCCCTAACCTCTGCATCTCAAATGCACCCCATTTCATAACTTAGAGTGCCTTATTTCCCAAAACAGCAAGTCCAAACAGCAAGTGAGGGCAAGCTTCAGCCAGCTTCAGCTGACCATCTTGATGGTCAGCAGGAGCCTTAACAGACTGAGACAAGTTCAGGAACATGAAGCCAGTGGGCAAAGAGGATTATTATTTATCTACACAAATGCCAAGATTAAAGTTTTAGGAAAGCACACAATGAGAATTTCTTCATTTTTCTCATCCCAGATTTTGCAGCCATGCGGCACAGCATCAGCTACGAAATAAGTTTCTGACCTGGAAAGCCTCCAGGCTCTAAAACAGGTGCTAATGCCAGTAATCGAGTCACCATGGAAAATTCAGGTCCTGTAGGGTAGCCATAAAACAGAAGATGAGAAAAGAAAAAAACACAAAATAGATGACAAAACTATATAATTTATCAGAAACTCATTAATTTTATCAGAAATAACTGCTTAAAATAGGTTCAAATAGCAGCACTTAAGTCACTGATAACATACACAAATCTTATTCTATTAGAAATTACAGGTTAAAATGAGCTGACTGATTAAGCATTGTATTCCTCCTTCTTCCAGTGTCACAAACAGCAGATCATGGCATTCTCCTGTCTCATCCCCATCTGCATTTAGGTTACATTCATGTCTGCCACTGAAAGATTTGCAAGTCAAACAGTGTCAGGAATGTAACATGTGAACTCACATGGCTACGTTATTGGTTTTTCTGTAAACTCATTAATGTACGAAGATGAATTTTTTTTTTTTTTTTTTTTTTTTTTTGGTGCAAATGGGACATGGTGCATGACCTCTCAAGAGTAAAAAGAAGAACCACTGAATCAGTACAGCAGTTTACCCAGGTCTTGACTCGGCACTTTTGAAATTAACAGAAGGATTTTAACTGACAATGGTACAAAAGCATACTCTGGTAACACCTGAAGCTTCACAGACGCATGCAAGAAATGCCACAGTATCGGGAAACCAATTTAACAAGTCAGCATATCCCTCAAGCATAATATACTGCTCAAATATCAAATCCTCTGCCTTTCAAAGATTAGACTCCCTACAACAGGAACCACAGAACCCTCATGCCTATGGAGAAAAAAAGGCAAAAACAAAGACCTTCCAACAAAAGCAAAAGCCATTCAGTTGGAGGACAATGCATTGTATCATAAAGGTCTACTTTAACCTCTAAAACAGTAAATTCATGTTGCTACTCAGAAACTAGGTCATCTTCTTTACTAATTTTGCACTACTTTTGCTATGGGAACAAGACTTGTAAATGCATATATATATGTATATTACTAAAACACAAAGTAGCATGTTGTAATTTTGCATCTTTTACGAAAATTAACGCTCACGCTTTATCAGATGCAGCGTATTTGTTATTTAGTTTAACTGTAAGATCGTCTTCA
This sequence comes from Chionis minor, assembly GCA_013398295.1. Taxonomy (NCBI): domain Eukaryota; kingdom Metazoa; phylum Chordata; class Aves; order Charadriiformes; family Chionidae; genus Chionis; species Chionis minor. The sequence goes on from VZSF01011150.1 coordinate 196,310, forward strand.
CAATTCTTGCTTTGGAATTAGAGTTGTGCCTTACAGTTGGATGTCAGAACCTCAGAGTGGAAGTCAGGCACATGCACAACAACATGAGCATTTCAAAGCATCCCTATCAAAACCTGATTTTGGAACTGTGTCCTAGAGCTGGCCATTCTCCCCAGCAACCACATTTATAACTCTGTATTATCCATAAGGCTGAGACTGATAAATATGCTGAAAAGGTCATGTCATGTAGCAGTTGCTAAAGGGATGCTACAAAAGGCCACAAGTAATACGTCATGCAGGAAAAATTTACTCACTAATCTTAACACCCTTACAGTCCTTCTTTGCAGAAAGGCAAAATTGCTTGCTGGAAAAGCGGATGCCCCTGTCTAGCTAACACTTTCAGTACCTTCCTTTTTAAAGTCTCCTACTGAGAGATACCATTTGGTACATTTTCATTGTTAAGTTGGGGCTTTTACAACTACAGAAGAAAAGAGGATGAGAATTTGCGCAATGCGTCATACGGATCCATTTCAGCATGACAATAGCCTGGCTTTTCCAAACATAAGACATGCATAAGTTATAAGTGACACAATTCCCAGTGACTCCAACAATCTTCTCAGCATATGGGATGGCACAAATAACATGGCTTTTGCTTTGTCAACAATTTTAATTTATCCATTTACTATTTCATTGCAACCCTATCACAGCACATGTAATGTCACAAACATGTCAAAAGTGAAACTGTTTTGCTTTGTGTTTCCCCTTACCTAATACAAAATAAACCCAAACAGAGATACACCTGTTTGCTGTAAGGCTTAACTCCAGAAGTCAGTGCAATAAGCACTCTCAAAGCATTTGTTGTCTCTTGCAGCAACATAAAGCCATTGGAAACTCATCTTGGACACAGACTGTCTTTTTATGATAGAAAGAGCATTTAGAAACAACGTATACGGAACATCAGCTTACCTCACAAGATAAAACGATGGGAATATTTTTTTTGGCAGAACTCACAGGGAAATAGTTACTGTTTTGTGGGAAATTTTAAAAGATAAAATAAGGCTTGGCTCACCAAAAAAGTAAACTAAACTTGAACAGCAAGCAACCCAGGAAACTAAGTTTCTTCATTAGTCTTTTTTTGCTGTAGTTTTTCCACTCAGTGGCACAGATCATTTAAAATGATAACCAGTAGTGGAGCTAAAAGAAAGCTCCTGATAAAAAGCAGCTTTAGGAGGGCAGGAAACTTTGTTAGATATATATTCTGCTGCTATAAACTTTCAAACACAAATGACCCGAAATCTGAGTCTCTGGCTACAATAGTGCCCCCAGGTGATGTGCCTGTTTCTATCAGTTATTCCTGTGCACTAATGCTGTAAGAACACTGAAAGGGGCTCACAGTAAGCTGTTTGGGATCTGCATTTCCAGTGCTTTGGAGCTACAGCTCATCCCCTGGAAAGACCGTGACGCACATACAAATTCCACTCCAGCACCAGAAAAGAGCAGACTACAGAGGACGTGAGGGTCAGCCCAGATTTATCTTTTACCCTGTCCAATGGCCTTGACAGGAAAGAAATCAGCTTCTAGGTAAAGCAGAGCTGACAGATGCTGCACTGAAGCCTGATCCTGCTGGGACTTCAGGACAGTCTCAGCAGCTAGGCTACAGGGCAAGGAGGGCGTTTTTGGAGGGGGCTTTTTTGTTTGTTTTACCATTAGCCAGGAGAGTGGAGGAAACAAGGGATGAGTCCAGTGGAGAGGAAGACACCTCAAAGAAAGATCTACTGAAAGCAAATTTCATGAATTTGCTACAGTATTACACAGGTGCTGTTCTGTACATCTTCAACAGGTGTTTCACATAAAAACATTTATTCTGCTACCAATGTTTGACAAGAAGAAAAAATTCTAAAAAAAAAAATTATGGTGGGAAACAAATGGGAATTTATAAGCGAGCAAGATAAACCAGGCTATTAGATTGACGAAATGTTCAATGATTGAATAGGTATTTTTCAGCCTTTATTCTGAACTCATGCATTTCCTGGAGAAGAGCCAGACCTTCCTTTTGGCCCAAAGAAAGGTTTAATCCAAGGCTGGTGGTGTACGCTGTGTTTCTGGCTCCATCACTTAGAGCTAAACGTGCCCACTCTTGGGCAGTGCTAACAGGGATGAAGAACAGAAGATAGAATTCCTCAGATTCCCCATAACTCCACCCTTGAAGCGCAGGCTTTGAATTCACATAGCATCTAGCAGTAGTTCACCCATTTCTGGTACCTACCTGCCAGTGGTCTCCCAGATCTGACCTAATGACATGCCTAAAGCCTATGGAAGTCAGCATGCATGCCTTGCATCCATGCTGTCTCTCCTGAACTGGCATCAGGAGTCTCACTTAAAGCCCACTTACATCCCTGAGGGCCCAGGTGTAACCAGCCTGTATCTTTCACTGTAAGGGAAACCAAGAGGGATTTAATGATTACTATTCTCCCAAAGGGGGAGACTGTTCTTTAAAAATTAGCTATAAAGAACTCTGAAACATTAATAAAAGTTTGGCTGTCAAATCATCCATTCTGGACCACAGATCATTCCCAGACAGTTCATACAGGTTTCTCTAAAAACACTTGCAAACAACTGAGGTCAAGACAAGCACATCCTGCTTACAATTGACTGAGAAACCTGGTGTGGAGTGAAAAATGTTTTTGCTATTCATCCACCTCCTCCTTTCAAGAACTGAAATAACATCATTGTCATCGCTAAGATGTTGCTATTAAGAGATGCTTGATGCAGTACTACAGCTCTCCAAGTGTGCGCTGCTGTTGTTGCATCCATTGCAGTGGAGCTACCGACCTGTCTTACTCCACTCTGGAGAATATTCAAACACATCCTTAGGCCTGTGGTCAAGGGCAGGCCTTGACGCTTCAAGTGCTCAGGAACTTAGAGGACAGAAGCCCTCTTCCCTAGAAGCTGTGTGGTGCCTTTCGGACTAGTGAAGAAGTACAGATTCTACTTCAGACAGCAGGGGTTGGGTTGGTTTGGGTTTGGGCTTGGGTTTGTTTTTTTGGTGGTTTTGCTGTGGGGTTTTTTGGAGGGGTTTGTTTGGTTTGGGGTTTTTTTTCAGTTTGAATTTAATAAGGAACACAAGTGTGTTTTCACTTGCAGCCTGAGGGAGAAAAATCAACGCCTGCCATTTTGGAAATTGTACAGTTGAAGGGCTGGCTGATGCAAACATTTAATCCAAAGTTAGGAATCCCTAGCTAGCTATTCCAGATTATTAAGAGTGAAAATGTTTTAAACACCCATGATTCTGGCTGTCCATGTAATTTCTTTTCACAAAAAGATGTCGGGCCAGCTGTAGCTTGTTGTTTTCTAACCACTTAACACAAGTGGCTGAAACTGCCACCTCCTCCGTGGCATTAATAGACCAGTCAACGATGCCCTCTACTATAAAGCTTCTGCTCAGTAAGGCATAACGTAGTCAGGGGCTACCCATGCTTTGATTTCTCCTTACTTATGTTACCTTGTAGACTTAATAGGCATTTTGGGTCTATTTATTTATATATAGACTAGATTGTTAATCAGGTGGAAGCTGTGTTGACACCACTTAAACCCAGCTGGCAAGATTAAAACCATTGCGATGATGAAAATGATATTCTGTCTGCCTAGGGCATTCCAAGTGCAACAACTTTGGACATTAACCTCTGGAAAGAACACAGAATGAAATGTACCAATGAAATAAAACACATGCTCCCCCCTGTCCCCCACAAAAAGTCCGGAATTTGTCTAGCAATTTTCAAGTCACTCAAAAAAGAAGAGGCACAGGCATAAAATGGCAAACAAGCACTTTTTTCTAAGCTTTGAATTAATTCTGAGTACCACTGCACAATAATAACCAGAATTAATTGAAAGGCTCTGATGGATGCTTCAGGTGGTAGGATAAAAGCACACATCCATTACGACTTTTCTTTTTGGTACAGTGTTAATCAAGTACAGCCTTTTCCCTTGCAAACAGGCAGAACCTGTGTCAGTTACAGGCTGGTTTTCGCTGTTACTGCAATAGAATAATTCAGCTGCCACCTCCTGGATAATCAATCCTACTGCACTGCAATGGGCTTGTTTGCCACCTGCCTTCCTAAATCCTCTAAATGCAGATGAAACAGGTTCTCCTTTAAGTGTATTCTTATCCTAATACAAACAGGTGCTTGACTAACTGTATTTTTCACCAGTAGTAAAGTGCAACAAACCACACTGTATTTTCAGCCTTGATCCCAAGTCTGCGTGCAGGAGACCAGAAAGGACTAGGAATTTGGATGCAACACAAGGAAAGTGACAGGTCCAGTGCAGGATGGGATAGGTGCCACAGACCCCCAATAAGATGGCAGTACTGAGCTAGGGGAATCTCTGTTCTGCCCAGACCCGCAAAGCTCTGTCAAGTCTAGTCGTCACAGGGATGATCAAGAAGCTAAAAGGAAAAATCCTCGATGATCAGTAGCAGTGCATCAGAGATTATACCACCGTGACGGGGTGAAACTGGTCATTAAATAACTTTGGTCAAATACAGGTTTCTGATGAAGAAGAGAAAGATATTTACACATGTATTTCTTTATTTGATTACAATCATGACATCAGCTACTGCATAAGCCAATGTAGCTTGGTCATGGGTGATATCTGAGCAGTGCTAAGAATGAAGTGAATGTCTCTGGGTGACCGGGGCATTACACCACAGGAGCTACAGCCTTTAAAATTCTGCATCTTGTTCAAATGGGGGTATCAGCCTAAAGTAGATATAAAAGAAGAGGATTTTGTGTCTCTGTGAACAGGAATTTTTAAGCTCACTGCATCTATCTATATGTCTGCTGCAATGCCCAAATTGAACTATAGAGAAAATGATTATGATAAATACAGGTATTTCGTGCTGGTGAGTCAGGCTAAAACTAAGAATTTTAAGACTCTACTCAGAAAACTGAAATAAAGAGAAAAGGACCTCTTAGACATTACGTCTCAGGGCCCCCTTGTACTACAAGTCAACAGAAACTGCGAGAACATGGCAACACATCTCCCTACTCATCAACCCCATCTGACTCTGTTGGACAAGGCACAGGTCATAGTTGAGCATTTGACCCAAACAAAGCATCACGCTTAGTTAAAAACAGGCCCATCGAGAGTGGAAAGTCACAGGTACAACTACCCCTATAACCACAGCCACCAGCAGCATCCAGTTTCTCTCATCGCAGACTCACTTGCTTCCAGCGGTGTTCCACAGTCCCTGTTGGCTTTATTTCCTTAGTACAAGTCTTCAGCAGCTCAGGATATTCTGACACTGTGAAACAAGTATATCACCATCTCAGAAAATGTGAGTTCTTCAGGAAAGGCCATGGCTGGATGCCCTATTCAAAACCTCTGTTCATGGATGAGAAGGCCAGAGAAGCAGAGCAGTAGACTTAATCCCCAGGCTTATAAAGCAGCAGCACTATTTCATTGTACCATAACATATCACATTTACTTCCAGCCAAGCAAGACAACACTTACATAAAAAAATTCCACTACAACAAAAATTGCTTGTACGTTTGAAGTTTGCCTTTTACTCTTATTATCTCCCTGCATGTTTTCAATTGTTGGGCTTTTTTCTATTCCGAAGTACAGTATTGACTCATCCAGTGCTCTGCATCTCTGTTTATCTCCATGTAAAAGAGGCTAGGGATCTCTGACTTAGAAGCATAAAGATTTTTAAAATACTAATCCTCTCTTGAAATTCCTAATAACTTAGACAATGAGAAAAGATGGGAAAATCAGCATAATCAACAAATCAACATAATGAGAATCAGAAAAGCGGGCTCAGGAGTTTTATCTGTTTTGTGATTCCTCTCTAATGGGATCCAGTGGCCTAATTACCAGGTTCTTCAAATAAGACAGGTTTTGCCCTTTTACCTCTAAATCTCAGAGTGGTTCTCCACAACAATTTCACACTTGTTTTTCATCCCATAATTCAGGACAGTGAATTCTCTCCTGGTATTAAACAGCCCTGTTCGTGACAGGAGCACAGTCTCTTACTCACGCTAACATCACATCCTCCGAGGTTTCTAACACTAAATATCAGCCAGTCATTCCTGATCAGTATTTCTTACCCACTAGTCCACATTCATAGAATTCCTCCTCCCAGTCCTGATGCCAGTCTCTCAAGAGCCTCCCGACGCTCAGCTTCCAGCTGAGCTCTTCCCCTGGCCACTGCCACCTTTGCCCCATGATCCAATACAGGCAATTTTGCTTATCAGCAATTTCAAAGTAATTTTCCTAAGATGGGCATTACACTGTTTTGACCTCTACCATCCACTGCATAGGCTTATATATGTCACAGTCATTTGCAAAGCACTTTGAAATGATTCTTGATGAAATGCACTGCATAAATAATGAATTATTTATTTACAATCTGTATCAATGTTGTACCCAGATCTCACACAGTATTTCATAAGTCTAGGGGGTTGTGACAATTTTTTTTTACAAGATGGAATAAATCTTTTTTCAAAATGAAACAAAACAAACCAAAACAACACAACAAACCAACTCCCCTCAAATTATTTAGTCAGCCTTTGATCAAATCTTGGAAATATAGGCCAAACCGAATTAATGCATTTATCCTCCTCTTTCTTCCTCACTCTGTGTTTCACTTGTCACTAAGATGAAGCTTGGTTTAAAGGAAAAAAGCTTTCCCTTCTGTCTGGGAATAAAGGGCTTGTTGAAACAGAATGCTTTTTCATTTTGGGACTGACTCTGCCTTCATTTCCTTTCATTCTTCATCTGCACATCACCACAGTAATGTTACTAAGGCAGGGAGATAGATGTCATATTGCTGTCGCAGGAAAATAACATGCAATTTATATGCAACTGTTAGGACACAAACTTTTTGAGGATTTTCCTTCTTCCCACTAGCTGTACAAGGAATTTACAACATCCTTCATGGCTGAACTTACCCACACCTCCTCAGCTCACAGAGAACTGTGGGATGCTTGCTTTCTTTTAGCACTCTTATAATGTGCAAATTTGGCACAGAACAGTATTTTACTGCAGTTTCCCCAGGGCGCCAATTAGTTTCCTTTCTTTCATGTACACTTTCCTGGTAGGCAGGAGTGAAGCTTAGTCACACTGAAGAAGAGATATCACCATTAGGGCTCTCAAACCCACAAGCAGCACTATTCTTCTCAAGAAAGCAATGCAAGGAATAAACATGAGCTCAAGGAAATGCAGTGTAACACAGATGCAGGGTTAAATACGTACACAGGTTATTTTTCTGCTTCATCATCCAGATCTGCAAGTAAACCAGCTCAGAACTGACGTTGCGTCATCTTGAGGAATTCACAGCTACGCAACATCAGTCAGAGCCAGATCAAAGATCCACTGCTAGAGGCAACAACTTTTTGGTCTCAGCTTGCCGTGTTTCAGACATGCGGTTTCTCTGCAAAAGCCAGACTACTGAACTAGAAAATTCATCAAGTTGTTTCTTCCAATTAGTCGTCACGATGTGCTGAATGCGTTTTAGCACTTCTCAGCATTCTGCACAGGTTAGCACCGGTTTCTGAAGATCATTTTGAAGTAGCAAGGCTGGAGGGAGGATCAGGCAGGTCACTGTCATTAAAAACACTTTCATCGACTTTTGCCAAAGTGAAACTGCTGATTGTCCATTAACGCACTTACCATCTTTCCATACATCCAAGATTGCTTCACAACCAGACCTTGAAGAACCTATTCCTTTTTTTTTTTCCACTTCTTGCTCAAATTAGAGTAAAAAAAGACACAGTTGTTTAGTACTCCTATTCACAAACTTTAGGAGTAAGAAAATGTGTCAATTTTATTCCTGATTGGTACCATGTCGATAGGGGTACATGTACATGTACTGTTTCAAAAATAAGGAAGCTTTGGAATACAAACAAAATACACTGCAAATCAACCTGAAAAAAGGGCAAACTAGAACCTGCAATTATTTTGCACGCAAAATAATTCACAATACTGATACTTAAATGAAGCTGATAATTAATCGGGACAGCTCACTAGGTTATAGAGCAGCACAGTAAAAAATTGTCTGGGTCCTCCATCTCATTACAGGACAAAGAAGAAGCAATCATTTCCTAGCAAAGTGGCAGCACCAAGACTTCTGGGTATTCTAGACAGCTTACTGAAAAGCTTCAGACTAAGCAATATCAGCACAAGAGGCTAGAGGACAAATTTTGGAAAATCTTTTAAAGGACTGTCACGCATACCAGCTTAGCCAGGATAAGGTAGGGGGGAAATAAAGCAAGTGGATGCAAATATCTGAAGGGAAGAAACACCGAAGGAATACAAATCATTTGCTGACATAGAAAGCTTGCTATGTTGAAAAAATAGGTGAAACTAAAATTTGGACATTTAATTTGGTTATTGCCAAAAATAGTTTGTGCTAAAATACGTCAGACTGTGTGAAATACACATTTTCCCACTTCATGCAGACATATCTAAAACACGGAGAAATACAACTCGAGGGTATTTATGCAACCTCTCGGAGCAAAAGTTTCAGGCGGTTTTCTCCCAGTTTTAGCCTCCCCACTGATACACCAAAGGGAGAGAGTCCCACTGCAGACACAACAACAGGATATGTGTCCTTTGTGACGCACCACCACAGCACACGGGGCAAACCAGTGTACCCTGTAGGTTACACTCTGGCTGCTTCCTGGGTGACGCCGCCCCCCCTGCAGCGCTGTGGCAGTGCGGGGGACCATACCAGAAGAAACTCTCAAGGTTTTTAAACGATCTATAGCTATTTTCATTAGTCATTTAATTATTATTGAAACAGTGACAGCGCGACAAAGACTGCAGATGTTCAGATAGATCCATGAAACAAAATGACAGAAAGCCTGCAGCCTGGCTGTACACACAATTAAAATGAACAGGCTACAGAGACAGATGCAGTCCCCCCCTGACCTTAACGATGTTGATGTTTACATATGAACCTCCCCACTCGGCTGCAGATAAGGAATGACAGACAATAGTACAAATTAGTGAAGGTCAATAGAGCAGGAGGCAGCAGTTAGTCAATTACAAAAGCAAACCGTCTGCTAAAGCACCAAGTCCTGTGTTTTCTCAGGATAATCAACTGCCTGAGTCATGGAGTCTAATAAAATTGACCTGTTTTTCCTTTGTCTAATTGACTGATGCCTGGAATTGCATGAACTTTAGGTGTGCTAGAATTTAAGTCTTAATATCATGTAGCAAAAGGCAGACATCCAATTAGTCTGTCTTCAGGTCTAATGGCTGCTCCTGCGATGTGCAGTTCCACCCAACCATGACAAAACCTTTGCTTCGAAAGTGTTTACAAAGACCCAAAAAATTGTTTACAAGCTATGTATGACGTCTACTGAGTGCTAGTAAACTTGCTATAGCAAACAGTTCTTGTGTGAAGAAGGACTGAACTATAAACAAAAGCAAAAGAAAAGAAAAAAATCAAAACACTTTCCTCAGACAAGATGCCCGAGAGATGAAGAAAAACATGAAGTTAGTTTTCTTGAAACAGCAAGGTGTAATAATTTTCCTGATTCATTCCCCAGAACAAGTCGTTCAAAATCCTAAATAGCCTTACAGATCTCTCTTATCTCCTCAGCTCTATGGGTCGTCTAAGTAACTATTCAAGACTTTTAAAAAGCTATATACAGCTTTAAGATTTTCAAGGGTTTGTTTTTCTCTGCACAGTTCCTATATATATTGAGCTTAACTTAAAATGGTCTTCAGATGGACAGTCTTAAAACTTGTTCCCTAGTGATAAGTAGCCACAACTGCTATTGCTGATTCATGGCTCCACTTTTAACCACGATATTTGTGTGTGTACGTGAGCTTAGACACCATTGCTCAGCTTTAACTGAAATAAAGTTGGACGCTGGTCTCAAGCACTATTCAACACTTGGATTTTCAAAGGAATCCAAGGACACCCAAAAGCTGGTGTCTAACAGAATCTCAATCCAAACCAGAAGATACCTCGCTATTTTTTGGCCATGTCTCTGAGTAAAAAAGTAGTTGGACATGGAAGGCCATCTAGGTTTACTTTTACTCAATGCTCTGTGACCCTCTTCCCCTCAAACTATACTCATTGAAGTTAGAAATTGGAAGCTAGCTGTAAAACTCCACAAATACATCTTTTGCAGTGTGAGAAGAGAGATACCATTAAAAATAATAATTAAAAAAAGATAATAAAAACTGAGACAAACTCAAAAAATATACTTTCTGTGTACAATTCCCTGTGCATTCACAACAATAACATGTAGTTTCTGCTTTGGCCAAAGCAATTGCCTAGGGTTACCACTAATAAATTTTGCTTGAAGACACATTATAAATAAAGTTCCTCCAACAGTGCACCACAGAGCAGAGACCCTGCAAAGAGAGTCTTCTGACACTAGAAACGATAGAACAAGAGGCTGAAAAGCACATTCTCAAAACCAAAGCAAAATTATAGCCTCCGTTTACACATGGTTTGATGACGGTTTCATGACAAGTGTATGCACATTCTCTCTCTCTAATCACACCAATATTTTATATGTGTGTTCACACATTTTTACGTATATAAAGTATACAACTTGGAAAATCAACTTCCAAATCCATTCAGTTTCCAATTGTCACATCAGTACTTTCTCGGCTCAGCTGAACCTCTGACCACATTTTTCAACAGTCCCTCTGTTTTCGCTGGGAAATTTCCTGGTTATTTTCCTTCTCTCCCAGCTGCACAGTTACCGATGCCTCAATAACACATTTCCCTTGAACTGATATTGCTTGTCAACTGTCTCTATGTTCCCCAGCGTCATATTGCTATTTCTGGACTAACAATGCCTTCTATTACCACGCAAGAGTCATTCCCTAAGAGGCAAATCAATTTATTTGCTACTACTCTTTTCTTTTACCAAGGGGCTACTTAGTTGAAAAATCAAAATTTGTTTTCAACATTCTTAAAAACAGTACACTTAAAATGCACACCATGAAACTCAAGTTTTTTAAACAACAGCTTCAGTGCTCACATATGTGCAGAAGCAAGCATACAATGCTTCCAAAAAGTATTAAAACAATACTTCATGTTGCCACATAAGGCTATCTAGATCTACAATAAAGGCCAGAGAAAATGGAATCCCTTTAGTCACTGACATGAGCCTGTAACATTCATGAACTGTCACAGGAAGAAACATTTTAGAAGCATATAGAGAAAAGGGGAAAATAAGCAGACCAACTCCTGTTGGTCAGATTTAGCACATTGTACAGGTCCATTCAGTTCCAGCCAGCTCCACTGACAGGTCTTGGAAACCTTTAACAAACATTAAAGGTTCTCTTGAACTAACTCCCATGTAGTTTCAGGGAGTTCACAACAGCTACTAGTCTGAGAATATTAGCATTGTCATGCATAGTCAACTTTTACATAAATATTTCCATTACACTGAAAAAAATTCTTAGACAATAACATCAACAAAAACTAAGTAAACACCAGAAGCCTACACACCTATGACCCACAGCCACAAATTAAAATAAATGACTAGTTCAAATTACTTTTAGCAGAATTAGTGCTCAAAATTATGAGATTCCCTTGAGATCTGTGAGAAATCAGAACCCAAAGTTTTGTTTTAATGAAAGATGGTACTTTTGTACTCCACAGAACGTTCACAAACACTAAGGCAAAATTTGGAAAGGTTAAGAAAAAAATCCAGCTTCATTCATTACCAAACATTAACTGTGTTTAAACTCCTTCCCAAGGAAGGAGTAACATTGGGTTTGTGATACTTCAGTCACTTCCGATGCAATAAAATTTTATGCCAAATAAAATTATGTTCAAGAGAACGCCTTAACATATCTTTCTTTTGGCCATCACAGTCTTTGTCTCATTGTCTAAAGAGGCATGGCAAAGATACAGTGGGAGAATTAAGGGAAGAGGAGAAACAAGTGTTCTCACACATCATCTGTGCCTTGAGGTACCTGGGTCCTGTTGCGCACATTGGCAGGACCAAGTGTTTCCTACTGTACTGGATACGTGCTGCACATGGAGCTGGCTGAGTCCAGAGAGGCAACACCCGGAGGGTTTAGGCTTTAACTAACTGCACTGAACAGACACAAAAACTGCCTCTGAAAGACTTTGGTAAATATCTACACCTCCATGCCTAAATTCACAGAGCACTGGTGCATACCAGTTGCATCTCCACCACAGCAGACTTGGGCCCCTTTAGAGCGCACCGGTTGTGTCCATGCTGGAAAAGGGAAGGCTTGTTCCCAGTTTGTCTTGAGCTTGTGTCCAGTGCTAGAGCTTCCTCACAAAGGGAAGTAGATACAAACAAAAGCCAAGGCCTGATGTGCACCAATATATAGATGATCAAGGGACAGGGTTTAAACGAGAAGACAAAAAAGCACCAGCATGACTTTACAAACTCAGCCACGCACATCTCCTATAATGCAGTTAACCAATCTTGAGCTGGCTGTTGCATTTTATAGCACAAGTAAGTGCTCTATAGAAAGTTACGATCTGATAAAACGTCAGTTAACATACATGAAGGCCAAAGTGGTCCCAAATGGAAAAATTAGTGAGGTCTTCCTGAAGAGCAAATTTAAAACATAGCAGCTTATAGAAAACAGATGCCATAGCAGCACACAATTGTATGTTGCAGTTTTAGTTTAAGATACAGCCTTATGAACCATAAAATGTTGTAACCGCATATTGAGATATGAGATCCTTGGAGCAAAGGAAATGGATTTTTGAAAGCAATGTTAATAGAAAGTGGTTAGCACAGTAAGGCAAATGAAAGACCTAATTTATATGCAATTAAACTCCAGAGACTTGGAAAAGTAATTCTCAAGTCTGCCCCATCAAAAACTACGCATGTAAAAGTAAGAGGAAAGGATCTATTTGTTGGGAAAACTGGTACTCTGGTTTTTTGCAACTTGTGAGACAAAAGCCAAAAGAAAGATATTTAAACACAGCGTTTCAGAGACGTGGGTCAGCATATGCCCTGATTTGAGAAGAGGGCATGTCAGAAGAGACACCAAAGAGGTTAGAATGTAATTCCTAGCATAAAGGATATGTTAAAAATCAAGGAAAACACAACAGAGGGATTTGAAAGGCTCAGGAAACCCAAGCAGTCCTGAAGGGGCATCTGCAGTATCTAATGCTTTTGTAAAACATAAACTATGTTTGCAATTCATGAGAATAATGATTTTGCTATGGATAAATTGTGGCTTGAGTGAGAAACCTCTAGCAAGACTACAGATCTGCTTTCTGTTTCACAGAGAGACAGAAGTCTACTAAGAGAACAGGAAAAGGCACCAGTAAAAGATACGCTTTTTAAAGCTGAAATTAGTTTGTTTTGGTGGGTTTTTTTTTTCCTTCCCTGAGTATTTTTACAAGGACAAGCTTAAGGGCTAGTATGACCTACATTGCTCCACTGATCATTTGTGGCTAACTGGGAATCTCACCGACTTGAAGATCATGATCACAAGATGCGAACATCATAACCATGTTTCAAGTTAACTACTCTACATTGCAGCTTGTCTGAATGACACACATGATCAGTTACCACATCTAACCCATCAAGAAATACTATTAGTCTACAACACTAAATGAAATCTTTTTGCTCGTATCATTAACTAAAAATCACGCTCAACCATGTACAGTTTGAGATTTAAGGACTAAAATGTCTTGACGTATTTTGGTTTAGCCCATATTTCCTAGGTTTTATTTGCTGAAGTTGAACCTGACCTGTTATCTGGAATTAATATTTTTAAAGGTAATTTCCTGAAAGGAAATCAAAAGCTACAGAGAGGCTGAATTACTGTTACTCTTGCTAAAACTGTCATTAAATTTCAGTGAATCGTATCTACTTTCCTGAAATCATCCCATGCTGTTCGCTGCAGCCTCAAGATTCAATGACCGAGGTATCACAGCACCATAAATACTGTGTCATTTTCTATTAAAACAGACTTTCGATTCAAGGAACACTGAAATATAAACATGTCACAACAGTTCCATGTGTCAATGTGCTCTAAGTGCCATTAAATGTAAAATCTCTGGCATTACAGATCATCATTAAAATATTTTTTGTCAAAGTGAGTAGTTTTAGTTCAAACCTATTATATCCTGGCAGGCACACTACAAAAGACAAAGATAGTATGCAAGGCACAATTATTTCTATTCCTAGCAAAAGTTGCCAAGCAGAAATTATCAGCGTTTTTAAAAATAGCAAGCTGTTAAGACTCCCAGTAATGGGGAAATAGCGTACAGTGGTATTTTAAGCAGTTATCTTAGATGTGCAGCAGAATCATAGAATATCTCAAGTTGGAAGGGACCCACAAGGATCGTTGAGTCCAATGCCCTGCTTCTTGCAGGACTACCTAAAACTAAACCATATGACTAAGAGTGTCATCCATCCTTGAACTCTGACCAGTTTCGTGCCATGACCACTTCCCTGGGGACCCTGTTCTAGTGGCTTTCTCAGGGAAGAACCTTTTTCTAGTGTACAATCTGAACTTTCTCTGATGCAGCTTCATTCCATTTCCTCATGTCCCATCGCTGGTCACCAGAGATAGGATCAGAGATAGGATGGTCACCATCTCCAATCAGCACCTGCTCTTCCCCTGCCCTCCTTGAGTAAGTTGTAGAGAGTGATGGGGTCACCCCGCAGCCTTCTCCTCTCCCAGCTGAACAAACCAAGCAACCTCAGACGCTCCTTGTAAGTCTTGCCCTGGAGGCCTTCGACCCTCTTGGGTGCCCTCCACTGGACACACTCTAATGGTTTGATGTCCTTCTTATATTAAGGCACCCAAAACTGCCCACAGCACTCAAAGAGGGGACGCACCAGTGCAGAGTAGTGGGACAATCCCCTCCCTTGACTGCCTAGCTCTGCTCTGCTTGATGCACCCCAGGACACAGTTGGTCCTTTTGGCTGCCAAGGGTACAGCGCTGACTCATATTCAGCTTGCCATAGTTATATACATTGATGAGACCCCACCTGAGCCTTGTCTTCTCTAGGTGAAACTGTCCCAGCCCTCTCTGCCTTTCCTCACGGAAGAGATGTCTCTCTAGTCTGAGACAGACATCTCCAAGGGACACCCCAGAGGTGAAGGACAGCTGCGAGCTCAAAAAGCTTAGAGAAAACCACTGCAGGCATGAAACATGTTTTTCTAGCTTCAGTGGACGACAGGCGCTAATCCCAGAAGGAACAACTTGGCCTATCATACCATCTTTGAAGTCTGCTGCAAGGTAGAAGTTGGCAAAGAGGCTGGCTTTTCCAAGTCACTGCCTGCTGCTCTTCCGGCAGCAAGATGCCACTTGTGACCTGGGTGCAGGTCAGGGATGCACTAAGAGCTGCCTCCAGCACCTGGTGCTCCACATGCCTCCACAGTTTTTCCCATCCAGGTCTGCTCAGGCACTCACGTGGTGCATCAGGGGAGTGGGAGAAGCCCTGCTCCAGATCATGTACTCACCCCGCTTTCTACTCCACAGTCCCAGCTCTGCCATGAGATGCTCCCCTCCCATCCCACTCGCAGCTTACAGGGTAGTAGAGAAGGGAACAAGAAAGAGGCCTCCCCACAACTTCTCCATCTTGGAGCACTCAAGATGGTGTTTGTGCAATGGGGACAAGGAGGAGCCCCTTGGGCACAGGGACAGCCTTGGGGCCAGCACCCTAAAGCCCTTCCTCCTGCGTGGTGCTCCACTGTGACATGGGGGCCCTGGCACCCCCCTGTCACAGTGCCACCACTGGCAATGCAGGTCACCATGCCTGGGCAGGATAGAAGGGACATCCTCCCATGCCCCACCACCAGCCTGCCAGGCTGTGCCATTGGGACGGAGCTGGCCGGGGGCTGTCCCACAGCATGGGAGAGGACGGGGGATTCACTGAAGGGGCTGAGGGAGGAAGGCTTGAGGCTGGATGAGGCTGCAGGAGCCACATTCAAAGCTTCATCTGCTGGATGGAAATCCTGATTCATCCTTCCTTCAGGGAACGGAGACAAGCTCCTGGGGAGATGAGAAGCACCACAAACACCTGGAGGTGTCCACGGCTGTCAGGCCTTTCCAGCCAGATAGCAGTGGCAAAGGTTGGCTTGGGGACCTGCCAGGAGCATGGGAATGTGTTCTCGGTGCTTGAGGAGCACTGCAGAGCCCACAGTCCTCATCCCCTGCCGAGCAAGTGACAGTGGCACTAAGGAACGGGCTGCAAAGATGTTGCAAGGGATATCAGAGCCAGCAGCTTCCCCCAGTGCTTTGGAGCACCCACCGGTGTCCTGCCGGGCACGGGAAGGATTCTCACCCCCAAGGTCAATCTACCTGGGGGCTTTTTGCCATCTCAGAAGCCCCTGAGATGGGTCCATGGCGGGAGGAAAGGGGTCAGGCAGTGGTGGTGTCCCTGGTAGGTGTGACCACCCCATGGGGCCGGAGGCAGGTCTTGCTCACATGCTCAGGGAACAGCCGATCACCAGCTCTGGGGTCAGGAAGGAATTTTTGCCCTGGGACAGACTGTCATTGGTCCCTGGGGGAATTTTCACCTTCCTCTGCAGCACTGAGCACGGCCCCTTGCCAGGGCTCCTCTGGGCCAATTTGGGTAAGTGACTGCCTGCTGCTTGTACATTAAATAGGTGCTGTTCTTGAAGCATGAGGATGCCACTGGTGGCCCGGTCTAGGGTCAGGAAGAAATTTTTCCCCTGGGGAGACTGGCACGGGTCCCCAGGGGTTGTTTGCCTTCCTTACCACACTGAGCACAGCTCCTTGCCCGGGCTCCTCTGTCCCATTTTGGGTAAGTGCCTGCCTGCTCTTGCAGCACAAAGATGCCATGGGTGCTCTGGATCCCTCAGGATCTACCACTTTTCAGCTGTCCCTGCATTCAATAAAAATGCAGTTTTGCCCTTGATCTGCTGTTCGTATCCTGGCCTGGCAACCTTGTCCTGCAGCTGTGCTGTCAGCAATGCAGACATGCTGTACTGCCTTTACGTGGCAGGTTTTGGGAGCCAGCGTGAGGGGGTAGGGGCGGGGGGAGAGGCTGCAGGGGTGGGTTCTGTGGGGAGATGATAGAAACTTCCCCCATGTCCAGCAGAGCCAAGGCCAGACAGCTCCAAGACGGACCCACTGCTGGCCAAAGCCGAGACCATCAGCAACAGTGGTAGCGCCTCTGTGAGAACACATGTAAAAAGGGGAAAAAAATTGCTGCAGTAGCTATCCAGGTATTGCACTGAGCTTTTAAATGCCACTGCCCATTAGAACACAGTTTCAGCTCTGGGATGTTGAAAGAAATTTTACATGCTGCAGTGAAGTCCTTATGCCAGTGTACAAACCCACGATACTGGTAAGGCAGAAGAAAAAGCGTCAGTATCTAAGAGAAGCCTTCAACAGCTACAATCACTGCAGGACAATTTCCAGCCTTACCAAACAGCATTAATGAAACACATAAATACGAACAGCACAATTGACCCGTTAACTTTTCAAAAACTCTTTTCAAGCTTAAAGCAAGCACGTTAGCAGGTTTTGGCACCACAGTGAAAATACAGAGATTAAACAACCTTTTTAAACTCCTCAAAGATTCTCAAGTAACAGTTACCCTGTATCTACAAGGCCGCATTCAAAACTGGGGTATATTTGCACAACAAATATATTTGTTTAATAAATATGGAAATTAAAATACAACAGTTGGTATTTACTATGCATTCCTTACATGACCTACTACAGTTCGTTTTTAAAAGCTACTGGATTTCTATTAAGGTTTGCTTGTGTTCCTGCTTAGATTATTTACACAGAGAAGCTTAACTCTTCAGGAAGCAGAGCAATATAGAGTGGAGTTCCTGCTTCTTCCCTGTAGTTATTCCATACCCATCTGTAAAATTTTTCGCCATGTGCTCTTTTAAAAGCCAGTTCAGCTTGCCTGAGAACTGGAGCCTGGGGCTACTTTAAGGAAGTGACGATCCCCTCAGTTCCATTTTAAAACAGACGATTTGTGACAGCTTCAGAAGGAACGTACAGAAATCCTGTTTGGGGTTCAACCCTACTGCACCTCTGGCTATCTACAGGACAAAACTTATTAATACTTAAACATCAGCATTAAGACTGTCATGCATTTTACATAGGATGCTTTGGTTCCAACATGATTTCTTCATTGAGTCATTGGCCAGCAAGGCACTTGCTTCCATCTTAACTGACTTATTCATGAGGCATTCCTCAGTAGAAATCATCAACTTAACTGGAAGAATCATTCAACAGAACACTCCTGTCATATTTTATTTTTTCCCCTGTATCAAGTTCCAATGTTAATCGTTAATCAAAAGCATTGCATTTTTTTTGCCTGAGAAAGAAATACTGTATGAAGCATTTATTCGTGAACATCTATTACCTGCCACACATCAGAAGCAGCACCTTGGACTAAAACTTTGAAAATCTGTTGTGTAGATGACAAAGTTCCTAACAATTACTGAATAAATAAAAATAGGTAGATATGAACAACACTGATATAAACACAATTCCATATAAGTAACACTTGCCAAACATCTACTCTATAAACTAAGATTTTTCTCAAAATAAAGGAACTAGTATGATTGTAACTTTAGAGGAACTCATAAAGGGGATGAAAATCAGCTCTTGCCATCTAACAGGCACGATTCATACGATTATTTCAGGAGGACAATGTTTCATCAGGAAAGCTGAAGACCCATACAAGGTACAACTAGGTTTCCATCTGCTTCAGCAATTTTAGGGGCAGAATATACTCAGTATTTTACAGGCAAAAAATTAAAGTTAACTGTAAAACTTGCAAATAATTCGATGCAAATCACCAAAATTTAATCCAAAGCTTCTCAAAAGCGAACTTCATACCTCTGCAAAGGGCAGCACAGAACCTTTTTTATTATTTCAACAGACTATAAAGATGTAGACCGAGTTAGTTCTCTGAAAGCTTTTAACATTCACATTACAATTTTTCTGACTTGAAAGTGCTAGGAAGTCAGAGCAGATGCAAATTACAGGGTCTAAACTCTCAGATTCTGTAACTCATACCTCTCTACACATCCAATCCAACTCCTCCAGCAATTTCTCCTGCGCTCCTGAATTTTAGAGCTACCTTAAAATACCAAACAAACCCAGAACCAACCAATTCCCTGTCCCTGAACTTTGCTACCACTTTGTGTTAGGTATCATTTTCTCATATATGCACATATACACAACAGTAATTCAGATCAGGTTATGTCTGAGATGAACAGTGTCTCCAGGTAAGTGAATGTTTCTCGTTCCATTTTTAAAGACGCTTAACTTCCTTTTGATGTAAAGCCCTGAAAAACTTAAAAGAGGACATGTCCGAAGGAAGAGGCTGCATCCATCCATAGACGCACTTTTACAGCAGTAATATACAAGAATTCTGAGCTACACAATAGTCATGCCCTTTTCCCTCTGTCTCTGAAGTGACACATGCCTCCAGAGACAGAAAGAAGGAACAATTCTTCTATCCCCTTGAATGGAAGGGCTGCCATTTGCCTTGCATCTTGTGAAGATCACATCAGCCAGGACCCCCCGTTACCTGCTCCTAGGCAAGGTGTAAAATCTGCTCCTCAAAAGTTCGCTTTCATATTTTGTGCTTTATCATTGGACAAATATTGACTTTTTATTTTTTCCACGTCAGATAAACCCCTCGTAAACAGTAACCGCAACAGAAACTGATGTTCACCCTGTGTTCTTCCTCATATCAAAAGCACATAATGTCCCAACAGTGCCAGAAAAGCTCTGCAAGATATCATCCACGACTCCACGGTGATGACGGGGTCAAAAAGGAAACATGACTGCTGTCTAAACAGAGAGGCAGGGATGAATTAGCTTTGCAGGCAGAGGTGTAAGTTCAGCCTGCACGGCTAAAGAATGTGAAACTTGCTGATCACAGGGAGACCAACGGCACGAATCCCAGAGGGGAGAACTGCTGTCCGGCAGCAGGGAGACAGGTGAACAAAGCCAAGCAGAACAAGAATCTCACAACTGTTTCCACTGAAGTACATATTTTGTCTACTACACAGGCCTGCTCAAAGAAAAAGAGGAAGAAAATGTCTTTGAATAAGGCATGGGTCACAAATGATAGGCGTTCAGTCTTTTTTGGCCAATACGTGACTACCAGTGCTTTCCATTAACAAATCCATTATTGACACAATCCAGAATGAAACAAAATGGCCAGTAAGATTACAGCTCTGCATAACTCTGCTGCACTCAAATGGAAAAAAACCCCATAGATAACTACTCCACAGACATTCTCAGTGACAAAGAAAATCCACATAACCCTTCTAAGGAAAAAAGATGTAAATTATCTTTTCATCTAAACTTACTATTCCTCACAATACCGCTTCCACATTTGGCATAGACCAGCACATCCAGCACTGACTCAAGACATGCTAGCTAATCCCTGAAAAGAATAGGGAACCTGGTTTTGTGTAAAGTTAAAATCCCTTAGAGGACTACTTTGAGTATAATAAAGTACAGTAAGTTGATAAATTAATACACAACACTATCACTTTATACTCATTAACTTCTGCTAGCAATTATGGAAAAAATTCAAATGTAATGTAAATGACCTCAATTCTGCAAAAGCTTAATCACAATCAGTATATGACCCATTTCTCAACACATCCATTTAAAAATGTATTAAAAAAGTATTTAAAAAAAAACCACTAGAAATCTACTATTATCTACACATCTGCTATATATATGTGACCCTTTTGGCAACAAAAGGAAAATAAGGAACTAGAACCACTGACTTTTTTTAAGAGAAATTTAATTTTACTTTTAAAACCTATTTAGAAGATGGTGATAACTTATAATAACTACTTATGCATTTTGTAAACACATGATCTATATTTACATCCGTGTATATATGCAAATGGTTTATATATTATTAATTTGCCAATTATTCTACGTTGCTCTGTTCCATTAACACAGAGTAGATATGTCTTAATGTGCTTTAAATCTTTCACATAGTCTTTGATACACCTCTTTACTGAGAGCAAATCCTGGTATTCCAGCCCAAATGAATCTTTCACATGCCAGATAAAATGCCAGTTTCAGTTTAGCTATAAAAGCTAAAATATGTTACCTGTCCTTACAGACGCAGTAGGCCACAGCATAGCATATGGTCTCTTACAGCTACTGAGGTTTTTAATTATTACTTACATGGGCAAAGCTACTTCCAGCTGAGCATCTGCTGCCTCTTAGATCCATGACGGAAGATGTGCAGTATGCATGGTCCAGCCACATCAAGTGGTGTGTATACATCAACTTAAGCCATAACTGTGGTGCAAGCATTGCTGCCCCATAGGTATAGCAATTTTTCTTGTTGCTTAATGATAAAATTACCTTCTCACACAGAAAAACAGTCAGCATCTTTTAGGAAATACAAAAAGATCTGTCCTTGTTTGAGGTAAAACAGGACCAATTTTCTGTTCAGTGATTTTACTTTGCAGCTAAGCCTCTTCTAACTGCTGAAATTAATATTGTGCAGAATCCAGTCGCTCTCACAGGAATAACGCCAATGTTTATAGTTGATACCAAGGCATGGGATGCAGAGAGGCTCTTACTTAGACCTATTGCTCTAACACCTGTGGACAAACAACTTTGTTATTTGCCCCGTTGGAGGGTCGGAAGTGGAAAAGTGCAGAGGGGTCCCACCTGTGGGGAGGAACGGACAGCACAGGTCACCCAAAACTGACCAAACAGGGTATCCCATTCCATCTGCCTCATGCTCAGTGTAAAAGCCGAGGGAACAAAGGGTCACCCTCTTTCTTCAATGGCCGGCGTCTGAGGAGGACGCCTTTGATGCTGACCCTTGCATTCCTGAATCCAGATCCAGAACACAGCTCCTGTCTGTCACTGAGTCCAGTCTGGGACCTTCCCAGTGCCTGCTGCTGATGTGATCTTCATCCTGGGCATCTGATACAGTTTTGTATACATTTAATTATTTTCTCTTTATTTTATTATTAATATTTTGTTAAAATAGTTAGGTTCCTTCTAAACACATAAGTCTCTTTCTCTCTATCCCTCCTCTCGTTGGAGAGAGAGGTGGGAGAGAGCATCTGTCGTTCTCCTCAGTGGCCAGTGCGACCCAAACCATGAGAGGATTGAAAGAAATACTTAAATCAATCTTAAACCAGTAAAATAAAGTAGCTGCCCAAGGATATACTCCACAAACAAGTCAAACTGTTAGGACAGTCCTGGTTTTAAGTGAACATCAAGCTATAGTGATGAGTATCAAACTTTATAGCAGCCATGCCCTAGGAATAGAAGCAACTTTTATCCAGATCTCTTACTCAACATCTTAAAACACAGACCATTCTCTCCCTCTCCCTCTTTAATTCCCCCTGTCATCTACACCACAAAAGCAGCAGCTCTGAGGACGTGAAGTGCTGGGGCTTTGGAGGCACTGTGAAAAGGGACACAGTGAATAAGCCTGGTAACAATGGGTGTACTTAAGTTCCTAAAGTGCAGGTTTGATAGCAGGGAGATGACGAATGGCTGCATGAGAACAGAACCAGCTCCTTTTGAACTTGATTACAACAATTTGGGGAAGGATGCTTTTCAGTAGTGTCCAGCAATGGCACAAGAGGCAATGGGTACAAGCTGGAACACAGGAAATTCCATCTCAACCTGAGGAAAAACTTTATTTTGAAGGTGGCAGAGCACTGGAACAGGCTGTCCAGAAAGGATGTGGAGTTGTTCTCTGGCGATGTTAAAAAACCGCCACAGGACGCCATCCTGTGCAACCTGCTGTAGGCGAACCTGCTCTGGCAGGGGGTTGGACTAGACCATCTCCAAAGGTCACTTCCAACCCTGGTGACTCTGTGATTCTGCAAAGAAAAAAACGTAGGCGAGATACAGGACGTTCAGATCATTAGTGCTAGTAGGGCACTGAGGTGGAGATGCAGCGCTTGGGGGATGCGAGAGTGCGGGAAGACGTGCATATCTGTGGGACAGCAAACAGGAGTCAGCCACTGCCGCAGAAAGCAAGAAGAGAGCTCTGAAACTGAAACGCTTGAAAAATTGCCACAGGAATTTAGACTTCATGCAAGTTTCAATGGCTAACAAAGGAAACTTTTCCTTCAAATGGCATAGGAAAAGCCACATCTCTTCATTAACTGACTGGTGTTAAAAAGGCACAAAAAGGGACTAGGCTTACCTCTTTGTGATAACCAGCACATGAGAACAAATCCAGTTCTGCAGAGCTGAAGTGGCACATGATCACAGTGAGTTAGATCTTCTGTTGCTTTGAAACAGAAACAAATATATAATTTATGTGCATCCATGTATGTAGGCATAATACAAACCTCTGGAGGAAAGCATGAACCATCATGCCTTTTAAAAGTTCATTTTTTAATTAACTTTCAAAAGCAGGGAACTTGAAGAAAACAATGCAGTGTACACAGTTTTTTTTATAATGTAACAGTTGAGAAGAAAACACTTGGTCTTAAGAAAAATCTTTGCCCCTTTTGAAGTCAATTGAAAAGTTTTCTTTTCATTTAAAGAAAAACTAATAAAATAACTTATTGGTAGAATGGTAACACCACCTTCCAGCTGTAATTCCAACAGGGTTATGAGGCAATGAAAGTAAAATCTTGAAGAAAAATTAATTTCTGTTTTTCCTGAGTGCATCAGGGGCGGTTCAGATGGCATATTAGGAAAAATTCTTCACTGAAAGGGTTATCAAGCGCTGGAACAGGCTTCCAAGGGAAGTGCTTGAGTCAACATCCCTGGAGACACTTAAAAAACATGTAGATGTGGCACTTAGGGACATGGTTCAGTGGTAACTACTACTAGGTTTATGGTTGGACTCGATCATCTTAAAGGTGACCAAAATGACGCTATGATTCTACAATTCTATGATTCTACTTTTAATCTGAAAGCTTTCTAAACAAAAGGTGTGTGGGACTTGTGTTCTTACTTTGAAAAATTTCTAGTTTTGTCTTTTTTCTTAAACTTTGTCTTACAGATTATGAAAATCTGGACGCTTACCAATGCCCACCTTTGTAAAATTTTTACATGTGTTCATGTGTTCAAAAGCACGCTATCCATGTCACCAGTTCCCAACGCATGACGTAGTGGCGCATGGAAAGTAGATTTCATTTCGGTAGAAATATTTGGAAGTACACAGTGGACAAGGACAAAGGACCAAACATTAGAAGCAAACACATTCTTTTTAATCAATACCTTGTTAGACTAGTGGGTTTCATTCATTAATCTTTTGGTAAGTGAAAAATGAAACAGATTGACCATTACAGCAATAAGTAAAATTGCAAATTAAACTCATTCTAATGTAATTGCTTGCGAAGAGTGCTACTTCATCACGCACAACTTCCATCAAAAGAATCTGGACTTCGGAGTACCCATTTCTTTGAGGTACTGGATTTAGAGGTAAATTCTGAACCCAAAAGACCTGAAAACAAACTTTCTAAGCTCTTCCTCTTGCACTGTGTATATTTTTAAAGCCATGCAAGTCCCACCAAAAAAAGTAAAAAAAAGTATTGTATTTTGTGTTTAATAGCTTCAAACAAATCTGAAATTGAACTTCATGTGACTGCTGTGTTGCATCTAAAGGATCACTGTATTATAGCTGAGATGGGACATACAAAAAACTCAAAAAATAAAATGCCTGTAGCTTTGCAATGAATTGTTCTTAATTTCTTCAGCAACTGCTGTATAGTGATTGATCTAGTATTGTATAACACAGGAAATTAGCAATTAAAGGTTTTCATTCATCCAGCATTAGATTCTACAAATCCTGTTAACCAGAGAGGCAAAATCAGAAGAACATGAGGAATGAACAGAACTAATAAGTGCTTATTGAAAGCCGTGTGGAATTTGTCCTTTGCTGAAAAACATGAAAACTGCACAGATTGCATGCACAAGAGTATTTAATGTAGGATTATAACTCAATTAAGACAACTATTTCTCTGATCCTGTAATTCTAAGGCATTTTGCAGATGTCTGTGAATCCCAGGCTGTAATACAAATGTCTTTCTGCGCTCCATAATATAAACTCATATTTTATGGAAAGACATGCTTAGTCTTCTGTCCAGGAAAGCAACCTTCACAATGTGGTTCGAAAGATACACTACTGTTCTAGATTAATCTAAAATAAGACAAACTAAATTAACACATACAACATTAAATGTGAAGATCATCCATATCTATAAATACGGCATTAACAATAAAGCATAACTGATACCCTTGTTTCCTTAAGGAATGCTTGGACAATGTTCAGCTGGGAAACTGATTCCCAGCCCAGTGCGAGCCATGCCTACCCCAGCACTGGAGGGAGAGTCACACACAAGGCTGTGCACACAAGTTGCACGCGACTGCAGCTTCAGACTCCAAGCTAGCCTGGAGATTGCTGGAATCTCCAGGCTACAGGAATAAGGACGCCTTTTCTCCATTCCAACTTGAACAAAAGTGCATCTACACTATCATTAATCATAGGAGACTGTTTTGCTTCAGATTTGTCAAAACTAATTCAGTTTTGCGGAACTTAGCGACAGACACAGGATTTATCTAGGCCAGGAGAGAAATAGGTTATATAAACTTTGCTAACATAGCCAGACAATTATATTGTTAATCCATGCCTAAACAAAAGGCCACTATTAGTTCAGGGTTAACTAAAACTTCTTAGCTAATCTCTGACCTAATTTTGACCTTCCTTGTTAATTGCAGAAGAGCTTTCAGTTAATATACCGGTTAGCTGAGTTTACACCCCCCACTTCTGTAGTTTCTTGCCTTGCAGCTCATAAATTAAAGACAAAATATCTTTTTTGAAGAAGAATTAGTACCCGATTAGCTCCATGTTGTTACGTAGAGTAAAACCTTTAATAAAAACAAACGTTAAGCATTTTAACCTTTTTCATGAAGGAGGCAATTATGGACATGAAGAAAGGAACATCAAAACCTTTATTTAACTTTTTTCTTCCCTCCAGATCATAAAATATTACTTCACAAAGCTTGTAAAAATACGCGGTTCTTCCAATTCTAGTGATTCCCATTAGAAAGAGGTACAGTTATATCAGTGTTAGAAGAACTAATTAAAGGACACATGTAAATTTAAAAATTTGACATCATGTTCGTAGGTTGTATCCAGACAGTCATTTGTCATTGCATTATACTTCTTACAGAGCTGTTTACACTGGGCTTGTTTAACTCCTTTAGTATCATAACCATTGTATGTCAGGGTATGGGTATGATATATCCATATCCATAAAATGTTCCCTTCTGTGGAAGAGTAGTTTTTGCTCAAGTAAAAGTGAAGCACCTGAGTTTTAATTCAAAACATTATTTTTCTACTTTCACTTCTTTTTTAAGTTGGAAGCATTCAGGATTTGGTAAAAACACAAAAGGGCTTAATTTAAAAATTAAGTCGGAGAGACAAGCTAAACCAGACTGCATTGTAAAATGTGTATAAATTTACGAAAAGGAATTCTAATAATGTAAGAAATAAAAATCTCAGCATTAAAAAGAACTATATAAATAGCATGCCTTATGTTCATATGAATGAAGTAATATAGGAATTACAGTTGGAAAACCTACTGTAATTAGATACTAAGTTTAAAATGCTCAGCAGAAATTCAATATACTTCTAAACGCTGAAGCCTTACCGCTCCATCACATTCATATTCCTTGCCTTTTCGTACTGATAAAAACTTCTCCAAAGTAAATTTAGCCAGTCATATTGAGGATCATACTTGTCACCCAAGAGATAGTGTAACTCTAAATTATGCTCAGAATTTTCCTCTTTTCTATAGGAAATAAAAACGATCTCTATCACCTGAACAAAGGCATCTGGCCCACTGCAAAAATGAAAAAGCTTGTCCATTACTGTTTGTCACACTGGTAGATAAACTCTTGCCGATGAAGGGCCTAGAAGTTGTTTTATTACAGTCAACCGTTTGGATCAAATCCAGATTCATAGTCATTTGCTAGCTGCAAATAAATCCCACTGTACTGTCAGTACAGTTTTCTTATATTTTAACATTATTCACCAAAAGCTCCATTCTTCTGAGTTTGCGCTTATTCTTTGGCATTGGCTTGTCATACAAGCCAGTTTTGAGAAGATGCTCCTTGCTGTGATGGATCTGGGCACCATGCTGAAGCTGGAAAGCGCATAAAGCTTGAAGGGGACGGAGTATAGTCTGCAGAAAGATGAAGGGGTGGGAAGAGACAAAAACCCCAGCCTTTTAGTAAGCTGTTTTAGAGACATCAATTATTCCATGTTTTGTATTCAAGGACTATTTAAAAATGCTGATAAAATATAATTTGGATGATAAATGCCGATAAAATACAACCTTTGGAGACACGGAGGGCACAGCTGAGTAAGAGATGCACTAAAAAGAAGCCACAAAGCAGACACAGCCACACAGCACACAGCCACATATACATCCACCCGCCTGCTGTCGTCCCGCACTCCTTCCTTGGACCCACTCAATCCTGACTTCAGCCCCAGCTACATTATTGTAAGTTACGGCTTTAACGTGACCTTAGCAACGGACCGCAATTAATTACTGTGGCTCAGCCAACAATCTATAATAAAATAAGTAACAATAACTAAGCTGTTTGTGCTTGCATGAAAATACCTTGAGGCAGAGTTTTAGAAAGAGAGGAGGGACTCACGATGAAGGCAGCTGGACTGCTGTCCTGGAGGCTGGACTGCATCCCTGCTTCTGCCTAGTGATACCATGTAGGACTAATGAAGCCACACAAACCAAATTTATCTCAAGGGGTTCCTAATTGTAGGCTCTTCATTTTCCGGTTGCCTGACTCAGTATCGTGAGGCCTTAAGTGCAGATGTGCAAAGCAATCACAAATGTAACTGCAGTCAGCAGGAGCTGAGTTTCTACCAAGTAAAATGTGACTCTTCCGACCACACAGGAAAATCAAGGAACTTGTACTGGGCATCAAACTGAGTGCCCATTTTTAACTTCCATGGCTCTTGACTTCAATTCACCATCTTATATGCTGGGAACAGCACTCAGTTAATTCAGAGAGGGTATAAAAAAAGTGCACGAATGTTTATGAAGCTCTTGGGTGTTGCAACATTTAAAGAAGCACCTTTGAGAAACTGGTAATTTTTAATTTGAAAAATAGGCAGGGACAATTCTGAGTAGTAGGGATGAAACAGAATACAGGACTGGGAATTGTAGACACTAACGAAACACTCACCCTGGACCTGAGTAAGACAGAAGTCCTAATGAAAGAAAAATATGCCAACATTGTCCTAGCACACCAAAGGAAAAAGTAAATATACAAAACCCACTTTAGTTTCAGTATTTCTGATCTGTCATGGGCTTAAGTTCTACAATAAACAAGTACTTTCTTTTAACGTAAAACCTTATGATAGGCACAATGATCAAAAAAGATACACAAGTTTCTAGAAAAGTTTCTATATGCAGAGTTCCAATTTCTGAGCCATATCTTCTTCTGTGGCCATGTTCTTTGTCCCAGTCTGGTTGTAAATGCAATTGATGTAATGTCTAGTGTCACAGAAGCAGACAGAGGGGGTGGCATACTCTACGCTATGACAATTTAGAAGGAATTCGTGACCTGGGCACCTTTTTTAGTAGGTGGAGGTCAGGTAAGAAAACATTCATGATCTGTTGGAGCTAGGTGTGAGTGTCCCAAGGTGGACACTAGAATGTAGTGAATACATGGATGAGCTTTAAATCTCTTTTCACAGATCCTTCTGCACTACATTCTGGGCACACAATCAGATTGCAGACTTGCGTCTATGGTGCGATACTACTCGTAGGTCTTTTTCAAAAGGCTTATTAAATTGCTATCACTAATGTCAGCAACAATAGATTAAGAACGACATTATCTTGATAACCTCTTCCATCACAGGCTAGTGGTATAACAGGTTGCAAGGAAAAGGCTAATGTCTAATTAGTATTCTCTGACCTGTGATAAACTTAAATTCAAGAACTGTTAGGTCCCAAATTCCTCCAATGACACGTAAGAGTTGTGAGATGGCTGGTAGGAAGACATAACCCAGTGGGTTGCATTCCACTGGTGCAGGAGTGCGGGAGGTCAGTGGGACAGGCTTACAAAAGCATTTTATCTTCGAGCTAGCTGTGAGGGGGTAGTCAGATCATCTCTGCCCTCTAGTTTTTTGCTGAAAACAACTTACTACTTTCCATGCAGTAATATACTCAATTGCTTGTCTCAAACTGGATCAGCTTTTGGGTTTTTGAGAGTTAAAGATCACCTTGCTGTGCTTTCACTTCAGAGGATCATTTAAAAATACTGATAAATTAAAATGATAATCATTATTTGACTCCAGTAAATATTCCAAGACCAACACATGCTAAAAAGGAAAATTAGTCCTACCTGACCACTAACTAAATGAAACTTTTTAGAGCCTAAGACCAGTTATTCTCACTGACACTTGTCAGCCCAGTAATTTTAAATTCAGATCTTAACTGAAGACGTTAACCATAAATTTAAAGGTAGTTAAAGACTTTAATATCCTATGCAAGAGAAACATAAACTTTATTGATAATAATCTCTAAATTTTCTTAGTTTTCTTTTCCATTTTAACAAGTTGTATCCAAAGGTATTTTACAAATTCCCAAGAGCTTCAGCTGATAGTACCTGAAGTAACACTATTCTCCACTATTAGAACGTGAAGAGACGGGGGAAAATACTGGAATGTTTCAATGACAACTTTGTTCTCAATTGAAGTAGATGAACATTTTCAGGTGTGTATACATATTGACCGCCTCCCAGCATCTACTCTAAGACATACAATTTAAAATTAATAAACTCTCCTGTCTTTAAGCAGCTTCAGGTTTCATTTGCCATCAGGAAAAAGCACAAGAAAGTCATGGGCACAAAGCCTTCAAGACCCAGGATGAAAATTTCATTCCAAACACTGCTTGCCACATTATTCAGTAACAATGAATCACTACTCAACTAAATAATCATCATGCTTTTCTGGCTTCATGAAAATCAGACATCAGAGTGATTGTAGGCTATAGCCTTTGCAAAGTTTACTATTATCTTCCTTTGCTAGAAAATACTAATCATACTTTAGAGTGAGTATAACTTCGGCAACATAGGAATGTAACATGTAAATTCCATACATTATAGCAACTGAAGAGTTGTTAACAGTTAACCGTTAATTATGGTCATTGAACATAGTAAATAAAACAAAGTAGTTTTCGATATGTTATAGTTACAAAATACCCAAAAGAAAACTGTTTTTTAAAAAATAAATCAATCTAGCATGTTACATTTGTACAAGTTAGTATACTACATGTGCCTGGTACTCACTCTACATTTTGCAATAAGAAATGTTAAGTGAACTTAGAAAAACACCACAGGAAGACATAGCTATATCAGTAGTATTTGCACTATATCTGTATTTAACTAGTATTTAACTATATCTGCAGTATTTGCCCTGCAACATACACAGTAGTAGTCCTATTTGTTTTGGGCTAAATCCACAACTGTCTGCTCTACAGATTTTTATTGTGTATTGTGGCAAGCACAGCATGTATTTGGTGCCTTATATACCAACTTTTTTAAAAAAATTAATGTACAGGTGAAGGGAATGTGAGTTACTCTTATCATCATATTTAGAATTACAGGAAAAAGTGTGCAAGAAAGAAGTACAGGATGAAAGAATGCGATGGGAAAGAAGAATGAAGTAGAAGGAAAAAGGAACTGGAAGACACTAGGACTGCTGAGTTAAAAAGGCACAAAAGGTACAAGAGAGAAATAGCACACAGAAAAGAGAAATCGAAAAAAGAGGGAAGAAGAAAAGCTAAACTGAGTAACAAGTACAAGAAAAATCTCAAATCCTGAGACAAATGAACCTGAAGACTGCACAGTGAAAAGTTGTAAAAGTGCAAGTACCTGCAGAAAGCACTACACAACTAAAGCAAAGGAAGGTGGCGGGGAACCAGAAGGGAAAAAGCGGAATTGAGGACATGGGTTGGGAAGGTCACAGTTGTTTTCAGTATCCGATCTATTACTTGATACACAAATGGGCCACCACAGTAAAACTGGTCTGTAAGATAAGTAGTCTGTATTCAACCTTGATGGATATTGCAGCACCAAATTCAATCTGTTACAGTATCAGTACTAACTGGTACTCTAAACATCAAAGCAATATTTTTAGCCCTAAATCTTGACCAGGTTTATCTTCAGACAAATCTTTGTGGCAAAAGAGCCAATCTAATTCCATTATTGGATAGAACAAAAAATACTGCACTAGAATTTAACATACTGAAAAGAGGAATAGCAAAAAATTAATTCAAGACCTTTATAATGTTACATGTTCCCTCAGTAATTTGATAATCATGTTGAATAAAGAATAGGAAAACTATAGATACTTTGGAACATGAAAAGAAAGTCACAGTACTCTGGACATATTAGAGTTAATAAATATCTGAAGAAAAATAGCTTCTATTTGTACATTCTTGTTTTAGTTTGCTATGCAACAAAACCATTTAAATGTTGTTAAGATTTTGACTGTCAAATGTGCAATTAATAGCCATTAATACCTTTGCTGCCCCTGTACTCTTCATAAAAGAAAAAGTCAGGTGTTTAAAACAACATACCTCTTGTATACTCTTATTTTTTTCCATGATAGTAAGAGCAACAGCTGCACATTCAAGTGTAGACAGACAGGTGTTTGTTGGCTGTGTACGAATTACATACTGACTTGAAATGTTGGTTTTTATCTGCACCTGAAAAATAGCAAAGTCCACTAAAATAAACTGGTCAGTATAGCAAACACAGCTCCCTCCTCTCTGTGGTCAGCTGCCTTTTTTCATTTTTGCAGTTTTGTCTCCCAGTAGCCGATGACCTTATGCCATTGTCAAGCATAACACTATCATACCTGTGAGTCACCATCAGAGACAAGAACACCACATTAGTTACTGTACAAACATGTAAAGAAAATAGAATTGTTTGCAAGACCGAGTGAAATTTTAGCAACCAATTTCAGTTGCCACAGATACCCTATAACAAAAATAAAATTATTCATTTATGCTTCTTTTATTGCGTACTCTAAACACACACATGCACAATCCCATACAATGTATAATGCCTGTATGGTCATTGACACTATTTACCTTGATTAAATATTATTTGTCAAATTCAGAATGAAAGACCTTTAGAAACTACAATTACTCATATAATGTACTAGGTCACTGATTAGAAATATTTGCTTGCCTAACCCATGTCTGAAAATGATTTATTGGCTCTGTCTCAAGTGATAACCACTCTATAACATCTCACAAGTTAAAGGTTTTTAACAAAAAGAAATTTAATTCAACCACTACACTGACTGTTTTATCAGGCTCAAAAGCTTTTACTGAGTTTATAAAAAGTGGTTGAAACATCATAGAATTTACATTAGACTTTGTGTGAAAATTCAGATCTTATTCCTTTATTCCTAAAATTTCCATTTCTACGTATGTTTAAAATACAATTTGCCAAACAAGTTAATGTTTTAGCAACATTATCATTACTCTTAACCAAAATTACCAATTCCTTTTCCAAAATATAATGCAGTACAGTATAACAAACCCTAAAGAATTATTATAAAAGAGGAAGTCAGTTTTCTTTTTTTTAATCTTATCCTAATTACTGTCTTTTATTTCTCTTCCTTCTCAAAAAAATGAGTGACTGTTCCCCATGCCCATCATAATATTGCTTACATTCTGCTCGCCAGAGGTTTTTCAGCATTCCTCACTTCATTCAGCATTTCCCCTCTTCACTTTTGCTTTTTTTTCCACATTTTTGCTTTTATTTGTAATGCTTCATTTTCCTTCACCTCTTTTACATGCAATCACCCATTCTTAAAAGTACAAGATATCTCATTTATAAAAGGGAAACCCCAAGCTGCTGAAGAAATGTGAATGAATAAGATCAAATTCCAATGCTTTATCTGATCCCAATGTAATGGGATTTAAGAATAAGCAAATATAAAGAAGAGGCACAAGTGAAGAGGAAACCCATTCTGGAAAGGAAAAATAAGTTAGTTATAAAAGTTCACTACACTCAAATATAGAAAAAGACAGAAAAATGTACCTTTGTGACAGAAGGTCCCGATCTGTTAATCAAAGGAAACTTTTTTTTTAAAAAAATGCTAATCTTGTTATTGGGTAAGCTTGAAGGACGAAAATATGCACATTTCAGAATATTTTTAAAGTTTCCAGCATGGATTGTTGAGATAGTTTGGGGAGATCACTTTCAACAGCCAAAGAATATATACTTGCATTGAGAAATTCAGAAGATGAATGCACGTAAAGAATACAGCATACTAGCATTCTGATTTTGCATTATATAAAAATACATTTGTATTATTTTCATAACTGTAATTCTGGAGGTGTCATTTTAACTAAAACATTTTAAAATCACATCTTCCAAAATCCATTTTGCCCCCTTGAGTGAAGATCAAAGTTTTCGCTGTTTTAAGGTTGCTTACTATAATAATTGCCTGGAATGCACTGTATTTTTAATCCGGTTATAAAATTACCAACTGTTAATTCAACTGAAAATGCACCAGTGGTCTCAAAGCACATATAAATGTATCTTTCCTAAACATACTTACAACTTTTAGATATTTGAGAGTAGTGGTTACAGGTGATGATACACAGAGTTATCATCATGGCACAGCATCTAAATTCAATGGCCATCTCCACTTAAAACTAATTTTCATTTTCTGCAGCTATTCAGTATATTTCTGCAAATGAATTGGCACAATGTATGCCAAACTATTCAATGAATGCCGATTACTTCCTATAAAGTCGAACCTGATATTTTATATTTAAAGCCAATTTAGTCAAAGTAGTTGATTATTTCATGTCTGCAAACTCAAAGAGTCTTTAGTCTCTAGCTCTGTACTCTGACTGTCAAAAGAAAAGAGTTTATACCTAGCACCTCATTAGCAGATTATCCTTGCTATTAGACTGTAGTGGAAGCCTACCATACAATGCTTCATTTATAGTCATACTGTAGAATTTTTATCTACTGTACAAAACATGTCAACAGTTACTGAGATATTCAACCGCAAAGTCAGTCCACATGCTGAGGAACGGATCCACGGCAGATTAAAGAATGAAGCTAGTGGATACATACCAGCTTTTATCAACTACATTTTTCAATTTGCAATTGAAAAATCAAAAGAGAATAAATTGGTTTAGGACAGAAAATGTAGCATTTGGATATCAGTGTATGCAATGAAATGCAAAAGAAAATTAAAATGAAATGAATATTTTTATTTGGTGTTCCGCAAGCTTTGCTTTGTTTTTATGCTGCCTTTACTCGGATCGTGTACGGATCTCCACCATAACAGAGTAGGAAGGCTAGGTATTTCAAGTATACAGAGATCTATACTGGAAGGAGCTTTTAGTTCCTACTTAGAAATTCCTGGAGAGTTATTAAAAACCACAGTAAACTCAGTCCGTTGTTCCTCCGGCATGTACCCTAAGCAGCAGAGCGGGCACATATTCATGCTTCTTCTCAACAGCTGACAGACAAATTCGTCAAAGAGTGTCTCTACAGAGCTTGAAAGAAAACACCTCATGGACTACCTGCAGGGACACTGGCTTCCTCTTCCGCAGACACAGACAGCTGTGCCTTAAGACTTCTTTTCACAGGAGCTGGGAATAGTTCTATCTGATGGTTTCTATACTTCAGTCCTTGAGGCTCATGCTGAAAAGCTTTTAAGATCACCAGCGTTCCAGAGAAAAGGAAAATTACTCATGATGGCAAGACAAATTCTATAGAAGAAAAGCTGCCTGCACTCCACCTTACACTGTGGAGCCCAAAAGTCTGTAAGTACAGCTCTCAAACAGCCGACAGTGTACGAAAGGGCAACTTTCCATTTCTAACAGCAACAACAGCAGCAACCAAATTTCTTCTTTCCTGGGAAGAGTGAGAGGGGACGGAAACAAGTGGTTCACATCCATTTTTCTGAAAAATGACATATTCACCTGGGGGAGATGATAATACAGACAGACGGCACAGTGGTGGACATCACAGGAGGAATACTTGACCAGGACAACTCCCTCCTACAGTTTGTCTCTTAGGCTCCTTTCAACAAACATGCATTTTATCCTATTCTTTTCTCCAGAGAGGCACAGTATCTAAATAAGCAATATTTCAGTCACCTGAAATACAATTAAGGTAGCCTTTGTCAATCACTAATTGCATAGACTCACCAAACAACTGATTGTCTATCAGAAAATGGGTATGCTCACTGAATGCATAAAACACACAAGGAGGAGCTATACCACCTTAGAGCATAATCTGTATGGTAAGACAAGACAAAAGAATATAGAAAACAAAACTAATTAACATATTTAAGACATATTTCAGACATAGGAAGAATATATTCTTGGAAAAAATTACCTATATATATGAAATATTTACTGCTTTCAAATGTGATTGGGTAGGAGGATGACTTTTCTCATTTTCAGCGAGCAGGTCTAAAACTTGCCTTACTTTTTGTGGAGCTAATAGTTTCCTGTAGGGTATTGCACCAGTCTCATCAAAGCTTCTGCACTACCTAGATGGATTAATTCTTTGTCTGTCACCTGCATATCTCAAATCCAGCGGAACAAGCTTAACTCAAAATTATGGACATGTTCCTTCACAGTTAATGTAAACAAAATCAGATTGTCTACCCCTTATATTACACTTCAAAAACTCAGAATGAGTACACATAAATACCCTATTTAAGTACATTTCAAAACAACAATCATATTTTATAAACACTTCTCTATAAAATGGTAAAGATACCATGATACAGTAATTTAGGCTTTTTTTTTTTTTAGCTGTCAAAGTAATTTGCAAATCATATGCACTCTTTGGGATAGTTTCAATTACTAACAAAATACAGCAACATCAAGCTGAAAAAACAGCAGCTCATTTAACACTACTCACCAAAACAAACAATAGCATAAGACAGAAGATAGAAACTATCTGAACCAATTCAAACTAGAGAGAGGAACTTAGATAAGCTGAATACAATTACTCACTGGAATTTAGCCAAGACACTGAAATTAGTGTGTATATTTTCTTTATAAGTGCAAGGGAGTTTGGGGGCTTCGTTTTCAAGCCATCAGGAGAATGAAGCAACACATACAATAAAGTTTCATTTCTACGTGCAACTCAAGACCCATTGTTTCCAAAAGCCTGAGTGCCAGCAATTCTCACAAACTCTCATGTTAACAAATAAGCACCGACTTCTCTGCCAGCGCACTACCCTTTGAGCCTGTGAGCATTTACAAAGGATTTGAACCACAGTAAAATTAGTGATGCTTCAGTATATCTCAGGGCTGAGTTCTTCTTCCATGGCAGCCTTTGGAGATGCCCCAGGTAAGTGATGAGCCAGCTGATCCTGTTCAGCTGTTCAGAACTGATGGAAGCAAAAGTGTTGCCTTGATGGGGTCAAAGACCTGCTGTTTGAAATTTAAAAAATTTAAGTCGCTAAAGACAGGCAGCTGTTTTCTGCTCTTATTTTAAATACTAGGGCTGAAGCTCTTGCAGAAAGCTCCAAGTGCTATCCTCATTCCTCTCCTTAATGTCAATATCCTTATCTTTTTACCTTTTCTATGCCAATTTCTTCATCATTACTCTTACTAGCCTTACACTCCAAACAAAATCCAGTATTATGCAAAATTATATTTGGAAAATAGTGCATTTCCAAAAACACAGAAAGGCTATGAAATTAGTACACCTGTCTCACAAGGAACACTCAACAGTTCTTGGTTCTGTCCGTCCTATTTTCTGCAATTAGACTACAGGCACCTCAAAACTGGCAGAGGAACAACATATGTTTCTGTGGCTTCTATGAAAAACCTAGTACTTATTTTAAGATCCCCTTCTCTTTTACTTATTTTGATAGTGTCCTTATAAAACCTGAATTTCTGTTTGGGAACTAATTGGCTCAACTCTCAGAGAATGCAGTAACGAAGTACCATCCACCATCCTGCTTAACGTAGGCAGTAGTTATTGCTCATACACAGTTACTTTAATAAATACCTTCTAGAAAAAAATACCATAAGCCTTTTTTTTTTTTTAAAGGAACTCAAAAGGCAGTAAAAAACCCAAACCAGAAAGAGTACAATTACATCCTGCCATCTCATCCATCACTCTAGAAACTAAAAAAATTGCTTTTAAGGTGCTGTAGAGGAAGAGCATTTTCTGAGTGCTACTGCACAAACAATCTCAGACAGAAAAGGGAGTGAGCACGGGAAACCTCTTTCCCTCAGGATCCAGTTGGCACAAGCACCTTTTACCTGTATGCCAAAACAAACCATTTTCTCTCTCTTATAGAAATTTCATGCAGTTAAAAAAAAATTACCGTTGTGACAGAGAAGATAGCCTGTGTAAATTAGTCTCAGCATGCTACTGAAATTTAAATCAAGAATATAAATAAGTCATTTTGTTCAAAATCTTGGCTTCAATTTAAAGTGACATCTTAAGAGCACTCTGTTTCTAAATACTGGAGGGAATAACTGCCAGGCAACTGTCACAAATGATAGCCTGTAAAAGTACATAGACGTCAAAAAAACCTCTGTCTACTTTGCATGGTTTTTGATTTAATATTTAGGCATATCCATGACAGTCCTGTATATGTTCCATGCAAAACTGTGAACCCAGTCACAGATTTTATTGTGACTTTCAGGTAAACTTGGAAGAAATTTGTTGAATTTCTATGAAATTACAAGATATTTTGTACATTGCCTTCAACAATTTCCAGTGAACCCCAAAACCTTTCTCTTTGGGTATCCCACAAACCCTTCCTCTCAGGCAATTTATGGTGTCCGGTTAGACTCCAGTTTTATCACTACAACAAGCCTCAGGGTATCTCACTGCTGCTGTGATGGGAACTGTGGTAAATATGTAATATTCTGCCTTTGCAAGAGAAGCATAATTGCCTCTGCTGAACAGTGGCTGTGTGTAGGTCCTACCTACTTACGCTCCTTTCAAACTGTGCAGAAGAACCTGTATCTGAAATTTGCAATCCAGTCTGGCCCTTTCGCAGGTCAAAACCAGAAGCCTCCTTACACTCTTACAAAATGCACCTGTCTAAGAGCAGTGCCCAGAATTTCTTTCATCAAATATGTTGTTAATGTACGAAAATACATTAAAATTCTATGCACTTCCAAGAATGCCCTTTTGTTTGCTTATGGAACCAAAACAATTTAAGAACCAGATTTTTATTCCTGTGGGGTATTACGTGCTAAAGACAAACGGTCCAGAAGCAATCAGTAGAGCTACTCGCTGAACAACTTAATGCTCATCATCTGAATATAATCCTACACGATGTCTCTTTGTTTCATGACTATGTCAAATGACACCTCCTTTAAAAACATCACCTCTGTATTTTATTATCTCTTTCCTGTTAGCGTATAAACAAGTTTGAAAGAAAACAAACATCCTGCAATTTGGTATACAAAAACATATTTGAGAATGCCATGAGCGCATTCTGGGAAAAAAATATTTTTTATTGTTTTACAATATTCTGACCTTTCTTTTGAAATATCTTTCTAATGAGGATAACTCAGATTGTACAGAGTATTTCCCTACTGTGTTCCTTGCATTCATTTTTAGACATGGTTGATAGACAAGAAGCAAAATTACATTGCAAAAGAAATGCGTCTTTCACGGATTCTTACATTGCATTCCTACAGAATTTTTTGGGGGAGGGGAAAAAAAAAATTGGCAAAAAACCCCCACAAGCACTTTCTCCACCCCACCCTTGCTAAACTAAGTATTTAGAGTGCTCCTACAGTGCTTCAGCCAAATTTGTTCCATAGAGATTCTTTCACAATAGCTGGGCAAGGAAGCAATGAACATAAGAAGGAAATACTGCGTTTAAAAAGTAAATCAACACTTTTGATCATACAAGATAACATTACATTTTCCACGTATAAAGAATTGTGGTAAATGAACCAGGGCAGAAAAAAACACTGTAAACAAAAAACATTACTGATGGCATCATTTGTCTGCAGAAGACACGTTTCTCACATAGCAAGCAACTTTTAATCTAACAAACAAGAACTTTGTATTTTAGCTTCTGTAAAGACTGGAGAATTTGATACATAAACATGAAACCTCCACTTAATAAATAGCTCAAAATTAAAAAAGAGCAATCAAAAAGATACCTCACTTTTCTAAATATATCCCTAATCTAATCTGTATGTCTATACTGATCATCTTTACACATGATACTGTATCATTATTAAGGTAAAATTCAGGTTCCAAAGCACAATTTTTCCTAGAGGAGAACCTGGTAATTCAAAATAATTAGTAACATGTCTACAGATTGCTTTGAGAAAGTCCAACAACAACCTAGCAATTCCTTAGACTACATATTTCTCTTTAATGCACTATAAAATAAAAGATCTGCACTTAATTTGTTTTATAAAACTATTTACAACAGGCCCTTCTTCTGCCTATACAGTCATTTCTGAAGTGTTTTTACCAGGAACCTGTTGTTATAGTTTTTGTAAGAACTCAAATTTTTAGCATCTTCTCAAAGATGCTAAGAGAATTCAAGAGTTTAGAACTTGTCATAAACTTGCAAAGTCAAATAAAATTGTCTCCTCTTTAGATTGTCAGATTAGGTAGCAGAAACACCTACAAATTTCAACAGTTTAGGAGCATTGCCAAAGTAAACAATATTTTTGAAAGTCTCAGATGCTTATGCCCATCTGCATATTTTGAATCCTTGATGTTACATACAGTACGGAAGGAGTAAAATTATGAAATCACAGTATTTCCCCACTTCCCCTGGCCATTGTCATCACTTACAACATGCATGGAAAATGTGTAGTATGAAACAGGTGTACACCCCAAAAGAAGTTTGGAAAATAAACCTGTGCCTACCTGAGAACCTCTTTTTTAAAAGAAGAAAACAGAATTTTCTGGCTTACACTTAAACACTTAAGATGTAAACAGTAAGTAAATATAAAAAAGGTAAGTCATCTCTTGAGTATTGCTGCTCTGCAAAAAGTAAGTATCTAACTTACTAGATAAGTAACATGAGCTTTTACAATAATTAAAACTCGGCGGCGCGGTTGACACACTGGAGGGAAGGGATGCCATCCAGAGGGACCTGGACAGGCTTGAGAGGTGGGCTAATGCAAATGGCATGAAGTTCAACCAAGCCAAGTGCAGAGTCCTACACCTGGGACGTGGCAATTCCAGGCATAAATACAGGCTGGGCAGAGAATGGCTGGAGAGCAGCCCTGAGGAGAAGGACTTGGGAGTGCTCATGGATGAGAAGCTCAACATGAGCCGGCAGTGCGCGCTGGCAGCCCAGAAAGCCAACCGTATCCTGGGTTGCATCAAAAGAAGCGTGACCAGCAGGGCATGGGAAGTGATTCTCCCCCTCTACTCCGCGCTTGTGAGACCCCACCTGGAGTACTGTGTCCAGCTCTGGAGTCCTCAACATAGAAAGGACACGGAACTGTTGGAACAGGTCCAGCGAAGGGCCACTAAGATGATTAGAGGGATGGTGCACCTCTCCTATGAGGACAGGCTGAGAGAGCTGGGGCTGTTCAGCCTGGAGAAGAGAAGGCTCCGGGGAGACCTGATAGCAGCCTTTCAGTATCTGAAGGGAGCCTACAGGAGAGCTGGAGAGGGACTCTTTGTCAGGAAGTCTAGTGCTAGGACAAGGGGTAATGGTTTTAAATTGGAAGAGGGGAGATTTAGATTAGATATTAGGAAGAAGTTCTTTACTGTGAGGGTGGTGAGGCACTGGAACAGGTTACCCAGGGAAGTTGTGGAGGCCCCATCCCTGGAAGTGTTCAAGGCCAGGCTGGATGGGGCTTTGAGCAACCTCCTCTAGTGAGAGCTGTCCCTGCCCATGGCAGGGGGGTTGGAACTTGATCTTTAAGGTCCCTTTCAACTCTAACCATTCTATGATGCTATGATTCTAATTAAAATCTTCATCAGTAGAAGTTATCTAAAACTGCACTTTCTAAGGTGTCGAGACCAGGCTGCTGACAGTGACAGGTAAGTATCAGCCTCCAGTGCTGGGAGGAGATTGAAGAAAGTTTGTATGCACATCTCCTGCTTCCCTGGAAGACAAGACATTGGATTTGATGTCAGGAAATAACCTGAGCTCACTAAATCACAGTGCAACTTTAGGCAAGACACCTTCCTTCTCTGAGCTCCAAGGTATCTGTCTGTAAGATGATATTTACCCCATGCTGTAAAGAACTTTGAAGGCTGAGGGAAGGGATAGTGGAGAGGTTGGAGACAAATCAGAAACAGTGAGTGCTGTTACTGGAGATAAGAAGAGGAGCCTCTTCTTTCCGATATTTTTGTGCGATATAGTTCTAAAAAAGAAGCTATGGCTATGGCAAGGAGAAAACAGCAAACAAGAATTATGCCAATCTTTCTTACATATAGGGATAAAAGAAAATCAAGGTTCCCTTCACTATTTCCCCTGTGTTTCTTGTATGAATATTTAGAAGGACAAGAAGCACTATAACAAAACCACGGAAGGCCTTGCTGTCCTTAAAGAAAGCAAAATAGTATGGGCTTCAGTTAAAACAGATAACTGAAATAAAGACCAAGTGCAGGCAAGCTGCCTGTAGTTCTAATATATATAAAAGTAATAGTTCGAATTCCTGTAAAAGAAGGCAGCCTGAGGCTGACCCAAATGGCCTACATAAAAT
This sequence comes from Chionis minor, assembly GCA_013398295.1. Lineage (NCBI taxonomy): Eukaryota > Metazoa > Chordata > Aves > Charadriiformes > Chionidae > Chionis > Chionis minor. Next base: position 237,947 of record VZSF01011150.1, read on the forward strand.
GAAGAGCTAACAGACAGTGAAGTTGTAAGGAAAGGCTAAGGCTTACCTCACAGCTAAGGCAAAACAGAAGACACGACTGACCTAGTAATATTTGGACCATATATTTTGCACAAATAATTGAAATACCATCTACTTATGGTCTTAGGTTCTGCAACTGCAAGTTTTTACCTATAAATAATGAATGAAATAACCTAACACTGCCATTATGTTACATAAAAATAATTATATTTAAATGCAAGTCATACAGGGCATGTCTGGCACTTTATAAAATGACTATGCATTTTTAGTTAATCTCCACGCATTGTAATTTTTTCTTATTTAGAGAAAGAAAGATCCAGAAATTATTTCTGGTAATATCTCTCTTGCTCTGCTTACATTTAAAAAATTAATGTCAGACAACAGATCAATATTTTATGCAGCACTATTTTTTTAATAATTAATACAACAGGAAAGTGCTGCAAGTAAATTCAGTCAGTGAGCAGAGTACGGATCTAGAGAACGGGGTCATGAAATGAAGGAAGAAAATTTAATTACGTGTACAGTCACAGCCATTTAACTTTAATTACCTGCAAATATCAGAAAATTGAAAAGGAAAATTAAATACTTCAGTGTCAAAAAGCAGCATCAATGCAATGACATTGTTCTTTGGAATGTACTAATTACTTTTGCTTTCTCTGATTTCTTTTTTTCTTATTTTATGTGAATAGTAGTAAGCACTTCCTTGGATAGGGAAAAAGCAGTGGAAGAAGGTTCTGAGAAGAACTTTGGCAAGGGCACAAGGGAACATGTAAAGAAAGACTAAAAGAAGCAAAAAGCCTTCAATTAATCTAGTTATTTGAAAGCAAGCTCAATCAAAACAAAAATTATTTCTAGCTTCCTTTTTATATAGTGTTCATACTCCAAGAAAACTTCAGCATGGGTACAATGGTACAAAACCTGCAATTGTTCCTGAATTGTTCTAGCAGCAGGATATTCAGATAGTTGGCTAAGAGTTTGACAATAACTATGAAAGAAATGGCAGAAATAAATTAAAAGCAAAGTTTCTGCCCAAGAGTGAAAATAGTATACACTTCTGACATCTCGAAAATTACCTGAGACCTTTCAGACACAAAGAAAATGTCACTGCTTCAAGAGGTAATAAATACATACTTATGACCAGGAAAATGTCACAGTAGACCAGTGTCATTCAAATTAATGCAAATATCAGAAGGACAGACTCCTGTTGATTTCTCAGCGTCATAGCTCAACTGTGCATGAAGTCTTGACCCAAAGTAATTCCCAGTTCTCTCTCTCTGATCTCAGTCTTCTCAAACAGCAATTTCTGCCAGTCCTAGCATAAAATACTCTGTTCTTTAGGGTCCAAAATATTTTTCTGAATGTTTCAGTTGAACTGAGACAGCAGCTAAAACCTGAACACATCAAACCTTCCAGAATATGTAATAGATTTTAATGATTATCTTTATCTTTGAAGTGATCATTCAGCAGGATATGAGCTACTTATTTAATGAAAACAAGTTTTCTAGCTACATCAAAAATCACACCATTTAAAAACACCACAAACTCACAAACAAAAATTTACTATCAGAGCTCACAAAGACTTCTACAATCTACAGGTAACTGGGCCTTCCTGTGTGATTAGTAGTAAAATCACCAGTGTCACACACATATAGATAAAAAACACTTATAGAGCAAGTCAGTGAAAACAAGGTATTTTTCTTCCACTAGTACGCGGATGCAGGGTTGAATGCATACCACTTTCTGGGACCTACATTACAACAGTTTTCCCCACCGCAACCATTGTTGGCTGGCCTTTGTTGCCGTGGGTTCCGATCTGCCTCCTGTACCTGCACCCCTTATTCATCATCGCACTTCTTTCCCTTGCAGAATTAAACTGGGCATTGTCCACTTACCTAGCTTCCATGGCAAAATTTGGTATTTAATATTGCTGTGTTGTGCGAACTGGAAATTGTGACAAATGAAAACAGAGATAGGAAAACTGAAAGATCAAAGGGACAAGGAAAGGGGACTGTAATAAAATGTATTTACTACCTGGCACTATTCATTATTTGGTCCTCATTTATGCACTTGCCTAAGTTCCATAACTGTGGAGGATGAAAATCATGTTTTTCTCAGCATCTCTGCAGCTCACTGAGTAGGAGATTTTATAAAAATAACTCAGAAAGCAAACATCAGAAAAGGAATAAACTAAGATACAACCAGATGACAACAGTGATTCTTGCTATTTTGCCTACTCTTTCATTCTGGGTGTCTTCTCTATATAGATGAATGGATGTTTTTATATTTCTGTTTTTAAATTAAATTTAATCCTCTCTTAAGGTGTTCAGACAGTTGTCTACACATCTTAAACTGTATTACACTTATGTCTGAGCACTAACTGTATTAGAAGGAAGCTTTTAACCTCTTCTAGAAGGAATTTAGGTAAACGGCAGATTACATTTTAGAATAGCTGCTTGACCCAGAAGATAAATTCTTCTGATTTTTGGACATGCTTTCAGAAACAGACTGCTACTCATTCTTTAATCCTCTAGGCTTGAAAATGGCAAATCCCCAAATAATTTTTTATTATCTAAGCATACCAGAGGACTAGACCACAAAAAACACTGTCTGTTAAAAAGCACATCAACATAACTATTCACACACCTTTAACCATCACACTTTGTCTATCAACTCCTTCATGACTTTACCCATCACTACTGGAAAAATAACAAAATTAATTTCAGCTTTTGCTCAACTATGCATGCTGCCAAGTTTGTATTGACAATTCTGGCATTGCTGCAAGTTGAATTGCTGGCAGAAGACCTTACTGCCAACTACAATTCAATGTCCTACACCTGTTGACACTTTTGCATTATATCCTATCTGCCGTAGGCTTTGCTTTAAACCAGATGGCATTTTATCATTTCCTGTCCAGCATTTAATTCCTCATTGTTCTGCATGGTCCCCCTACCTAGTAACTCCAGTGGCACAACTAGAATTGAAAAGCGGGTGGACCCCTAAAGAAAAAGCTTTTTTAGCTTTGTTTTCTTTTAAACAAAAAGAGTGGCAAGAGTGTTCTAAGCCAGCTTGTTTGAACAAAGATCCTTTACCTTGTTTTCCATTCTTCCAAGTTCAGCGCTTCGTTTCTTACTGCTGATACAGCGCTCAGTGAGGTCCTGCCTCACTGAGCATCCCTTCACTGACTCCTACAGAAGAAGGATGAGAATGCTTTTCTGAAGAATCCCTAGGATGAGAGCGCTTCAAGCAAGCTGCTTGATAAGACTTACTTACTCTTAAGGCACCCCAAAGCATCTGTGAACCCATGTTCACCCAGCAGAGGCAGCACAGAAACCATGAAGTCAAGCCATTAAGTGCTACTCACTTTGCACAGCATCAAGTTTTGACAGGAACAGGTAAACTGGCACAGAATTCTTAAAGCAGATGGTGATGTGACTGGCTTTGGTGAAAGATCAAAACTCTAGAAGCTCAGGCAGCAGACTGTGTTGACAACTGCCCAGGCATATTACAAGATGGTCAATGAACAATGGGAAAGAAACAGAAATGCACAAGTGTTTAATAAATATTTCATCACATTGTCTTCCAAACAGTAACATGGATTTGGGTCACGTTTCTCAGAAGCTCAGAATAAGGAGAAGTTCCTCTTGCCTGATATCGTGCCAAAATTCTCTTTCATTGACTGGAGTTCAAGATAGTATAAAACCTTGACATTGCAAATTTCTAGGGCCTTTTTAGAAGACAGCACATCAACTATGAACTGTTAGTAACACTTCTAATTAACCAGTTGATGAGGTCAAAGATCATAGCTTCCTGTCATCAGTAACACCTTTTGTAAACTTTTCCTTTCTATTGAAGACAATTAAGTATTTCGAGCGGGGTTTTTTGAGTACTATAATATTTTAAACTACCAATAAGCATTCTTAACGACCTGATTATATTGTTTGCAAACAGAAGCATGTTTAGTGGACAGCACCCATCTGGTGTATGGAGTGAGAATGTTACACAAAGGTCAGATAGAAGGGAGTAAATAAACTCAGCAGGAATGATCCTTTTATAAATGCAGTGCTGAGTAAGAATATTTGTATGGTACCTTGAAACTTTGCAGCTTATTTCCAAAAACAAGTTCCTAAACAAATCGCCCTGAAGGTCTTGGCTCTAAACCATTATGTTTACCTGCAAATGTGCAACCTATTTCAATAGCTTTATGATGATGCATTTTACCACAGGATTCCTAAGATCTCGTAAGAATAACTGGCTGTTGAAAAAAAAAAGGTCTAAAAAAGAAAGCATCTGGTAGCATTTATCTCACCTTCTAGTTGGTCACTTTTTTTTTCTAGTTTATTTAACAGTTCATTTCAAGCCCATAAAGCTGTGTAACAAAGAACACTTAATTCTATCGGAAAAATTGGGGAAATTGAATTTAAGAGAATGTTTAATTACTCTGGGAAGAATTTGGCTGGGATGCCTGAGCTAACAGCCCATCATTAGTGGGAAGACATCATAAAACCACAGAGGGTTTTTTTGTTGTTCTTTAAATGAAAGCACTTGAGCAAAACAGTATTTCCAGCAACAGAGGATTCCTAAACTCCTCTTCCCTGGTACAGAAGTGAGAATATGTGCATGGAACGAAAAACCTGGACAATTTGACAGCAACCTGCTGACTGTCCTGTGCAGTCAGCACCGGCCATTTGGAACACCCTACCTCAAAGGGAAAAGCTTATGCCCCACAGCTTGCCACCTATCACACATGTCTCCTCAGTCATTCCCACCGTTGTTCTCTGGAGCAGTCCAATGACGTTGGGAAGGCACCCTCACACTTCATCCATGGGAAAGAGGGATACCCTTGCACTGCTCCCTGAGCCATTCTGAGCTTGTCTGGGAGTCCTTACAAGGTGAATTCCCAGCACAGAGATGAAGACCTAGAACTTGTGCATTGTGCATTAATTGCTAGGGTTTTGGTAGCAGGGGTCATCAGGGCAGACTTTGGTGACAGGACACAGCTGATTCCAGACAGCTCCACAGTGGACAGGTCCTGCTTCAAGCCAGTACCCTGGTGGTGGCCTGTAGCCTGGACCATCACTACAGGAAGACCAGGACCATTTAGCAGAGCTGGCGAGTCCAACCAACAGTCTGTGTTGGAATAGCAAGGCACTAGTGAGCGCTCAGGTCAAAACGGAACCAGAAGCCAGCAGAGCCAAGGTGCCCATGTGAGAAGCTGTTGCCCTCGCTGTTGAGGGAGGGAGAGAGAGTGCCAGCAGAGAGTGGGAAGTGACCATCCCAGACAGGCACCCCAGCATCTGAGACAGGAAAACAGAGGAGCCCAATGGCAAGTTAACAACACAGACCAAAACTACCATTCCAGTTACAGTTCTTCACTCGGAAAAAGAAGTTACAGAAACACTCAGAAGTGGCGTTACAGCATTGGTGGATAAGGGGAGAGTAACAGATATCATCTACCTGGACTTGTGCAAAGCATTTGACACTGTCCCACACAACATCCTGGTCTCTAAATTGGAGAGACATGAATTTGACTGATGTACCACTTGGTGGATAAGGAAATGGCTGGACAGTTGTATTCAAAAGAGCTGTGGTCAACAACTCGACGTCCAAGTGGTAACTAGGGATGAGTGGTGTTCCTCAGTGGTTGGCACTGGGGCCAGTACTGGGGTTTTTTTTGGCAACGTGGATGTTTGCACTGAGTGCACTGTCAGCAATTTTGCTGACAACACCAAGCTGTGCGGAGCAGTTGACACACTGGAAGGAAGGGATGCACACTGGAAGAGGGACCTGGACAGACTTGAGAGGTGGGCCTGTGCAAAACTCATGAAGTTCAACAAGGCCAAGTGCAAGGTCCTGCACAGGGGTCAGGGCAAACCCCAGCACAAATACAGTCTGGGCAGAGAATGGTTTAAGAGAAGCCCTGAGGAGAGGCACTTGGGGGTGCTGGTTGATGGGAAGCTCAAAATGAGCCAGCAATGTGTGCTCGCAGCCCAGAAAGCCAACCCTACCCTGGGCTGCATCATGAGATGTGTGGCCAGCAGATCAAGGGAGGTGATTCTGCCCCTCTACTCCACTCTTGAGAAACCCCACATGGACTACTGTGCCCAGCTCTAGAGCCTCCAGCTTAAGAAGGACATGGACCTGTTGGAGTGAATCCAGAAGAGTGCCATGAAGATGATCAGAGGGCTTGGAGCGTGTCTGCTCTGAGGACAGGCTGAGAGAGTTGGTTTTGTTCAGCCTGCAGAAGAACAAGCTCCAGGAAGACCTTACAGCAGCTTTCCAGCATCTCAAGGGGGCCTACAAGAAAGCTGGAGAGGAAATTTTTACAAGGGCATGTAGTGATAGGACAAGGGGCAGTGTCTTCAAACTGGAAGAGGGTAGCTTTAGATTAGATCTCAGGAATAAATTTTTCACTCTGACGGTGGTGAGACACTGGAACAGGCTGCCCAGAGAAGCTGTGGAGATCCCGTCCCTGGAGGTGTTCAAGGTCAGGCTGTATGAGGCTTTGAGCAACCTGGTCTATGGGTAGGTGTCCTTGCCCACAGGAGGGGGGCTGGACCTGGATGATCTTTAAGGTCCAACCCAAACCATTCTATAATTCTATGAATTATGTAAATGAGGAAGGCCCAGAGCTATTGCCCCAGGGAGATGCCTCTGGTCTACTGGGTTTCCGTGGCAAGGTTTCGCAGGCAGGAGGCGATGGCTGCAGGGGTACCTTCTGTATGACACCAGGAGTGCCTCTACGTTGGACAGAATCAGTTCCACCCAACTCCAAGATGGATCTGCTGCTGGCCAAAGCTGAGCCTGTCAGTGATGCTGGTAGCACTTCTGGGATAACTTACTTAAGGGCAAAAAGAACTATGCAACAGCAGCTGGGAAAGACGAGTGAAAATCTTGGAGAGGAACAGCTCTGCAGACACCAAGGTCAGTGAAGAAGGAGGGGGAGAAGGTGCTCCAGGCAGCAGAGTAGAGATACCCCTGCAGCCTGTGGAGAAGACCATGGTGATTTATGTTGTCACCATGCAGCCCATGGAGAAACATGGTGGAGCAGATATCCACCCCACAGCCCCTGGAGGACATCCACTGCACCAGGTGGATGTGCCCTGAAGGAAGCTGTGACCCTTCTGCACAGAAGCAGGTTCCTGGCAGAAACTGAAGCCTGTGGAGAAAAGTTCATGCAGCATCACCTCTTCTGGCAGGACCTGTGATCCCATGGGGGACACACCCTGGAGCCGTCCGTTCCTGAAGGACTGCACCTTATGGAAAGGTGCTAGATGCAGTTCGTGAAGAACTGCAGCCTGTGGGAAGTACCCACAATGGAAAAGCTCTTGAGTAACCCACAGCTGGGACCCACGCTGGAGCAGGGGCACAGCGTGAGGAGGAAGGAGCGGCAGACATAAAGTGTTATAAACTGACCACAACCCCCACACCTCTGTACTGCTCGAAGGGAGTAGGTAGAACTGGGAGCAAAGCTGAGCCTGGGAAGGAGGGAAGGTGGTTTTTAGATTTGTCCTTATTTCTCATTATCCTGCTCTTTTTAACCAGCAATAAATTAAATTAATATCGTCAAGTCAAGTCAAGTCTGGTTTGCCTGTTATAGTAACTGGTAAGTAACCTCCATATCCTTAGTTCAAACCATGAGCTTTTCATTGTATTTTCTCCCCCTGTCCTGTTGAGAAAGGGGAGTAATAGAGCAGCTTGGTGGGTACCTGGCAACCAGCCAAGGTCAACCCACCACCAATGGCTACAGCCACCTGGGGAAACTGGAGCTGGGGAGATACTACTGATGGTTCCAGACAGCAGAGCCCTGGGGAGCCTGGGCCTATGCCAGCTGTAAATACTGTCCTCTCTAGGGTAAAAAGCCTTTGGGATGGGCTGATGGAGGGATATAAGGAGCAACAGGTCAATCCTGTTGTTTCCACAAAGCTAGATGCCTCCCCTGCCAGGGACGAAGTTTGTAAGTCACAATAGATGAATATTCAAACGCCTACGATGGTAGGGATGCGTGTTTTGTAGAGAAAAGGGGTGGAGGTTGTTGAAATGTTGAACCTGGACCAGGATCTATATCCTGATCCTCAACAACAAGGCGTGGAGATTGCAATGCCTACAGATCTTGAAACCATTGTAATACTCTTCATTTTGGTGTTTTGTAGGAGTGAGGGGTGGAGTTTCACTGAGCACATGTAGACATTGCTACTATGTCCATTCCTTTTGTCTGGTAAGAAAGGCAGAGTTTGTAAGACAAGTCTATTAAGGTTATGCTGACACTAAAAGCAGAGCCTATAACAAATGTAACATTTTGCTGAGGAGAAGGATGGGAATGCGTTTGGGCACAACTGGCATGGTTTTGGTAGCAGAAGGGCAGCGGGAGAGACTACTGCAAGAAGGGCTGGCTAGTCCTCAGCAGACCCACCACAGGTCAGGTCGGAGCCCATCAGTCAAGTGTTGCGCTTCTGATGCAACCAGAGGAGTTTGCAGCACAAAAACGTTTTTAAGAAAGAGTGGTAAAAGAAAAAAAAAAAAAAAAAAAACGCCACAAAACCAAACCAAAACCCAAAAAACCAAAAACCCACAAAAAAACCCCACCCAAACCAAAACAAAACAAAAAAAACCCCACCAAAAGCACCAGAAGAAGAAAAAAGGAAGAAGGACAGAGCAAGAGGAGACAGGAGGTAGACAAAAAGAAAAACATCACACCAGACCAGGAGGACAGGGGAGACAGGAGCCGAAGCAGCAGCAGACCAAGCAGAGGGCACAGCCAAAGCAGCAGCCGCACAAGCAGCACTTGAGTGGTGGGGCACTGAAGGGATTGCCACCTGCAGAGGACAGACCATGCCCTGTCCCCAGCCTCTGGTGCCACCTCTCCCCTCGCTGCAGGGGCCAAGCGCAGCGCGCAGAGAAGGGCCTGGAGAACAAACAGGGGGAGAAGAGACTTCTCAGACACAAGGGGAGCCTTCCTTAAGTGTGCGCGTGGTTTCTTCTTTGTGTTACCAGAACCAGTAATTAGAGGGGGGTTTTTACTGACAATCAATTAAATTTATTGAAATTGCACCAAAATCAGTAAAACAGTTTTGCCCGCAACAAACCTGCCAATAAAACCATACTGTAAGCAAACAAGGAGTGACAAAAGAGAAGGGATAATACAAACGGGTTAAAATGCTGGGACTACAGAGAAAGAGGGCAATCAGACCTGCGGACCGCTGGCGTAGAAGGATAGCATTCAAACCTGAGAAACTAACAAAGTAATGCTACAAATAAGGTAAGCCTACCCGTATATTCCCAGCAGCAATGAAACAGCACAGCAGGGTTCTGCTTCCTGTAGTCGCATTTTTCTCAAAACTTGTTTAATAGTATTAGCTAACAGGGTGGCTCCAGCTCATTCTTAATGGCTATTTTAAAGGAAATTTGTCTCCCCTCCTTAATTCAGCCACAAAGCGTGGTACCAAAAGAACGAGAGCAATTCTGCTGTCCATAAAGCATCAAGCATTGCACAAAAGATCCAGCCTTGCAATACAAGTATGACTATACAGTATTCCCTACAATACTTGTAATAACCACTGTCTCCCACCTCATCCTCAGTTTAACAGTTTTCCAAAAGCTGAAGCACACATGGCTCTGCGTTACTAGAACCTGCAATAGAGTGGATTTTATTCCTCTTCCGTCTTGTAAGAAAATCCAGTTAATTGGATTTCACCAGTTATTGACATGGTGTGAATTAAAAAAAAAAACAACCACACACAAAAAAAAAAAACTTCTATATACCTGTAGAACAGTTTTCTAGAAATAAATCCATGGCAATCCACCTGCAGTTCGTATCAGGGTCACTGAAATGAAGTTGGAAACTTTTTTAAAATCCATCGCATTTTTTCTGAGATTAAATTATCAGACATTCCTTTCATTAATAGGATGGTTCTGTATTTTAGTGAAGAAATCTCAATTTGAAAATTTCTGATTTTGAAATAATTTTCAATTTTTTGAAAATTTGAAATTTTCTGAGGCAACAAAGCCTTCTAGACAACCACAGACCATGGAATAAACAGTATTGTGCTTTCGCTCCCATATGCACCTGTCTATTAGGACTTAGAAAAATCTGCTGTAATAAAATTCCTCATACATAATTTTGCGTGTAAACTAAAGAAAGAAGATACTAGTGATAGTCACCTACTGCCTTTTTTAGAACTATAAGCACTTCTTGTCCAACGGACTTCCGCATTTCAACTCCAAATGTATCTGTTTCACATACAATTATTTGAATATCTATCTGTAATAATTGCTTCTATAAAAATACAAATGCTTAACTAATTGCAAACAATGAAACTGAGATATGTATGAATTGACAGATGGATAAAGCACAAGATTTACAAAGTTCTTAAAGCCATCTTATCAACTCCTCTGCTTTCTTCTGACCTTGCTGAAATCCCTTATGTTCTGTATAACTCTTTTTCCCCAGTCTATGTAATGACACTGTCTCCCTCCTACTTTGAAACAATAAGCTGTTTGGACAAAAAGCAATCTGTGGAAGCTCACAGGCAACACAGGCAACACAGGAACTGATCTTCTGTTTTTAGGTAACAAGAATTTTGTCTTGGGGTTCAGGAGTTAATCACATCTTCTCCCACTGCCTTTGGCACAACAAACAAGGAGCTGTTGCTGCCTCTGAATTCATGCCTCATCACAAAAATTGTATTTCAGGATTTGCAAAAAAAAAAATTTGTGTACTTTGTAGAAGACTTGGAACTAGTCGCTAAGGCTGTAAAATACAAACAGGTAAGATTTATAGCTGAGCAGGATAAAGAGGTCATTCAGCTGGAATGGACTCAAGTACAAATAAACGCTGGACAGGGTATTACAGTACTTGTCATGGAAGTCTACAAAGACTGCATGTTGAAAGTCTTGTATAAAGTTATCTGTCATCACATTTGATTGCTACTACTTAACAGAATGTCAACTAATTGAAATCCCACTTCTAATTAACTTCAAAAAGGGTAAAATCTAGGAATTTTGCGCTGGACCTAAAAACATTAATTTTTTTTCTTTTTTAAATTTGTAGTAAAGAAGTGTTCCAGGTGTCTTTGGTGAAGAGATTTCAAAGCAGAAAGTATCTCATTCACAATGGTATTGCCTAGGGACATACCAATTTAACAATTCCAAATCTGGTCCTGAATTTGAAATATTGTATCGTGTGTACGTAAAGCCCAAAAGGTATGCGGACAATGTAGTTTGATAGTTGGGTTCTGCCCTTAAGTAAAAATAGCTTTTTAAGTAAATGCAATAATTACTATCAAATGCCCAGGTTCACAGGCTCCAGGACTAGAAGAAAGCTACTACTTACAATACTGAGCAGTTTCTTACATGAATATTCAGTAATTGCTCGGTGGTATGAGAAAGACTGCGGAATGAAATTTTAAAACTAAGGACCAAATTCTGCTATCCTTTATTTGCACAGTAAAATACTAAGTACATTCAACTTAAATAAATGTAACTGATTTGTCGTATGAATAAGAGAAGCAAGTAAGAGAAGTCCTAATTTTTCTTCTTAAATACTGAGAGCTACCTTTGAAATTTTACTTTTAAAAATAAAGCACATGTAGTTGTCCCCTTGATTCATAATTAACCCTGCAGAACCACCACTCCTCCAGAATGGCTGCCAAGTGTCTTTATCAACAGCAGAAACTTTCATGAAAAAATTTGAAACAAAAAAATTTCTGTAAAAGATTTTGGCCTTATGAAATTTTAGGTGGTGAGGTCAAAAAAGAATTTGCTTCAGCTTTCTCATAAGCTGAACGCAAAAGACTTTAAAAAGAGAAATACTTATTTTCAAAATAAAGGGGGATATGGGGGAAGCTGGTGAAACACAGCGTGCACTGAAGTAGAAATCTAAAATAAAAAGAGGAATGTGATTAAGTACAGAATTGGGGAAGTCACAGAAGTGACTTTTTAAGTCAAATAGTCCAGTAGTCAAAACAAAAAAAAAAAAGGCCAGGAGACCAAGTAATACAAAAGACCATTGAGAAGGTTAAACAAAAAGAAAGCTTGATTATGAAAAGTCAGAAGCAGCTGTACAGACAGAAAACAAAAAATATGGAGCAAATATTGCCTGTTTTCTATTTTCTTAGAGGTAGTTTATACTAAACATGTATAAAGAAAACGATTAAGCAGAAAGGCGACAGAACCTGCAGTAAATTAGTGAACCTGCAGAACAGAAGTGAGCATTACTGTGTAGAAAATACCTCAAGAAAAGAAACAAATAGAACAGACTGTCAATTTTAACAAGTTTTAATAGTGAAAGAGCCAACAGTAGTCATGTTAGCATGGGAAAATGATGCAATTGGAGGCTCTTGGAAAAATGACATCTTGTCTCTCCCCTCTCGAGGTTTGGGCTGTACTGTTCTCACCATCAGTTGCTGCTTCTTATTTACACTGCCACCACTCACTTAAGGCCCCATCAAGTTTCAGTGCCCCAGTGTAAATCTCCTGGGTCATTGTCCCCAGTATTATTTCATCTTTTTACCCAATTTACTTTTTCTACTTCCTCTTTTGGGGGAGAGGTGGGGCAACAGAATATTTGATCTGCCAAGTACAGGTTTACATCTGTCCTTTGTGGTAAAAAAACGGCAGAAGCCTATAATAAAGTACATACAGAAATACTTCCTCTGAGTGTTTTTATCACCTCCAACAACTCAGTGATCTCACAGGCTGGAAGCGATGCCTTGGCATTTTAACAATTTAGTCCTTAATGGATTTTTCTTCTGTGGTTTTGCCCAATTACTTTCTGAACTTCAAAAATACACAAATTCTAACTGTAAAGAATTCCGCTGCTTGAACATGTGTGCGAAGAACTACCATTTTTTCATCTGAACTTCTCACTACTCATTTCTTTTGATGCCTTTTATTTCACATATTGCCAAAAATAGTCAACAATTGGTCCGTACTTATTCTTAGTAACTTACGCATTTAGAAATCTTTATCATGCTGGAACATTTGTTTTTCCAGCTAAAGAACAGCCCACTTTGCTGTTTCTTATACACAACCCTTCCCATACTTTGATCATTTCTTAGCCATTTTTGAACATGTTCTTAGTGTTTGTGAATTTTTAAACAGGAGGGCTGTGAGCCTGAAAGAGACAGCATGCATGCAAGTCAGCAGATGCGTATCTAACATTAAACTTAATTTTTCAATGCTGTTGGGCACGAAACTGAGGTTTTCATAGAACTTGGTTATTGTAATCCCAAAGTCTCACTGCTGATGAGTAAAATGCTCAGTTAAAAGTGTGTGTGGTTTTTAAAAGTAGAATTAGGATAATTTTTGGTGTGTATTTTCATTACCCTTTATCTACAGTGAATTTCCTGTGCTATGTTAATATCCAGTTACTGAGCCTCAAAGTCTTTCTATGACTCTTCACAGCTGGCCCTTCTCATTACCACTCTAAACTTAGTACCATGACAAAATTTTATCACTTAACTAGTAAATCCTCCTTTGTATTACTTCAGGTATGCTGAATAGCATGGATTCACTGGGGGCTCCACCAATGACACCTCTACAAACCATAAAATAAAAGAACAATCACTATGAAAACAGGCCAGCTACTGCTACTTTGTTTATTTTTTACATGACACAGTTTTTGTTCTTACAATGCACAGTTTTATTGAGGGTATTTGGTGAGGGCACCTGCCGAAAGTGATCTCTGTACACTGCTTCACTCAGCTTGCTTCTAAAGAAGCCACAAAGCAGGTGGGTAAACAGTTCCATTAACTTGTGAGATATGTCATCCGTTTTCAACAGCTGCACTGGGCTAGCCCCGTACTGCATATTTATCCATGGATCTTCTAATTCTATTCTCCATCAACTCTTTCACTACTTTATTTGGTACAGGTACTACTGCAGCCTCCCTAGATATGTGGAAGGACAAGCAGAAACACAGCCAACAATGTAGCACTAGAGGAATAATCAGAGACTCTGATCATCTTAGATTGTGGAGATGTTCAGACTTCCTGATGCCTACGCTCTCCAAACCTTCACTATCGACTGGGTGAGATGGTGATGAGGCATGACTGTCCTCAGAAAATTAATTGACTTTAGAGCTGAACACAAATTTTACGGCCAAAGATCATCCTGGGACACTTTATCCTTCTTTCGAGAACCTCCTTTGCAGCAGAAGTGTCCTGGAAGTGTAAAGCATCAGTTAGAGTAACTTTCCCTTAGAAAGGGCTGCATATCCTGATATCCATCATCATGATGATGTCTAACACACAGGAGATTAGCATCTTTTCTAACAAAGATTTTTATTTGTGTGCCAAATATTGATAGGTGTATAGATCAAAGAATTTATAATTAGGATTTTAAATGACATTGGCCATCAACAAAAATGTTCACAGAAAGAGTCTGTTTTGTGTCAGTGGAAATAACTTCTGACTATTAAATGTTGTTCTCCTCCAAAGGTTACTGCAGATGATCTCAACTCTGATCAAAAACTCCAGCCTCCAAAATCTCTATAAATATTGCCTAAAATTACTGTAGAGAGTGTTTGTCAAAACCTCTGAATAACAATCAAAGTCTGTACACATACGTTCTTGTCATTTCTAGGTGGTTCTGCCATATATTCTCAAGCTGGCGTTTGGTACTCTCACTTCTCTTGCAGGAGAAGACGTACATAAATCATCTTCAACTGTTAAAATACTGGTTACAGTAAGTCAGATTTCCTGATGATTCCCTGACCTCAAAACTACCTCTCATTTTTTTAAAAGCTCAAGCAAGACAGCATGCAGATCTGTTAACCGCCTTCAAAAGTCACATCCTGGGCTCCGAGGGAGCTGGTTAGGAAAATAAAACCCGTTTCAGGGATGGAAGGGTGAGGAGGGAGAGAGAGGAAAAGCAAGAGAGATCACAAGCATAATTTTAACTGGGAAGTCAAAATACCAACTGACTTGAGAAGTAGTGCTTGGATCAGTACAAGCATATGCTCACAAACGTTAGTCAAGCAGATTTAAGCGTACCGTGCAAGCTGAACAGTAAACCTCAAGGGTTAAAAATTTGCTGTAAGCAACCAGATTTTAGCTGATTGTATCAATTTTCATATAACAAAGGAAGCATAAGGAAAACAAAACAGATGTGCCAGGAATTGTGAAGGCACGATGGGAAAAGAAAATGAGGTGTTGAATATTTGAATAACAGCAATGCTGTGACTAATGTATAAATAGACAGGATGATTTGTTGGCATTATGCAGCTGAGATTATTATGCCCATTAAGTAGCAGAGGAGTGCATCAACAGAGAATTATAAAGTCAAAGTGAATATGAAGCTACCCACAGCCTCAAACCGTGCTCACTCATGCACAGGCAGGCACACCATTCAGATTTACGGTGAATCAAGCTAGACGCAAAAAGTTACACAACCTTTGCAAATGGTAACACTACAACTGGAATACTCTAACTTCATGAAAACATACTGTTCTCTTCCAACATACTTAGAAGTATGTTATGACTACAAAATGTCAAGAAATTACAGATTATTAAGTCTAATTATAATGCATAACAACACAGGAAGAAAAAGCAAAATAATTAAAAGTGAACTACACTTTACACTCCTTTACTGACTATCTGAAATTATATTTCTCTTCCCTGTTGGCTAGATTGATGTCAGTTTAAAATTACAAGGAAACACTCACAGTTTCCATACAGCATTGTACATTCAGTTTAAATTATTTTTTATTACCTGAATACCAGTATATGAATTCCTCCCCCATTCCAATTCTCAAAATCAAGTCTGTAGCACTTTTCAACATTTTTAAGGCACAAATAATTCTTTTTTTTTTTTTTCCTACAACTATCCAGCATAAGCATAATGATCCCAAAGAGACTTTCATTGGCTGTTTAAGAAAGGAAAACAAGGTATCAGGTGATAGAAATAATCCATTCAGGTTTTGGATAGCAGATGCTTGTATTTACCACAGTGGTCTAGAAACACTTATACACAAATAAAGCTGATTCACTTACTACCTACTTCTGATACAACATGGAATAGCTTGCCTGTATTTTCATATGTGTGCTTGTCAGTAGGTTAATTTTCCAACCTTTTTTTGGTGCTGAAGGAGTAGAAGGTCAAACGTGGTTTTTTTTAGCCATCTGTTCCCACTACGCTATGCTTATCTCCTCATAAACAGAAGCAGCGTCACCCACAGTGCTCTGTGATTGCTTTGTACGATGTACCACCAGCCTAACTGTGCCAAGAATGCCTGCTGTGCAAACCAGCTCATTCTTCCCCCTGAACTAATTGCATCCACTGCTCCAAGTTAACGGAATACTTTTTCTGTATCACCTTTGCAAACCACAACAGATGCTGCAAGAAAGCCTGCAGTGCATACTCTAATGCTTGTGGCCTCTTCCTCAGTTGTGGCTATGCAAAACATCCTGGGATAATGTGCTTCTCTAGAGGGTGCCAGCTCATGGAATACAAGACATAGTCAATGTAATCGTATTAAAAACTATAAAAGTCACCTTAAGCCATGAGTCTCCTAAGTTTCTGCTATAAAGCTTGTCTATGCACATGCCTTGTCACTTGTAAAAATTCCGGATAATAAGAATAATCTGGATCAAAACATAAATTTAAATCTTTCCATTAAAGTTAAATATGTTAGATTCATAAATATATTTCCTCTGGGACTTTCTGGAAGAGCTCAATTCACAGATTCTTTTCAAAGGAAAAAGCTCTGCTGACTGAGCTGTTGATTAAACAGGTTTTTATTGAAGATCTTTAGATTTTAATACTAATTTAAAAACAACAACAAAGTTTATTAAAATACCCTACACTATCTTTAAAATAATTCAATATAGCAATTTGTATTACCCAAAATCAGTGAAGCTGTGAAGGAATACAATTAAATGTGATCTTCTAATGCCTCCAATTTTCTTACAATTAAGAATTGCTAATCTCTTCCATTACTAAAATACCTCTTTCCTACCTATGAAACATTGATTAAAAGCTCAAATCACCATTTGTTGAGGAATTCTTGTTATAAGAGTCTTTTTTCATTTACAGAAAATGCCTGCAGAAATCATATCCTCTCTTCCTTTAATACCCCCTTTCTTTAGATATTGTCATATGTACCTCATTTCCATTCTGGGACAAAACACTGCCTTCTTGAATTCCAAATATAATGACATTTTACACATTTTAATTTTGCAAAACTGCATTATGGACCCAAAGTTTCACAGCATGAAACAAAAACTCCTTATTCAGGTAGAAAACCATTTACAGAGTGTATAAATATTACAGAGTCACAGAAGGTTAGAGTTGGAAGGGACCTTAAAGATCATCTAGTTCAAGCCTCCCTGCCATGGGCAGGGACATCTCCCACTAGGCCAGGTTGCTCAAAGCGCCATCCAACATGGCCTTGACACTTCCATTGATGGGGCATCCACAGCTTCCCTGGACAACCCATGCAAGTGTCTCACCACCAACACAGTAAAGAATTTTGTCATAATAGCCAATCTACATCTACCCTCTTCAGGTTTAAAACTGCCATCCATTCTCCTTATCGCTACGCTCCCTGATAAAGAGTCCCTCTCCAGCTTTCCTGTAGGCCCCCTTCAGGTATTGGAAGGGTGCAATAAGTTCTCCCTGGAGCCTTTTCTTCTCCAGGCTGAACAAAACCAACTCTCGCAGCCTGTCCTCACAGCAGGGGTGCTCCAAGCCCTCTGATCATCTTCACGGTCCTCCTCTGGACTCACTCCAACAGGTCCATGTCCTTCTTATGCTGGAGGCTCCAGAGCTGGACACAGTATTGCAGGTAGGGTCTCATGAGAGCGGAGTAGAGGGGCAGAATTACCTCCCTTGACCTTCTGGCCACACATCTCATGATGCAGCTCAGGATACGGTTGGCTTTCTGGGCTGCAAGTGCACATTGCCGGCTCACATTGAGCTTCTCATCCACCAACACTCCCAAGTCCTTTTCCTCAGGGCTGCTCTGCGTCCACTCTCTGCCCAGCCGGTGTTTGTGCATGGGATTGCTCCAACCCACGTACAGGATCTTGCACTTGGCCTTGTTGAACTTCATGAGTTTTGCACGGGCCCACCTCTCAAGCCTGTCCAGGTCCCTCTGGGTGGCACCCCTTCCCTCCAGCATGTCAACCACACCGCACAACTTGGTGTTGTTGGCAAACTTGCTGCGGGTGCGCTCAATCCCACTGTCCATGTGACCAACAAAGATGTTAAACAGCACCAGTCCCAGTACTGACCCCTGAGGAATGCCACTGGTCACTGGTCTCCACTTGGACATCCAGCCATTGACCCCAACTCTTTGAGTGTGGCCACTCAGCCAATTCCTTATCCACCAAGTGGTCCATCAATCAAATCCGTATTTCTCCAATTTAGAGACAAGGCTATTGTGTGGGCCAGTGTCAAATGCTTTGCACAAGTCAAGGTAGATGACATCAGTTGCTCTTACCCTACTTTTCCAAAATGTAGGAAAAAAGGAAATAATACAGAAATAAGAACAAGCCAGTAAAACCCTACAGTGTTGGCCATGGTGCCTAGCTTGATGAGAAAGATGAAACAGAACACAAAGGGTGAACAAAATTCAAGCTGCTGTTTGCTTATAGACAAGCTTATTGCAGTCTTCTACCAACTCACTGCTTTCTGACTATTTAGAAGTTATAGCGGATCACACAAGTACCTCTAGTTCATTTCATGACAAAATGCCCCAACTTAGTTTAACACCGTTTTGTACACAATGCTTAAATGTCACCTTTGCAGTGCTCCATGCTCAGTTGGTGTCTGCACTGAGCACCACCTGCCTTATAGATGACTGCTTGCAGTTACAGCACAAGTTCTGACTTAACACTGTACTACCAGGGCAGCAGAAGCAAAGATGAAGTAACAGTCAAACCATTGAATATAACCTTTAAACCTGACCCAAGAGAATGAAATCAGTTAAATCACTCTTCAACATCAGAAAACTTTTTTTTTTTCCTGCAGGAAGATATTTTTGCATTTGAGAACTCCAAAAATGTCATTAAAACAGTTCCATGTGATTTGAATGATAGCAAGTATTAACTAGCATATAAAATAAAAATCAACCCAAATATTGACTTAAGTTCTGGTGTATTTAGTAACGACCAAACTATACATCATTTAAAAAAAAATTTTAATACACTTATTAACTTAATACTTCAAGAGTCACGGTATTTTTCACTTTCAGAATTTAAAGAATTAAAGAATTTAAACCCATTAAAGAAGAGTTGCAATGCAATTCCAATAAAAAGAAGGGAAGGGATGGCAGAATATTGTTTTCCTTTAAAAAAGATCAGACAAAAAAAGTACAGAGCGTTAATTCAGACAGTCTGTAACTGCAACTGCTAAAGCCTGGGATCCACGCAATACAGAATCAAAGTATACACAAAGCAGGTAATCTGCTAGGAATATTTTTCATATTCCTGATCTCTGCTCATATTTTTCCCCAAGAGCTTAGGGTATGACCATTTGCATCCTCGCTTCATAACTCAATGCCTCAGAACTTTCTCAGAAAAAAGTCTGAGAGTCACCCAGTGATAAACTGTATCCTATACTTCACTTCTACAAAGCCTTAAGCCCTCTATACAGATGCACACTGCAGGAGAGTGAAGGTACACAGTACCCTGTCAACAATTAGCATCTGGAAGAATGATTCTTGAACTTTGAGGGCTATCAGGTTTTTACCCATGCTCATATACAGAGGGCTCTAGATTAACATCGCCACACTTACCTTTGCTCCTACATCTCTGACATATTTCGTTCAAAACATCTTAATGTTTTGATATGGCCAAACTGAGCTTCTGAAAAATCACATGTAGATGTGACTTATGCCTAGTCTTTCTGGTGTAATAAACTCAAACCTGTTTGTTTGTAAACAGGCAATGTTTTTTCATTTCCTGTAGTACACAAATACATTTTAATATCTCGGTGAAATCTAAAGTAATAGTAAAGTAACTCTAAAGTAAAGTAATAAATTGAGGTTTACTGGATATTTAAAATACTTATTAAGTATCAGTAGTTCTTATGAAATTATGAATGTTTTGGACAAAAACATTTCACTTAAAATCACAGAACTAAAAAAGAAAGCTTAAGAAGATATTAATTCTAATTGGACTTTTCCAGAATACCAATTCTAAGCTTGTAAAACACTAACCGTCTCCCTCTGCTTGCTATTTTATCATTAATATCATTCCACCCTTAAAAAGCATTACATAGTATTTAACAAAGAAATACTATTATGTTCTATCATTGTTTTAGAAAAAAATATCCAGACAGATTTGTAGGGACAAGTATAAGTATCAGCCACAGTGGGAATGATCAGAACATCCAGAAAATGTGTAACATTTCAGTTTTGCATACTGAAGTTCATCTCTATCACCATTTAGTGGTACTATCTCAAAACCAGAAAAAAATTTTCTGCAGCATAGTTAATACTACTGCTCGCTTTTCCAAGATTTTCTTGGCGTAGTATCTTACTTTACTTTCATTACATTATTTTTACTCGTCCTACCACTTCAAAGTGTTTTTTGGCTCCATTTTGCATTAGGCAGGATTTCAGAATTTTAAAATGACCACTTGTATGTTAAATGATCCATAATTTTTCTATCCATTATTTTAGTAAAGCAAACATTTTAACAGCCTCAGGAATAATAACTATATTTGACACTCCACTACGAGGCCCACAAAATTTTAGGCAGGTAACATGTCAAAACACAAATGTATTTAGTCCACATCCCTTTAACCTTCAGTAAATACGCAGACCATATGAGCATTTATATATTTGTGTTCAATCAGTTTGTACTTACCGGCACTGGCTTAAGCCACTGTTTACCAGGGTCATAACCACACTTACATAGCCCATGCCGTGACCACACACTGCTGAGGTAAGACCGCTACTGAGATTCATGTCAGACAGACTAGTTTAAACTGATTGCTTCAAAACTATCTCAAGGACATATGTACAATCAGGAAAACAACCGTCTCAAGTGCAATGCAGATACAATTTTAAGACTCAAAGTGTCAACACTTGAAAATGGTATTAAACACTGGGGTCTCTCCAGACTTGAAAGGTGCATCATCTTCAATATTTGAGTATGATCTCATCTAGCACTGCAATACTTCTTGTCTTTTCTCCCTGGAGAAAAGAAGGCTCAGAGGGAGCCTCATTACAGTATTCCAGTACTTAAAAGGGCAGGTACAAAGAGGACAGAGGCTCTCTCTTTACAAGGAGGCACGCAGAGAGAGCAAGGGGCAACAGGTACAAGTTGCACTAGGACAGGTTTCATCTCAATAAAAGGAAATTTTTTACAGTCAGAACAACCAACCACTGCAACAACCTCCCCAGGGATGCGGTGAAGTCCCCATCACTGGAGATTTTCAAGGTGCGATCGAAATAGGTGCTAGATAATCTTATCCAGGCTTCCTTGCCCACAAAAGGGTGGACCAGATGATCTTTGGAGGTTCATTCCAACCTCAGCTGTTCTATGATTCTACAATTCTGGTCCAGCAGACTTTTGCAGGAGGTCTTGTGTGAAAGAAAAAAGCCGTAACATCAAAAAGCGGTCCCATATGGAGAACTGAAGTTAATTATAAAATGCAAGAAAAAGTCTGAAAGGAGCACAGTAAATTCTCAAATGTATGGCAAGGTCTGACTATTACAGACCTAGTAGTTTTCAGAATCTCTGTGGACCTCTGCTCTGAAAAATTATCTCTCATGACCCCTAAGATTTCACCCATAGATTCGTTCATTCATGCCACAAGATCAAATCACTCAGATAACCTAAAAGGCTTAATCAAACATTATGTACTTCTGACAAAGCCAAAAAAGTTGAAACTATTTGTATTTTGAAAAGAATTTTAACGAACTTACTTTTAACACTGAGGTCTTCTATAATGATAACGTACAGACCAGATTAATAATTTCACTTCTGTCCTCTCAAGACACTTATTGCAATCAAAAATAGGTGAGGCAGAATTTGTATGACTAGTAAGTCAGCAGGGTGTATTTTTTCACAGGTATGTTTCTTGTCAGGTATTTCTGACAGGCACCTCAGGTGATGTTCTAGTTACATCAGTGTGGACAAATTAATTTATTTGTAATACAGAAGATTAAGTAAAATAATTTATCCTGAGGCATTATTCATTTTCTGCACCTTATTTACTCAATGCTATGCTTGGCAGATTAAAGCAAATATTTTAGTTCTGCACATAATACAGATTCTTTTTATGCCCCTGCATTTACATTATGAATACATAAAATTCTGCTCTTTGGAAAAGTGCAGTTTTGAGCTTAAAGAACTGTTCAACTAGTGGACAACACTGGATCAATTATCTCTCTCTTCATTTTTTTACTACTCAATGAATTCTGCTTGTTTATGCAAGACTATCTTCTTTACACTCGTTTAAATAAGAGTATGGTTCACAGGCAAAAAACTATAACGCAGGGAACAAAATTTCAGCATGAAGTTGCTTACAGAAGGTATCTGGAAAATACTTATATCCAGTATCTTTCCCATACAGAATTAGGACTTCACCGTTACGTTACTTCTTTCTCTTGATTCTTCTCAAGAGTTACCTGTTGTAATCAACCCTTGTTTCACTAGCTGGTTAGCTCCTGATTTATTTTTCTAAGCAATAATGTGCAAAGTGAAGCAGAAAGAAGTGTTAATAAGGAATACAATGAAATGAGACAAACATCATTACGAAAAAAATCCACGTACCACAGTACAATTACATGCAAAATACTAGCTTTTTTCTAAGAAATACTGTTAATTTCTTTCAGGTTCAGCTATTTTTATTTCAACAGGTCATTATAATCTAAATTTAACTCACATGTCAACAACTGACTAGACAAAAAATAAATTTTATAGTTTACAATGCAGGATAAGAAATAGGTTCTACCACAGCAATTACTATCAGGAAATAGCAGTAATCTAAGCTGAGTAAGTAGCAGCCCAGAAGCTACTCTCAACACCATACTGAAAGAGAAATCGAAGATGATGCTGTCTAGAAGAAGAGACAGATAACAAAATAGATTATCTACACACAGTCCTCTCTCATATCATAACACTCCTACTGATCTGATCTGACAAAAACACTGACTATGGGCAGACAAAGGTAGTAGTAAAGTACCATAAAGCAGCAATCACCTGGAATACGCTCAAATAACCAACCTTCCAAAAATCAAAATCCACTACCAAAGACAGTCTAACTGTCAGCAGAAAGAAAAACAGAACAAAACAACCAAAAAACCTAAAACAATGATCAGGTTTCAGCTTTATAGAGGAAGGTGGCATGAACTTCGAACAAAGTTGAATTACACTCAACAGAAGTAAATAACTTAAGTCAGTTTTACAATGACTGGACAAAAAAATGCCTTTAGAAAACATGCAATACACTTCTGCTTGTTCCAGGTTTTGCAGAGATTACCTGTCTTACATGCACCCACGGAGAAGAAGCTCTGTCAGCAGCAAGTACATAAGAGAAGGGAAGCAAAAAGAACACCTAATCTAGAATCTGGAACACCTAAACTACTCCCCAAGCTAATTCTCAAGAGACAGACAATAATCACAGAGCAAATTAATAGAAAAAGGTTGCTGTGGAATAGCATGCTGGAGTTTAGCTGCAACTATTGGATCTTATTTTTCAAGATATTAATCTGCTTCTCCCAGTCAAAAAAAACCCAAACCAAAAAAACACAAAAACCAACCAACCAACCAAAAAAACAACCAAAAAACAAACCAAAGGGAAACTGCAAAAGAACAGGCTTTGGCTAACAAAGATAAAAGTATTTTTAAAAGTTTTCAAAGGAACAGACAAGAATGATGACCAATTCTTTTCCTTTATCTATACCTCACTGTAAGTGAGTAGATTAGGAAAAAGTCTTTTCTTCTGCTTTTTCTAACTCAGGACTACACTCTGCAACAGAGAACAGCCAGTTCACTGAATTTGTGATTTTTCACTTTTGCTGGTAAATTTGGTAGGGCTCAACTAAAGAGATTACGAATGGAAATACTTTCTCACTTAAAGGCAAGTCATGTATCTGTGGTCAGGTGCCTCAGCGTATGGCAAATCTTCTGCAGACTTTGAAATGGACTGCAGTGAAATAAATTCCAGAAAATCTATTTGGAAAGTTGCAGTTAAATTGAAATACATTGAAATGAATCTCTTCAGTTCCTAGATGTAAATTCCATCTGTTTCACTATCTTTCTCTGAAGGCCAAAATAATTTGACTAAACCCTCGAATCTACTCTTCCATTTCACTTACACCAATATAACTTAATTGCTGTAATACAGTAAGAGCCTAAAAGCAACTCCCAGATTTGATATAAAACAGATTTCATCCCCTAAAGCAAATTACTTATAAGACTTACAGTAGGTCTTTTACTGAATTAGCAGCATGTTGACTAACAGTACTCAATTTAAACTATTCACAGTAGTCACAAGGCTTTGGTTTTTCACTTTGCATATTGCCACCTCCTCTCCCTTCCTGAAGGGACAGTTGTCTTTTCACTGATCAAAAGGTCATCCAATGATGAAGGGCTGTTTCCATTAGCAAAACTGTTGGTATTAATGCTTTTTCTACAATATACTTTCAATAATGCCCCTGAATGAAAATGGCAGCTTCATCCACAAATTACACCTGGACAAATATCCCTAGTCTTACGGAAATACTGAAGAAATGGAATTAAAATCCCCATTTTACCACCCAGTGCTCAGTATTTTTTATACATGTTGAAAAACTTCCCTCTAAGACACACTATTACACCAATATATGGGTAGAAATATCTTACAAGCATCATGTCATCTACAAGAACCCATGTGATCAGGACAAAATTCTACCCCATTTAAATTTGTAGCAGAACCGCTCCTCTATGTGATTTTTGGACAGCTGATGTAAACAAGTATTTCAGAACACAAACATATTTGTGAATTCACACTGAAAGCCTGCAGTCCCCAGAAGTTTAAAAAAAAAGCACAATAAACAAGGAACTGCAAACTCGTCATAAACTAGAACAAAGACTGGGGTTAAGACAGCTACTTACGTAAGAGCTGCGTTCATTACATTGGACATTTCAAAGAGGTGTGCACCTTTTCTTTCGAAAGGGACAGAGGCCCTTGCTCCCACCAGGAGCTGTGTTCTCTGCCACACCCCAGCTCCCTACCAGTATGACCATAGGGAAATTGGTTTAGGAGCAAAATCCATGATCTCAATTCTAAGAACCAACACAAGAGGAATCCTAAAGCAATAGCAGCGCTAAACTGTAGACAGCAATTTGACTTCCAAGCATATGACCAAACTACAAAAACTAAAAGTTCCATTTCCTTTCAAAGACTTACAAAGAATCCAACCAGTAATATTTTCCGACTTCCGGATTTAGACGAAGTTGGTTATGAAAGACGCACAAAGCAGATACAAAACTGCAGTGTGCAAAAGTAGAGCCTTTCCTAGAAAATCTGTAATTTGAGCATTTAACTCAGACACGCCATTGTAGTTTACAGAGAAATACCACCTGGTGTGTTTATATGACACATCCACAAATGAATTCAATCTAATAACAGGAGAAAAACTTACTTAATAACAGCAATCGAGTCACACGAGTTAAGTTTTACCTTCAAAACTTACATTCAAGACTCCTGTGGCAAAGCCACACTCAATTATCCACTAAAAAATGTCTTGAAAAGTAGTGTCATACCATTCACAGTGTAGCAAAAGGAACCTATGTCCATAAATGTTATTAATATCATATTACAATCTAGGGTATTTTCATTAGGGCAGGGACAGTTGTAATAATTGTATAACCACAGCTTAAGCCTTATTGGTAGCTGATGTTCCTAAGGGCTGGTCAGCAAATAAGCATCTATTAGACACACTTAAAATTTTTATACTATGTATCATAACTCACCTGCTTGGGAAGCCGGAAGAGAGAATTTTTGTAAAATATATCTTTCGCCTGACTCCATGTTCCATCGACGATGATCATGACAGATGGACTAGCAGGCATCTCAGCAACTTCTTCCAAATTGGTTGCTTCAGCTCCAGGATACAAAATTAGAGTACTGGGACTTCTGCACACAGTTGCTAATTCAGGATACCTTCAATGCACAGACACACAAACCAAAAGTAACTATTAAAAGTTTTCATGACAAATACATACTACCAGATATTCCAAGTTACTAACTCCCATTCATCATCTCCAAATTCTACTTAAGTTTCAAAAAAACTCTGTTGCTCAGCTACCACTTTTTCTTTCCAGCACCTCAAAAGTCAGTTCTCCCTCAGCTCTTAAGAGGGAAGGAAAAAGGCACCCACAAAAGTAATCAATGAAAGCTTGATAAAGCAATATATCAGGTAATATTTTACGATGCTTTAATCATTAAGTCTCTAACGTCTATTTGAACCAAAGATATTTTGAATTACCAAAATTTAACATATTCTAGCAAAATTTGTTCAAGCATTTGGCACAAAAATACTACGATAATCCCATTTTGAACCTTGTCTGTATAAAGAACATCAGCAATTCATGGTCAGCATCTACAGGACATTTTTGAACAATTTTACCTTCTCCATTTATCTTTTTTTTTTTTTTTTTTGAATTACTACTTTTACAGTTAGAGTCCCCGAGCTTGCACATTCTCTTCTTCCTTCCTGTTGGACATTCGGCATTGGCACCGGAGCAATAACTACTGGCTGTTACATGTTCACTTAATGCACACGGAAATTCCTGAAGTTTTTGCAAAACACCACTGTAAGTTAGTTTATAAAAATCTATGAAATACATTGTCATTTAAGTAGTATTGGAAGCCTCAAAAACCACCTAGTCAAGTAGGCTGGTCAGAGAGAATCTGAGGAAAAGCTGTCCTTGTAACAAAGGCTGCATTACTTGTCTTGAATCAATTTCAGCAGTATCATCATGTAGTCTTCCGAACTGCCTCAATCAAAAAGCATGAAAAAATACAAAGCAAGGCCTGTCTGAAGTATGTGACAAAGAATAAGAGATTAATTCTGCATAGTACCTCAGAGGTTATAAAGAGTAACTGATGTGGTAGGAGGAGAAAAGCAATATGTAGTTGAAATAGCATGTGACTACTGGTGCTCTGAAGTGGAAAGGGAAGCCAGTACAGCTTATCAGAGAAAACAAGGTGTATCAGAACAAGGTTTAACAATAGCCAGCACACATAGTGGGCTCTCAATGCTACCTATCAAGAACCACCAGGTGCAAGAGCATGGACACAGACACAGGCAAGACGCAGATAAGGCAGTTCACACAGAGAAATTCCTAGTGCCACTGAGACCACGCAGCTTTTACGCCCCAGGAGTTGGGCACCCACACCACTCCTCCAAAAATTGAGAAAGAATGTCCTTTCTAAGGGGAGGAAGGGAAGAAAGAAATGGTTAACAATGGGGTCTAAGTTGATATATATGAGGTATACTTCAAATCTGTGCACTCCATTATCACCCTCTGGGATATATGTGAAAACACGGTTTTACCAGTGTTAGGTTCAAGCAGAACAGCAGTGCCAGAATAGACATTGAGATCCTGAACTTAAGACTCATATAGGACCATATGGGAAACACCTGAAAGGAAAGAGGAACTGAATTCAGTGCACCAATAAGTCCAGAGCTGGTATTCCAATATTTGAGTATCCTCAGCCCCCCAGGCAAACAGCCTAGACTGATTCAACACTATTTGTGGTTCACTACTGTAAATATTATTTACTAAAAAAAAGTCATAATCTTTCCTTCTAAAATGAACAGTAAAAGAAGTGTAAATAGAGACAGGAAATATGCAAGGTAAGTGGTAAATAGAAGTAGATTGAAACTTCTCTGCCTGCAAATTTTTTAAATCTGGTATCACTAGTTTAACGAAGAAGCATGCTACACAAAATCAAAAGCAAAGAGGTATCTCACTACAAGCTATCTGGCGCTCAAGGTTTAAATCTAGAAAATTGGTCATTATTTTCAGATGTTTGCCTTGAGAACCCAGTTCCTCAAAGAGCAAAATATCTTAGCTGTGGGATAGAAGAGCTTTCAAATCATGAACATCTCTTAAATGATTAAAATAAATAAAAATTATGAATTAATTAAACCAATCCAAACCCAAAATGATTAAGAAGCATTACAAGTTCATCTTATGAACACTCTAATGGAAGTCTTAGCCTTCAAAATACAATCCAGTTGAAAACAATGGTTTTCAATGCATACTCGTCCAAGAATTCCAGTCATTCAGTTTACAACGGTTTATATGCAAAAGCAAAGGTAGGGGGGTGGTTCAAACAGATTTTGTAAATTTGTCTCCCAAATTTGACCTAGAATTTGAGGGGTGATTATGCATATACTGCGATAAGAACTCTTTACAAACTAGTAGGAGTTACTGCTATCTTCAAAGAGTTTATTACCCACGCACTTAATCCTAGGGTGACACCAAGCACATGTGGAGAGCTATTTAGTACTTTTTCCTTTCACAGGAACAGGTTCTTGGAAATACATGCTTCACAGCCCCTTCTAGGCTATGGTTCACACTGCCAGCCACAGTCACATGTCAGTAGCTTTATTAAAACATGTGTCTTCATAAAATGCGCTTGCTCATCCTTCCTTAGAACAGCACAGGAGGAATGACTAAACACTTAATGATTTGTTTAGAAAGGGATATAGTTTGTATGCAAAAAGTTAAAAAGACAGAAGTATGTATTTCTATATAGGTACATCCTGTTACTTCCACTACAGGTTTAATATTTGCTGGGATCTAAGGGTTTGTTTCCTGTTAGTTTGTTGCTGATACATACTGCAATTAGCCTTTTCAAATCACATACTACCACCATTAAGAATTTGTCCCCCAAAACAGTTTTTATGTACATCCTTCAGCTGCATTTATTTAGACCTGAGAAAGAAATGAAAAGTCTCAGTGAAAGACTAAATTTGTATCTGGTAAATAAAAATGAAGCTGTTAACTGAAGAAATAGATAAAGCATTCAAAAGGCAAGTAGATATATCAACAATATCACTTTTCACAGCCACTTAGAATATGCTTCTGACATGGTTGCTTTGCATAAACAATGTAGTACAGTGTGTTTAATCACACACTACTTCTGAAATACTGCTATAGGCCAGGATTTTCTCTGAAGAGTCAAATGTTCTTAAAGGAGCCTTATATGAAACAATTGTGAAAAATGAGCCATTTCACTATAATAGTGAGATAGAGCTGTTGCCTTCTGAGCTCTTTTGAAAACCTGATCCACGCCCTGTGGTACAACTTTTTTTTCCGTATAACCTTGCTTTCACTTACAGGCTTAAGCTTACTACAGAGTATAAGTAAAAGGACTACGAATTAGATGTCATCTTCACAGAGCTTTACTTCTAAAATTAAGTGCATATAATCCGCTATAAAAACACATTCAAAAAATGTTAATATTGATTTTTTTTAACACTAATAATTTATTCCATTGTTTAAGTACAAGAGTAATTTGAGACAAATAGTATGGCTTACTAAATATACAAGAGACAATTTCATTAAGGCTGATATTTGTATTCATGACGACTCATGAAATATTAAAGGCTATATACTAGTTTTGAAACTCTCAGAGCCACAGCAGAAGCTCTTCACTCAGTCCTATGCTACCCAGGAAAATGAATTTTTGCTTTTTACCCCACCTAAATTTCCCTGCAAAAACAGGGTGGAGTTGAACACTTAGTACCAGGTCTGTTGGTAGTCCAGATTGCTTTATTTAGATTGAACAGAAATAAATTTCAGTCTATGCATTAGACCACTGCACTGTGAGGTAGATAAGCAACTTCTTAGCAAGACACATCTCTGTCCCCAAGTCCTCCAAACCGCTAAAAGCTGAGAGAGGAATTGGTTAAGTCTCACCAGGCTTGTAGCCACTTTTCTGTGAGCTCTTTGTCCTTTGGGTTGGTTTTTGTTTGTTTCTTGCTTTTACATTTAGAAGACTTAGAGTATGGTGGGATAGAGCCCTGGAGGGAAGAGGAGCCTAAGAAAGCTGGGTCATATTCAAGGATCAGCTCCTCCAAGCTCAGAAATCAGATGCATCCCAAAAGAGAGGAAGTCAGGCAAAAACACTAGAAGGTCTGCATGGATCAACAAGAAGCTCCTCGACAAATTTAAACACAAAAACAAAGTCTCCAGAGGGCAGAAGCTAGTACAGGTAGACTAGCAAGAATACAGAGAGATGTCTGAGCAGCCAGGGATCAGGTTAGGCAAGCTAAAGCCCAGACAGAGTTAGATCTGGCCAAGGATAGCAAGGGCAACAAGAAAAGCTTCTATAGGTATGCTGGTGCATAAAAGGAAGACTAAGGAAAACGTGGGTCCTTTCCAGAAGGAAATGGAAGACCTGGTCACACAGGACGTGGACAAGGCTGAGGTAACTCTACTTTTTTGCCTCAGCCCTCACCAGCAAGGTCTCTAGCCACACTGCCCAAGTCACAGAAAGCAAAGGCAGGAACTGGGAGAATGAAGAACTGCCCACTGTAAGAGAAGACCAGGTTCGACATCATCTGAGGAACCTGAAGGTGTACTAGTCCATGGGACCTGATGAGATTCATCCGCAAGTCCTAAGGGAACTGGTGGATGAAGTTACTAAGCCACTACCGATCATATTTGAGAAGTCATGGAAGTCCGGCAAAGTACCCGCTGACTGGAAAAGGCAAAACATAACCCACCGTTTTTAAAAAGGGAAAAAAGGACAATCCGGGAAACTACAGGCTGGTCAGTGTGACCTTTGTACCTGGCAAGACCATGGAACAGATTCTCCTGGAAACTATGCTAAGACACATGGAAAATATGGAGGTGATTGGTGACAGCCAACTTGGCTTTACTAAGGGTAAATCATGCCTGCCAAATTTTGTGGACTTCTACAACAGTATTACAGCATGGGTAGAAGAGGAACTGACATCTACCTTGACTTGTGCAAAGCATTTGACACTGGCCCACACAATAGCCTTGTCTCTAAATTGGAGAAATACGGATTTGATTGATGGACCACTTGGTGGATAAGGAATTGGCTGAGTGGCCACACTCAAAGAGTTGGGGTCAATGGCTGGATGTCCAAGTGGAGACCAGTGACCAGTGGTATTCCTCAGGGGTCAGTACTGGGACTGGTGCTGTTTAACATCTTTGTTGGTCACATGGACAGTGGGATTGAGCGCACCCGCAGCAAGTTTGCCAACAACACCAAGTTGTGCGGTGTGGTTGACATGCTGGAGGGAAGGGGTGCCACCCAGAGGGACCTGGACAGGCTTGAGAGGTGGGCCCGTGCAAAACTCATGAAGTTCAACAAGGCCAAGTGCAAGATCCTGTACGTGGGTTGGAGCAATCCCATGCACAAACACCGGCTGGGCAGAGAGTGGACGCAGAGCAGCCCTGAGGAAAAGGACTTGGGAGTGTTGGTGGATGAGAAGCTCAATGTGAGCCGGCAATGTGCACTTGCAGCCCAGAAAGCCAACCGTATCCTGAGCTGCATCATGAGATGTGTGGCCAGAAGGTCAAGGGAGGTAATTCTGCCCCTCTACTCCGCTCTCATGAGACCCTACCTGCAATACTGTGTCCAGCTCTGGAGCCTCCAGCATAAGAAGGACATGGACCTGTTGGAGTGAGTCCAGAGGAGGACCGTGAAGATTATCAGAGGGCTTGGAGCACCCCTGCTGTGAGGACAGGCTGCGAGAGTTGGTTTTGTTCAGCCTGGAGAAGAAAAGGCTCCAGGGAGAACTTATTGCACCCTTCCAATACCTGAAGGGGGCCTACAGGAAAGCTGGAGAGGGACTCTTTATCAGGGAGCGTAGCGATAAGGAGAATGGATGGCAGTTTTAAACCTGAAGAGGGTAGATGTAGATTGGCTATTATGACAAAATTCTTTACTGTGTTGGTGGTGAGACACTTGCATGGGTTGTCCAGGGAAGCTGTGGATGCCCCATCACTGGAAGTGTCAAGGCCATGTTGGATGGCGCTTTGAGCAACCTGGTCAAAGTTGGCAGGTGTCCCTGCCCATGGCAGGGAGGCTTGAACTGGATGATCTTTAAGGTCCCTTCCAACTTTAACAAAAATTTTCCTATGAACATTCATTCCTGGGGCTGCACCTGCTATATGTGTATATACTACTAGCGTTGAGTTTTCATTAGTGGTTTGTAGACTTTAGAAAATGCTGTATTATTTAATATTACACTTTAATCCAGGTAAAATTTCATTGCAATAATTAAAAATAAGATCAATCTGAAGATAAACACTTCCTCTTTCTATGAATACATCAATATAAAATTTCTTATCTGATACACATCTTTCCGCGATTGACAGCTAATGTAAAGCTCAAAAAGATGATGTGATTTAAAAGATCTGTTTTAAGGTATAACTATGGTCTTGAACTCTGTAAGAGAAATATTTGCAGTACTTGCTTCTCATACAAACCACTCTTCAGCCTTAGTTTTGGTATGCAGCAGGCAACACAGGCCTATATAATCTATTTATTCTGACAACAATCTCTGCTAAGCAAAACTATTCAGATTTTTTACTCCTGCCTGAATTGTATCCAACCACTTTGTCATAGCAGATTTATACATTCTCATGATCGTACTTAAGACAAGTAGCATTTCATTATTTCTGGGATGCATACTCTTGAGATGTGTAATTTAAACACTATTGTATCTCATTATAATCCAGTTTTTGTATCATAAACATTTTTATTACACATCTATATTCAGTTTCTCTCAAACTCTCTAAGTAATTTTCATTCAACAGGGATCTATTAAACTTTGTCAGTGTGAAAGGCATGCATTCAAATTTGAAAAATCCAACATTGCCATTTAGTAGTAAACAGTACTAATATTATAGAACAGATGCTAATTTATTAGCTGTGGAAAACCACCAGGTTAATAGGAACTTCACAGTTTTTCCTTATCCTTTTTACTATTTCATCTTGGTCATAAGCAGGTGCCTTTGCCTCTCTCAATACTCCCGCACTTGGAAGATTGTAGAGCTGCTCATCCCCATAATTCCCAGAAGGTAATAAAATGAATAAAAATAAAGGCAACAACCCTCTATCATTTCCACACTCAGAAATAGTCCCCTAGGACCAGGACTGAAGCATAAGTGATACCCAGCAAGAGAAAAAACTATGTTTACATATTAATTACCCTACTTTTTTGTGGATAAATGACATTTAATCTCTAATACAACCTGGATTTTCTTTCTTCCCTTTTAAACTGATCAATTCTGTAAAAAAATTATCTTCTCAAATCATGAGAAATATTGTTAAGGTTTAGAAACCTGTAATTTTACAACTAAATACACTGCCATTTACTAGGGGAAAAGGTCATAAATACAGCATATTAAAAACCCCTTTTTAATCTATAAAAACCTGTATATAAAATACTTTGTTAGCAAAATGTCTGTTAAGTTCCACAGTGAAAAGACATCATTACACCCATGGCTCCAAATAACATTAGCTTTTACAGCATGGACATATAAATTAAAGAAAGGTGAATTTGTCTGTACTGGGGCCCTACCACATGGTAACAAGTGTCTTAATACTGTTAAAAGTGAAACTGGCCTGCACCATTTAATAAACTAGAATAAAAAGGAGTAATGGGTAATAATGGGCTCTTTTTGTTGTGTCTTCTATTATTCCAATTTATTTCTCCTTTCTCATGTACTGTGCTTAAATTAAAACAAAAATAGAAAACATGCTAGCCATAAAAGGAAAACTACTTCCCGTTTGTACTGTTAAGAGTACTAACAGGGTTTTCTAGAAAAATGGTTTTCAATCAATCTCAACATTTAAAAACCTGATGCTCCTAATATGCCAACAGCCATATTTAGCAGATCAATTTTGAAAATGAATGCAATGGCAGCCAAAGGTACAGTCCTGTCAACAAATGAAAAGCAGAGCCATTTTCTTGGCAAGTTTTTGCTTTGTTAGTGGACCTCAATGCCAATTCCCTCAAATTTAGTAACTTTCTTGATGAAAAGAGTTTATTGCAAACCCCTCCTTCTCTTAAAAAAAAAACCCCAAAACTAAAAAACAAACAAAAAACCACAAACAGTAAACAACCCAACAACAAATTCTTATGCACTAAAACACAGATCTCCACATTCTACTGAAGGACATCTTCTCCCTATACACTACATTCAATAACCTCTTGCTATATACCGCTTGCCCAATGTAAAACTTACCAAAAACATTTTATGGCTTACCTAGTGTCATGGAAAAAAGTAAGAAAACCAACATACAATTTTCTTATGAAGAAAATGAATATTCTTTCTACAGGAGAGCAGCAGCAATCATTTGGTTAAGTTATACCCAGCTTCTTTACGCAATTAACTGCATAGAAACTTAGAAGTACTTAGCAATACCTAGAAGCCATAATCAGAGCCTAAACCACTTCTCTAACAAATACAACCAGACTAAGTAGTTTAACCCTCTCTCAAGCAGCATGTAGGACCCATACAGAAAGGCGGCCAGAGAAACTACAGAAATTCTAACAGACTTTTATAGATCTTGTTACTGAGTCTTAAGATTCCTTTTATGTAACACAAGCTAGTCACCCATTAACATCTCTAAACATCTTAAAACCTTATTTTCAGTAATAAGATTCCTTTCCCCCCGCTTCTAAGTCTGTAAAACTTAAACATTTGTTTTCTGTATTGCAGAATATCTGTACTGCATTATGCTTGTTTGCTATAATTTAGGATGTTAACCACATACATTCTAAAAGCAAGTACTTCTTCAAAGTGCTTGTTTTGGAGAGAAGGGGGACAAAATTGAAATAGAAGCCAGGAAACTGATGAAGAATTCTTCAGTGTCACCACCAGAGACAAAAATAATCTTCCACTCCTTCTTGTAGAGAAGAAAATCTCCAAACGTACCCTAAGCCCAAGCAGGAGTGGGGGAGGGCAAAGAATTTCTAAAGCTACAGTCACAAAATAGCAGGAAAAGGTCATACCATACTTTAATTCTAGCTCAAGGTACAACAAGAAAATAAAGCAGAGAATTGTACAGAGAAAAGACTTCAGAACAAAACTTCTAAATACAGCAAAAATATCCAAGCAAGTTAGAAACTGAAGCCCAGGAAATAAAGCACGTACTTGAAACGGCAGCAGCAATTAGTGTACCTAGAAATGCCACATGCCTCTAAAATAAATGACATCCACTACTGTTTCTCTAAAAAAGTTGCGAGTTTTGCTTCAAGAAAGTAATGCACTTGCTTCTTATCTGTAACTTGGGCTAATGCAATTAATTGCACTGTTAACATGAAGCATTCCCAACAAGTGATTTCCAAGCGAAACAAAGAGAATAAAAATTACTAATGTCAGATAACTTCTACTTTTTACTCAATGTGAAAAAAGAAAAAAAAAAAATTCAGTGCAAATTTTGGCACTAATTCACAAAGCTGTTGCTGGAGATGTGCCCAGAGGCATCATCCTGATAAGGCAAATCCAGACCACCACATTTTTCTTGTACAGCTGGTGGACTGCAGCTGCTGCTCACTACATTCACTTGCACAGTTCTTTCCCTGCGTGAAGCAACAGTACGCATCTGGGGGAGGGGGAAAAAAAGGTCTTTCTCTTCCACAACTGTGAAGCTTAATCTTTAAGAACAGAAACATTAGTAGAAAAATCATATGGTGTGTTGGGTTCATGTAGAAGGACGTGCAGGTGTGTTCCCTGTGAATACATGGAGAGGATCCACACTGGAGTTAGGCAAGAGAGTGAGAAGGAAGGAGTGGCAGAGAGGAACTGCCATGGACTGACCACAGGGGTGAAGGCTGCAATGTTCAAAGAAAAATTAGCTAGATGAAATGTTATCCAAACTGTATCGAGGAATCTGGAACTTGATATGGTAAACTACAGTTCAGATGTAAATGAGCACATACTCAGTTGGCATTAATTACTTTCATTCACAGAACCAACAAAACCTGTGACAGGCTGATCTCTGGCTGCATCTATTCATGGTTGATTGAGATAAGAAGTAAAAAGGTGCAAATTTAGTTTAATAACTAAATATTAAGTTTATAAATAACTAAAATA